>LR738712.1:656305587-656346090 GCA_902687465.1 Secale cereale
CCCCCCCCCCCCCAGTAACGCTCACTGTTCATGTAGAGGCAGCATCAATCGGCTTCAGTTAGCAGCAGTAGCGAAGGAGTCGCTCGATCGAGTTCAGTTAACAGCCATTGATCGATCGCTCAGCTTCAGTAACGCGTTGCCTGCAGTGCAATCGCTCGGGTTCAGTTAGAGCCCAACGCCTCGCTCGGGTTTAGTTAGAGCCCAACGCCTCGCATCCACGCGCGTGCGAGTACGAGAGAAACACGCATCGCTCGGCCTCGACCACGCACCGTAACCGGGAACACCCCGATATTTTCCTCGCCCTCGCTTCTACCACGGTTTTTTCCATCATGGACGGCCCAAAGAATGTCATGCAGCTGCGTCTCCGGCCCGCCCAGGATGAAAAGCCCATTTTTTGTCATGATTTTTTGTCATAGAAGTAGGACCCCACCACATGTATGATGATACCGTGTTTTGTCACAATTATTGTCATAGAAGTGTCATAAGTATGACAGAAAAAAAAATCGTTCGGCCCAAAATTTCGCGGATGTGTCTTTTTTTGTAGTGCGACCGAGTCACCAAGCTGCTGCTGCTGGTTGCTTTCCCCGACCATGTCCCCAAGCTGCATCCTGCTGCTCCTGCCCTGTGCATCCTCAACTTTGCTCCTGGACAGCTACTGCAGGTGAGCCAATTGCCTCCATCTGTTGCTACTAGTAGAACTACTGTTGTAGTTTGGTTGTAGACGCTACTGTTGTAGGTCGGGTGAAATCTTAGTTTACGTGCCTTGAGATAATGAGATGGATATAGTGCATAACATTGCTTCAGAAATTTGCAATGCATCTCTTAATTTAACATACAAGGTTGGAGTAATTTTGTTGTGTTAAGCAGGAATATTGAAATACTAAGTAACTAGTCCACAACAGTGTAATCTGGTACCTTTTATTCAGGGATGTTCAATATCTGCCTCTGCTTCCCAAAGCATATTGATAGTACAGACATATGCAGAAGCACAAAAGTTGCTTTTGCATTATCACTATTGTTGGTTGCTGCTTTACTAATAACTAGTCAATATACTGATAAGACAGGGTCTGATCCTAGCTATAAAATGTAGGGGATAGTATGGTATGTGTTCATGTGCACGTTGTTTGTCATGTTCTTTCCAACTGCAAGGGATTGTGTATGGAAAACGAATTATCCAGTCGATTTTTCACAAAAGATTAGTCCGCTTAATTAGTCCTAATGTTTTATTTTATGGAGTAGTTCCTTACTTTGTCAGATTTTCTTACTTGCTTTTGGCATAAGAATAAGCCGATAAGAACATAATATTGATACTCTGTGTGCTATTAGTAAAATGCTATATTTCCGTGAATTACCTTTCTTGTATGCACGGGTATCTCATTTGAACTAACTAGAGAACAAAAATCATTGTACTAGCTAAATTTGTGTTATTATTTTAAAGAAATTGACCTTTTTTGAATGGTCTGTTCAGAATATATTGGCTCCAGTGTTTTGATTCTTCTCTTATGACTCATGTAACATGGCGACGGTCAAAGGCGTGATGATAGTTCTATTGCTGATCTGTTAGCCCAGTGCGGCGGGCATGCGAGTTTACGCGCTCTGGAGTTCCGGCCCTCGGCCACTGTCCAAACCTTGACGTATCGCCACCAAAACATGTATTTATAATTAAATAAATACTTATGTAACTAGAAATGATTTTTTCTAAAAAGAAAGAGCAAACTATAAGGCATCTACAGTTCAAATTTGACCCGTTTCCTACTGAATCGGCAGAGTCATTTTCACGAGAGGTGGATAAAAGCTTTGGACACCCAACCATTTTGTCAATAGTGCATTAAATATGGCCTTGTATTTTATAAAAATGATTTGGTACACTTTTGCAACAAATATATGGTAGGTCCTTCAAAAAAAGTCTCATTTTCGGCACTCGAAAAAATGGAAAATGACATTTTCGTCCAAAGAAAATGAAAACTTCCTTAGGCAACATTGTTTGAAATTCCAAGATGCACCCTTGTGCATAATATGATATCATTTGAAAAAACTATGCCATGAATGTGGCCATAAGATTGACCATTTGGCTTGAAGGCCAAGAATCTTCATACATGATAGCTCATTACTGAGAACACCTTTTTAAAAAGAATTGCCGTATTATAAGTTTATTATTTTTCCTGGTAACTTCGTCACATATAATGACATTGTGCGAAGGCTTTCCAAGTTTTTGATTTTTTATTGAATTTTTTATGCCCGTTTCAAAATGTGGTCAAAACGGCGGGCTTGACTGTTCCTAGCTAGTGGTCCGAATCATGTTAGCAATTGCCGCATTTTATGATTATGAAATCTGGCAAATGGACATCAAAACTGCATTCTTGAGTGCATATCTCAAAGAAGAGTTGTATATGATGCAACCAGAAGGTTTTGTCGATCCAAAAGGTGCTAACAAAGTGTGCAAGCTCCAGCGATCCATCTATGGACTGGTGCAAGCATCTCGGAGTTGGAATATACACTTTGATGAGGTGATCAAAGCATATGGTTTTATACAGACTTTTGGAGAAGCCTGTATTTACAAGAAAGTGAGTGGTAGCTCTGTAGCATTTCTGATATTATATGTGGATGACATATTGTTGATTGGAAATAATATAGAATTTCTGGATAGCATAAAAGGATACTTGAATGAGAGTTTTTCAATGAAAGACCTCGGTGAAGCTACTTACATATTAGGCATCAAGATCTATAGAGATAGATCAAGACGCTTAATTGGACTTTCACAAAGCACATACCTTGATAAAGTTTTGAAGAAGTTCAAAATGGATCAGTCAAAGAAAGGGTTCTTTCCTATGTTACAAGGTGTGAAGTTGAGTAAGACTCAATGCCTGACCACTGCAGAAGATAGAGAGAAAATGAAAGTCATTCCCTATGCCTCAGCCATAGGATCTATCATGTATGCAATGTTGTGTACCAGACCTGATGTGTGCCTTGCTATAAGTCTAGCGGGGAGGTACCAAAGTAATCCAGGAGTGGATCACTGGACAGCGGTCAAGAACATCCTGAAGTACCTGAAAAGGACAAAGGATATGTTTCTCGTGTATGGAGGTGACAAAGAGCTCGTCGTAAACGGTTACGTCGATTCCAGCTTTGACACCGATCCGGATGACTCTAAGTGATAAACCTGATATGTATTTTTATTAAACGGTGGAGCTGTCAGTTGGTGCAGTTCCAAGCAAAGCGTCGTGGCGGGATCTACGTGTGAAGAGGAATACATAGCTGCTTCGGAAGCAGCAAATGAAGAAGTCTGGATGAAGGAGTTCATATCTGATCTAGGTGTAATACCTAGTGCATCGGGTCCAATAAAAATCTTTTGTGACAACAATGGAGCAATAACCTTGGCGAAGGAATCCAGGTTTCACAAGAGAACAAAGCACATCAAAAGACGCTTCAATTCCATCCGCGATCTAGTCAAGGAGGGAGACATAGAGATTTGCAAGATACATACGGATCTGAATTTTGCAGACCCGTTGACTAAGCCTCTTCCGCGGGCAAAACATGATCAGCACCAGGACTCCATGGGTGGTAGGATCATTACTTTGTAATCTAGATTATTGACTCTAGAGGCTGAAGGAAATATGCCTTAGAGGCAATAATAAAGATGTTATTTGTATTTCCTTATATCATGATAAATGTCTTTTATTCATGCTAGAATTGTATTAACCGGAAACTTAGTACATGTGTGAATACATAGACAAAACATTATGTCCCTAGTATGCCTCTACTAGACTAGCTCATTGATCAAAGATGGTTATGTTTCCTAGCCATAGACATGAGTTGTCATTTGATGAACGGGATCACATCATTAGGAGAATGATGTGATGGACAAGACCCATCCGTTAGCTTAGCACTATGATCGTTTAGTTTTACTGTTATTGCTTTCTTCATGACTTATACATGTTCCTATGACTATGAGATTATGCAACTCCCGAATACCATAGGAACACCTTGTGTGCTATCAAACGTCACAACGTAACTGGGTGATCATAAAGATGCTCTACAGTTATCTCCGAAAGTGTTCGTGGTGTTGGCATAGATCAAGAATAGGATTTGTCACTCCGAGTGTCGGAGAGGTATCTCTAGGCCCTCTCGGTAATACACATCATAATAAGCCTTGCAAGCAAATGACTGATGAGTTAGTCACGGGATGATGTATTACGGAACGAGTAAAGAGACTTTCCGGTAACGATATTGAACTAGGTATTGAGATACCGACGATCGAATGTCGGGCAAGTAACATACCGATGACAAAAGGAACAACGTATGTTGTTATGCGGTTTGACCGATAAAGATCTTCGTAGAATATGTAGGATCCAATATGAGCATCCAGGTTCCGCTATTGGTTATTGATCGGAGATGAGT
Organism: Secale cereale; assembly: GCA_902687465.1. NCBI lineage: Eukaryota > Viridiplantae > Streptophyta > Magnoliopsida > Poales > Poaceae > Secale > Secale cereale. The sequence goes on from LR738712.1 coordinate 656,309,986, forward strand.
CTCAGTCATGTCTACATAGTTCTTGAACCCGTAGGGTCCGCACGCTTAACGTTTGATGACGATCGGTATTATGAGTTTATGAGTTTTGATGTACCGAAGGTAGTTCAGAGTCCCGGATGAGATCACGGACATGACGAGGAGTCTCGGAATGTCCGAGACATAAAGACTGATATATTGGACGACTATATTCGGACACCGAAAGTGTTCTGGAAAGTTTCGGAATTTACTGGAGTGCCGAAGGGGTCACCGGAACCCCCTCGTGGAAAGTTGGGCCCTAGTGGGCCATAGGGGAGAAAGAGGGCAGCAGCCAGGAGGTGGCGCGCCCCCTCCCAAGGAGTAGTCCGAATTGGACTAGGGGAGGGGGGCGCAGCCCCCTCTTTCCTTCTCCTTCGCTCCCTCTCTTTCCTTCCCCTCTTGATGATTCCTACTAGGAATAGGATTGCAATCCTATTCCTAGTAGGATTGCACCCTAGGCGCGCCATAGAGGGGCCGACCAGCCTCCCCCTTGCTCCTTTATATACGGGGGGCAAGGGGTAGGGCTGGGCACATAACCCAAAAACCGATGTCCCAAACCGAATTAACCGGCACCGAAGCCGAATACACCGAAACCGAGTATTTTGGTGGTAAGTTCGGTTTGCATACGTTGAAAACCGAACTAAGTTCGGTGAATTCGGGTTTATCCCTCGGGTACCCGAGCGGACCGAAAACCGAGTAAACAGATGTCTGACCTGCGCGCCTGTTACTACTCTCATGTGAACATGGATTCTATTTTCTATCCCCTATCTGACAAGTGCATGAGCCCCACAGCTGCATCGGGAAGACACGAACACAACCCACTGAACCGCTGCTGCCGCTATAAATTTTGTGTAAAAAAGAGAAGTACTCCAGTACTACCTTGCTTAATTTTTTGTGCATGCGGTACTTTATCTAGTTAGCCGCCGGCCGCCAGCGCTAATTGTACAGAGTAGTAAAGTTTCGCTCGGCATAATAAGACGGAGTAGCCAAATAGACTAGCCTTTAGTAGTAGCTAGCTAGTAGGCATGAGCTACAGGCACTGTATATTCAGAATAAAGTAGCGACTGCTGCTAGTACATGTAAAACGTAGCGATTGCAGTACATCTCGGTGCTGTTCGATGGAACCGACGAACCGAACCGAAATTTCGGTACACAGAATCTTCGGGTAGCTAATCTTTTATTGACCGATCGGTCAGTGTTCTGACAAAACCGAAATCTTAAATATACCGAAGAACCGGCCCGAACGGTTCGGGGGAACCGAATGCCCAGCCCTAGCAAGGGGGCACCCTAGAACACACAAGTTGAATTGTTTTAGCCGTGTGCGGTGCCCCCCTCCACAGAAACACACCTCGGTCATATTGTTGCAGTGCTTAGTCGAAGCCCTGCGTCGGTAACTTCATCATATCCGTCACCACGCCGTCATGCTGACGAAACTCTCCCGTGAAGCTCAACTGGATCAAGAGCTCGTGGGACGTCATCAAGCTGAATGTGTGCTGAACGCGGAGGTGCCGTACGTTCGGTGCTTCATCGGTTGGATCGCGAAGAAGTTCGACTACATCAACCGCGTCACTTGACGCTTCTGCTTTCGGTCTACGGGGGTACGTAGACACACTCTCCCCTCTCGTTGCTATGAATCTGGTAGATAGATCTTGCGTGATCGTAGGAAAATTTTAAAATACTACGTTCCCCAATAGTGGCATCATGAGCCAGGTCTATGCGTAGATGATATGCGCGAGTAGAACACAATGAGTTGTGGGCGATACTAGTCATACTGCTTACCAGCATGTCATATTTTGCTTCGGCGGTATTGTGAGATGAAGCGGCCCGGACCGACATTACGCGTACGCTTACGCGAGACTGGTTTCACCGTTATGAGCACTCGTTGCTTAAAGGTAACTGGCGGGTGTCTGTCTCTCTCACTTTAGCTGAATCGAGTGTGGCTACGCCCGGTCCTCGTGAAGGTTAAAACATCACATACTTGACGAAACATCGTTGTGGTTTTGTATGCGTAGGTAAGAACGGTTCTTGCTAAGCCCGTAGCAGCCACGTAAAACTTGCAACAACAAAGTAGAGCACTTCTAACTTGTTTTTGCAGGGCATGTTGTGATGTGATATGGTCAAGACATGATGAGTTATACGGATTTGTATGAGATGATCATGTTTTGTAAAGTTATCGGCAACTAGCAGGAGCCATATGGTTGTCACTTTATTGTATGAAATGCAATCGCCATGTAATTGCTTTACTTATCACTAAACGGTAGCGATAGTCGTAGAAGCAATAGTTGGCGAGACGACAACGATGCTACGATGGATATCAAGGTGTCGCGCCGGTGACGAAGGTGATCATGACGGTGCTTTGGAGATGGAGATCAAAAGCACAAGATGATGATGGCCATATCATGTCACATATTTTGATTGCATGTGATGTTTATCTTACTATGCTTCTTATTTTGCTTAGTACGACGGTAGCATTATAAGATGATCCCTTACAAAATTTCAAGGTATAAGTGTTCTCACTGAGTATGCACCGTTGCGAAAGTTTGCCGTGCCGAGACACCACGTGATGATTGGGTGTGATAAGCTCTATGTTCAAATACAACGGGTGTAAGCCAGTTTTGCACACGCAGAATACTCGGGTTAAACTTGACGAGCCTAGCATATGCAGATATGGCCTCGGAACACTGGAGACCGAAAGGTCGAGCGTGAATCATATAGTAGATATGATCAACATAAGATGTTCATCATTGAAACTACTCCATCTCACGTGATGATCGGACATGGTTTAGTTGATTTGGATCACGTGATCATTTAGATGACCGGAGGGATGTCTATCTAAGTGGGAGTTCTTTAAGTAATATGACTAAATTAAACTTTAATTTATCATGAACTTAGTCCTGATAGTTTTTACATATCTATGTTGTTGTAGATCAATGGCCCGTGCTACCGTTCCTTTGAATTTTAATGCATTCCTAGAGAAAGCTAAGTTGAAAGATGATGGTAGCAATTACACGGACTGGGTATGTAACTTGAGGATTATACTCATTGCTGCACAGAAGAATTATGTCCTTGAAGCACCGCTAGGTGACAAGCCCCCTCCCGCGAATGTAGACACTTTGAACGTCTGGCAGACGCGGTCTGATGACTACACGATAGTTCAGTGTGCCATGCTTTATGGCTTAGAACCGGGACTTCAATGACGTTTTGAACGTCATGGACCATATGAGATGTTGCAGGAGTTGAAGTTAATATTTCAAGCAAATGCCCGGATTGAGAAATATGAGATTTCCAATAAGTTCTATAGCTGCAAGATGGAAGAGAATAGTTCTATCAGTGAACACTTGCTCACAATGTATGGGCACTACAATCATATGACTCAACTTGGTTGTCAAGTTGACGGGGATAGTGTTATTGATAGAGTTCTTCAATCACTGCCACCAAGCTATAAAGGCTTCGTGATGAACTATAATATGCAAGGGATGCAGAAGACAATTCCCGAGCTCTTCGCTATGCTCAAAGCTGCGGAGGTAGAAATCAAAAAGGAGCATCAAGTGTTGATGGTTAACAAGACCACTAGTTTCAAGAAAAAGGGCAAGGGAAAGAAGGAGAACTTCAAGGAGAATAGCAAGACAGTTGCTAATCCCGCGAAGAAACCTAAATCTAGAACCAAGCCTAAAACTAAGTGCTTCTACTACAAACGGACTGGACACTGGAAGCGGAACTGCCCCAAGTATTTGGCGGATAAGAAGGATGGCAAGGTGAACAAAGGTATATATGATATACATGTTATTGATGTGTACCTTACTAATACTCGTAGTAGTACTTGGGTATTTGATACCGGTTTGGTTGCTAATATTTGTAACTCGAAACAGGGACTATGGATTAAACGAAGATTGGCTAAGGACGAGGTGACGATGCGCGTGGGAAATGCTTCCAAAGTCGATGTGATCGCCGTCGGCACGCTACCTCTACATCTACCTTCGGGATTAGTTTTAGACCTAAATAATTGTTATTTGGTGCCAGCGTTAAGCATGAACATTATATATGGATCTTGTTTATTGCGAGACGGTTATTCATTTAAATCAGAGAATAAAGGTTGTTCTATTTTTATGAATGATATCTTTTATGGTCATGCACCCTTTAAGAGTGGTCTATTCTTGTTGGATCTCTATTGTAGTGATACACATATTCATAACATTGAAGCCAAAAGATGCAAGGTTAATAATGATAGTGCAACATATTTGTGGCACTATCGTTTAGGTCATATTGGTGTAAAACGCATGAAGAAACTCCATAGTGATGGACTTTTGGAATCACTTGATTATGAATCACTTGGTGCTTGCGAACCATGCCTCATGGGCAACATGACTAAAACTCCATTCTCCCGAACTGTGGAGCGAGCAACAGATTTGTTGGAAATCATACATACTGATGTATGTGGACCAATGAGTGTTGAAGCTCGCAGCGGGTATCGTTATTTTCTGACCTTCACTGATGATTTGAGCAGATATGGGTATATCTACTTGATGAAACACAAGTCTGAAACATTTGAAACGTTCAAAGAATTTCAGAGTGAAGTAGAGAATCATCGTAACAACAAAATAAAATTTCTACAATCTGATCGTAGAGGTGAATATTTGAGTTACGAGTTTGGTCTTCATTTGAAACAATGTGGAATAGTTTCACAACTCACGCCACCCGGAACACCACAGTGTAATTGTGTGTCCGAACGTCGTAACCGTACTTTATTGGATATGGTGCGATCTATGATGTCTCTTACCGATTTACCACTATCATTTTGGGGTTATGCTTTAGAGACAGCTGCATTCACGTTAAATAGGGCACCATCTAAATCCGTTGAGACGACACCTTATGAACTATGGTTTGGCAAGAAACCAAAGTTGTCGTTTCTTAAAGTTTGGGGCTGCGATGCTTGTGTGAAAAAGCTTCAACCTGATAAGCTCGAACCCAAGTCGGAAAAATGTGTGTTCATAGGATACCCAAAAGAGACTGTTGGGTACACCTTCTATCACAGATCCGAAGGCAAGATATTCGTTGCTAAGAATGGATCCTTTCTAGAGAAGGAGTTTCTCTCGAAAGAAGTGAGTGGGAGGAAAGTAGAACATGATGACGTAATTGTACCTTCTCCTGAATTGGAAAGTGGAACATCACAGAAACTAGTTCCAGTGATTCCTACACCAATTAGTGAGGAAGCTGATGATGATCATGATCATGATTCTTCAGACCAAGTTTCTGCTGAACGTCGTAGATCAACCAGAGTACGTTCCGCAGCAGAGTGGTACGGTAACCCAGTTCTGAAAATCATGTTACTAGACCATGATGAACCTATGAACTATGAGGAAGCGATGATGAGCCCAGATTCCGCAAAATGGCTTGAAGCCATGAAATCTGAGATGGGATCCATGTATGAGAACAAAGCGTGGACTTTGGTTGACTTGCCCGATGATCGGCAAGACATCGAAAATAAATGGATCTTCAAGAGGAAGACCGACGCAAACGGTAATGTTACTGTTTACAAAGCTCGCTTGCTGCGAAAGGGTTTCGACAAGTTCAAGGAGTTGACTACAATGAGACTTTCTCACCTGTAGCGATGCTTAAGTCTGTCCGAATCATGTTAGCAATTGCCGCATTTTATGATTATGAAATTTGGCAAATGGACGTCAAAACTGCATTCCTGAATGGATATCTCAAAGAAGAGTTGTATATGATGCAACCAGAAGGTTTTGTCGATCCAAAAGGTGCTAACAAAGTGTGCAAGCTCCAACGATCCATCTATGGACTGGTGCAAGCATCTCGGGGTTGGAATATACGCTTTGATGAGGTGATCAAAGCATATGGTTTTATACAGACTTTTGGAGAAGCATGTATTTACAAGAAAGTGAGTGGGAGCTCTGTAGCATTTCTGATATTATATGTGGATGACATATTGTTGATTGGAAATGATATAGAATTTCTAGATAGCATAAAAGGATACTTGAATGAGAGTTTTCAATGAAAGACCTTGGTGAAGCTGCTTACATATTAGGCATCAAGAACTATAGAGATAGATCAAGACGCTTAATTGGACTTTCACAAAGCACATACCTTGATAAAGTTTTGAAGAAGTTCAAAATGGATCAGTTAAAGAAAGGGTTCTTGCCTGTGTTACAAGGTGTGAAGTTGAGTAAGACTCAATGCCCGACCACTGCAGAAGATAGAGAGAAAATGAAAGTCATTCCCTATGCCTCAGCCATAGGATCTATCATGTATGCAATGTTGTGTACCAGACCTGATGTGTGCCTTGCTATAAGTCTAGCAGGGAGGTACCAAAGTAATCCAGGAGTGGACCACTGGACAGCGGTCAAGAACATCCTGAAGTACCTGAAATGGACAAAGGATATGTTTCTCGTGTATGGAGGTGACAAAGAGCTCGTCGTAAACGGCTACGTCGATTCCAGCTTTGACACTGAACCGGATGACTCTAAGTCACAAACCGGATATGTATTTTTATTAAACGGTGGAGCTGTCAGTTGGTGCAATTCCAAGCAAAGCGTCATGGTGGGATCTACATGTGAAGCAGAATGCATAGCTACTTCGGAAGAAGCAAATGAAGGAGTCTGGATGAAGGAGTTCATATTTGATCTAGGTGTAATACCTAGTGCATCGGGTCCAATGAAAATCTTTTGTGACAACACTAGAGCAATAGCCTTGGCGAAGGAATCCAGGTTTCACAAGAGAACAAAGCACATCAAAAGACGCTTCAATTCCATCCGCGATCTTGTCAACGAGGTATACATAGAGATTTGCAAGATACATACGGATCTGAATGTTGCAGACCCGTTGACTAATCCTATTCCGCGGGCAAAACATGATCAGCACCAGGACTCCATGGGTGTTAGGATCATTACTTTGTAATCTAGATTATTGACTCTAGTTCAAGTGGGAGACTGAAGGAAATATGCCTTAGAGGCAATAATAAAGATGTTATTTGTATTTCCTTATATCATGATAAATGTCTTTTATTCATGTTAGAATTGTATTAACCGGAAACTTAGTACATGTGTGAATACATAGACAAAACATTATGTCCCTAGTATGCCTCTACTAGACTAGCTCATTGATCAAAGATGGTTATGTTTCCTAGCCATAGACATGAGTTGTCATTTGATCAACGGGAACACATCATTAGGAGAATGATGTGATGGACAAGACCCATCTGTTAGCTTAGCACTATGATCGTTTAGTTTTACTGCTATTGCTTTCTTCATGACTTATACATGTTCCTATGACTATGAGATTATGCAACTCCCGAATACCGTAGGAACACCTTGTGTGCTATCAAACGTCACAACGTAACTGGGTGATCATAAAGATGCTCTACAGGTATCTCCGAAAGTGTTCGTGGTGTTGGCATAGATCAAGAATAGGATTTGTCACACCGAGTGTCGGAGAGGTATCTCTGGGCCCTCTCGGTAATACACATCATAATAAACCTTGCAAGCAAATGACTGATGAGTTAGTCACGGGATGATATATTACGGAACGAGTAAAGAGACTTTCCGGTAACGAGATCGAACTAGGTATTGAGAAACCGACGATCGAATGTCGGGCAAGTAACATACCGATGACAAAAGGAACAATGTATGTTGTTATGCGGTTTGACCGATAAAGATCTTCGTAGAATATGTAGGAGCCAATATGAGCATCCAGGTTCCGCTATTGGTTATTGACCGGAGATGATTCTCGGTCATGTCTACATAGTTCTCGAACCCGTAGTGTCCGCACGCTTAACGTTTGATGACGATCGGTATTATGAGTTTATGAGTTTTGATGTACCGAAGGTAGTTAGGAGTCCCGGATGAGATCACGGACATGACGAGGAGTCTCGGAATGTCCGAGACATAAAGATTGATATATTGGACGACTATATTCGGACACCAGAAGTGTTCTGGGAAGTTTCGGAATTTACTGGAGTGTCGAAGGGGTTACCGGAACCCCCCCGGGGAAAGTTGGGCCCTAGTGGGCCGTAGGGGAGAAAGAGGGCAGCATCCAGGAGGTGGCGCGCCCCCTCCCAAGGAGTAGTCCGAATTGGACTAGGGGAGGGGGCGCAGCCCCCTCTTTCCTTCTCCTTCTCTCCCTCTCTTTCCTTCCCCTCTTGGTGATTCCTACTAGGAATAGGATTGCAATCCTATTCCTAGTAGGATTGCACCCTAGGCGCGCCATAGAGGGGCCGGCCGGCCTCCCCCTTGCTCCTTTATATATGGGGGCAAGGGGCACCCTAGAACACACAAGTTGAATTGTTTTAGCCGTGTGCGGTGCCCCCCTCCACAGAAACACACCTCAGTCATATTGTTGCAGTGCTTAGGCGAAGCCCTGCGTCGGTAACTTCATCATATCTGTCACCATGCCGTCGTGCTGACGAAACTCTCCCATGAAGCTCAACTGGATCAAGAGCTCGTGCGACGTCATCAAGCTGAACGTGTGCTGAACGCGGAGGTGTCGTACGTTCGGTTGCTTGATCGGTTGGATCGCGAAGAAGTTCGACTACATCAACCGCGTCACTTGACGCTTCCGCTTTCGGTTTACGAGGGTATGTAGACACACTCTCCCCTCTCGTTTTTATGCATCTAGTAGATAGATCTTGCGTGATCGTAGGAAAATTTTAAAATACTACGTTCCCCAAGAGATGATGTCTCCCCAACAACGGCACCAGAAATTCTTCCTGCTTCCTGTGAGTAGCGTTGGGATTTCCTTGAAGGGGGAAAGATGATTTAGTATAATAGAGATAAGTATTTCCCTCGGTTAAGAACCAAGGTTATTAATCCAGTAGGAAAAGCAAGAAACACCTCGTTAACAGCACCTACACACAAAATAACAAATACTTGCACCCAACACGAACAAGGGGTTGGCAATACCTCTGCGGTTAATTGCAAGGATCAATTCTCATAGTTATAGATAAATTGAACAAAAACACAAAATAAAATAAAGTAAATAAAATTGCATCAAGGTATTTTCAATTTTTATATATGATAAAAATAGTCCCGGGTGCCATAGTTTTCACTAGAGGCTTCTCTCTTGAAAATATCATACAATGGGTAAACAAATTACTGTTGGGAAATTGATAGGAAAGTGAATAATCATGATGATATCCAAGGCAATGATCACATTTATAGGCGTCAAGTCCGAGACAAGTATACTGACTCCTTCCTACATCTACTACTATTACTCCACACAATGACCCCTATCCAGCATGCATCTAGAGTATTAAGTTCATAAAGAAAGGACTAACGCTTTAAGCAAGATGACATGATGTAGACAAAGCAAACCATGCATGAGTAAACCCCATCTTTTTATCCTTAATGTCAACAATAAAAATATATGTCTTGTCCCCTTTGCAAGATTGAACCCACTACAAAGCACCTCTCCCATTGCAAGAAAAAACAATCGAGTTAGCCAAAAGAAATCAATAGATCGGAGAGAATTACAAAGCTATCATAATCATGCATAAAAGAGTTTAGAGAAGACTCGGATAATATTCATAAATAATCCGGTCATAAACTCACAATTCATCGGATTGCATCGAATAAAACTCCAAGAACATCAAGGAGAACATTGTATTGAAGCTCAAAGAGAGATAAGAAGCCATCTAGCTACTAGCTATGGACCCGTAGGTCTGTGGTAAACTATTCACACATCATTGGAAGGGCAGCAAGGTTGATGTAGAGCCCCTCTGTGGTTGATCCCCACTCCGACAAAGTGCCAGAAAAGGTGGGATCTCTCGAGAATAGAAGCTTGAGGCAGCGAAAAAGGTATTTCGTGTGGCTCGGTTTCCCAATTTTAGGAATTTAATGAGGCGGAATTAGGTCAATCGGTGCAAAGATCGGCCCACGAGGCACCAGGGCGCGTGCCCTGGTGGCTCGTGGGCACCTCCTTCGTCTTCTGGCCCTCTCTCGAAGCTTCTAGTCTCTCTTTTTTCCAGAAAAAATCTCCAAAAAGTTCCGTGGCATTTGGACTTCATTTGGTACTGATATTCTGGAAAACAAAAAATAGGAGAAAAAAACAACTGGCACTAGGCACTAAGTTAATAGGTTAGTCCCAAAAAATGATATACAATGATAGATAAATGCATAATAAACATCCAAGATTGATATTATAATAACATGCAACAATTAAAAATTATAGATACGTTGGAGACGTATCATAAGACATATTGCAATCAATCTATCTCAAGATGTGTTCTTCAATTATTTCTTATCACGATCTGATCTCCATGTGTGAGAAGTCCAGTAAGGTATGGGGTGAGGCATTAGCCTTGCAGCCCCGGGTATTTGGTGGCGGGATCAATGGAAGCCTTTGACACAACGTCTTGTATGTGTAAAACAAAATTGAATCATAAAATTTCTCTTGTCTTCCGCGATCTTCATCCATGTAGGTACCCAGGATCATGGAGATCGAGCACCAGTGAGGCAAGGAGCAAGGGGACCGTGTGAAGTGTTATACCGAACACCGATGACAGTAAGGTTTAGTAGGGTAACATGAATCATATCCTTGGGGATACATGAGGTGTACCCACTGAACGCCCAAAGCTTTTGTCTGATATTATTATGTTTAATTATCAGGGCAACCCCGCGAGATGGACGGGGCCTTCGGTAGGACAACTGATTCTTGATGCAGGACTCGTGCAGGTCGGGATGTAATTTGGACACATCCCCATTCCAAACGAAGCAAGCACCTCTTGATGGGTGTCTTGCCGAGCACAAACTAATATCTTTTTTTATCCCAACACCAGTACATGGTGATAAGCATTAAGACATCGTCCCCGTACCTTCTTTTTTTATAAGTGTTTGAACCAATATTTGCTTGTTAATCTACTCAAAAGCTAGATTTGACACTTTAGCAAAAGCTTGCGAGAGACCATTGCTTCAAGGGAATCTTCCTCTCGTGGGTTCGATAACCCAGGGTCACCTTTAGGGAAATAGGTGTAGGATACTCTTTTTAGTTCCAATACCAAGTCACCAAAAAGGAGATACCATGCCCTTAAGTACCTGATTGCATCTCATGATTTCTTACTTAATTCTGTCTTGGGATCCCCATAGAAACCAATGAATCTATAGGTCTTACCCTCCGAAGCCACCTCTGCATCAATGAAGTATTGGCACCAAGGCCTCGTCTTTACCTGCACATTTTCTCTCCACCACAAAGATAGTCCAGCACTCAAACCTTGACAATCCACAACCACACCACTAGTAAAACCCAAGCTCCAATTGAGTCTCTCGATCGCTCTTGCCTTCTTTTTTGTTTTAGAAAGAAAAATCATATCTGGGTTGTATGAACGTATCAGGTCCCTTAATTCGCCAACTGTCGAGTCCAACCCCAACCCTCCAAAGTTCCAGGACAGAAGATTCATGGAGACCAGCGACCCCGCACTTCGGGGTCCATCGATGTATCACTACTTTCAGAGAAGCGATCAAACACTGCAGACGTTTTTTTCCTCGTGTAACGAATGAAGGCATCGTTAGAATTCTGCTTATCCTGATCATCTTTCACCACATAGTACTGCATCGGTCCCCTCTTGTGTCCTTCAAATTCAAACCTTGGTCGTGTCTTTTCATGATGAATCGCCCTATATTCCTGCCCCAGTTTCCTAATAGAAGTAACCCTCTTCCTCACATATCTACCCTCATGTCTTGTACCATATCTGACCTCGTCTCCTCTTCGATGATCTGCTCTATGATCAAAAGTGGCATGAGCACTATATTTCCCTGTCCACTCCCAATTTTAGTCCCAAGAGCCACTAGCATATCATTGTTGTTCATGTAGCTTGTGCCAAAGCTCCCTTTCACACCTCTGCTATAATCCTTGCCTCAGGTTATAATCCTTCTAATTCTCATATCTCACCTTATCTTTAAGAGGGCTAGTTACTTCTCCCCTATTAGCTTCGGCGTCAACGCCAATGCGTGGTCCAGTTGACTTTGAGAACTCGGCCAGCATATTATTCTTTGCTGGAACTTTTCTGTTCATCTTGTTTGCCTCACACCTCGGGTCATTGTTGCCCGTACGTCCGCTTCCTCGATTGTTGTTACTGCTTCCTGCTTGCTCCTGTGACCCCCTTTTTGCATTGCTATTCCTACCAAGTGACGCTCTTAGCCACCCTCCCCACTATGATGTGGAGTCTATAGGAGGATCACACACCCCTCCAACATGTACTAGTCAACCACAGCCGAAGCAAAAATGTGGCACCTTTTCATAGTCAAAGTCAAACCAAGTACCCATCTTATCTTCCGGTGAGGTCTTAAGATAAAAGCCTCTCATCAAGGGTTCATAAACAGGAATTTTTGCCCGAACCCTAAGGTACTGTCGTCGTGCAACCCCATCTTTATCAGTATTCACTCGCACAATTTCACCTAGCCAGTTGCCAAGAGCTTTACCACAAGCTTCAGTTCTTTTGTCAGGGGGTAAATCATCCACCTTGTCAAAGACCACCTCCGAAGGTCTGGTGTTTCCTTCATACACTTTCAGAATCAGAATGCTGAAATCATACTGCCACGGCCCATTGTTCATCGCATGTATCCAATCTCCCTCACTGCCAAAGTGAACTTCAAAAGTATTTGAGCCAAGCTCTCTGTACTTGGCCTCTCTGTGCAAATCACATGCCCTCTGCATTGTTTTTTTTCTACAACACTCATTATCATTGGCCTTGTCGAGCACACCTTTCCAACCACCAATCACCTTGAATTCTTTGGAACTACCTTTTCTGGCTCGGCAACACAAACCCCTCTGCTTCTTGTCCATCAAAACCATACAACCCAGTCTCGCCGAAAGACTCGACGTTGAGTCTGGAGTCTTGCTCTCCACCGGGGATTTGGAGGAGCCCCGACTAGCAGATTCTCCCACCTTGCGCGCCGGCATAGGCGCCGATCCTCATGCTGCAGTCTCGATGTTCTTCTTATTAAAGGCCAACGCCTCAGCGCCCTGGATGGGGTCGCCATCGTCCTCTGGTTCGTATCTCCCGACTTCACATATGCAAGGCCTGCCATAGTCGCCGCCTTCTTTTGGATTGCCTCCCCCGCCACAGCCGCAGAGGGTTTGGCTTGATTCATTGGAGTAGCTGCCGCCGATGAACATCCCATCTTCTTCAAAACCCTAGTCGTCTTTCCCGTTGTTTTCTCTGCCATCAGCTCCACCCCTAGCGGAGGAGAAACGCCGCCGGTCTGTGTCTAGGGCTGCGTCGTCGCCTCCCTAGGCACCATCGTAGCCGCACCACCCCCGTGGGCCAAAACCCTAACCCCTAGCACACGTGGACAATCGCCATGCAATTGCCTCCTCTCCCCTTAGAGCTTACCTGCGTGGTGGTCTGGTGGACCCTCGTGGCTAAGCAATCGGTACTTTATTAGTAGAGTACTCCCTCCGTTTCTTTTTAGTCTGCATATAAGATTTGGTCAAAGTCAACCTTTGTAAAGTTTGACTAACTTTATAGAAAAACATATTAATATCTACAATAAGAAAGTTATATGTTATGAAAGTTAAGTTTAACACGCATCTAATACTATTGATTTCATGGTGTGAATGTTGATTTCTTTTCATATAAAGCTAGTCAAATTTTACAATGTTTGACTTTGACCAAACATTATATGCGAACTAAAAAGAAACGGAGGGAGTACTAGTTTGTGGCTTGCGCTACAGAATTTATTCCCTGTTTTTTCATTTACACAAGTCTACACATCATCCATGAGCTCATGAAACCCCTGCTAGAACGTTGCGAAACGGCGCCAATGCGTCACCAAACACGACACCATGATCTAGCAAACAGACAACCATGCCGGGTTGCACAACCGGTCGCAGTCATCGGCGATAACCATGCTAGCGGCCTACGCGAGATCGCCGGCCGCTCCCGAAACCTACAAACGCAAGCCCCCAAACGACCAGTGCAGCATCATCATAAGTACTTATTATATACTACTACCATCAACAAATCAACCATTTCCCAAGAGCCGAGCAGCACCGATCGATCGTCGAACGCCATGGTGGCTATGGCGCCCGCTGCAGGGCTGGTCCTGGCTTCGCTCGCCGTGGTGCTGGCAACCACGCTGTGGACGGCCGCGGTGCACCTGGTGTGGCGCCCCTACGCCGTCGCGAGGGCGTTCCGCCGGCAGGGGATCCGCGGGCCGGCGTACCGGTTCTTCGTCGGCAACAACGAGGAGGCCATGGCGATGCGGGCGGCGACGGCCGACGACGTGCTCGACCTCGGCTCCCACGACATCATCGCGCGCGTGATGCCGCAGTACAAGGCGTGGGTCGCGTCGTACGGCAAGATGTTCCTATCGTGGTCGGGGTACACGCCGACGCTCTGCGTCGGCGACCACGACATGGTGAAGCAGATTCTGTCCAACAAGACCGGCCTGTACGGCAAGACGGACCCGGGGCCCAACCTCCTGGCCCTGCTGGGCAAGGGCCTCGTCTTCTCCGACGGCGACGACTGGGCGCGCCACCGCCGCGTCGTGCACCCGGCGTTCACCATGGACAAGCTCAAGATGATGACCAGGACGATGGCGGAGTGCGCGGGGGAGATGGTCCGGCCGTGGGAGGCGCGTGCGGCGGCGAGCGGTGGCGGGGTGGCGCGGGTGGACGACGTCGGGCAGCAGTTCGTGGAGCTGACCGCCGACGTGATCTCGCACACGGCGTTCGGGAGCAGCTACAAGGAGGGGAAGGAGGTGTTCGTGGCGCAGCGGGAGCTCCAGTACATCGCCTTCTCCACCATCAACAACGTCCGTGTCCCGGGTCTCGAGTACCTCCCCACCAAGACCAACCTGCGGCGGCGGCAGCTCACGGGCAAGGTGCGTGGCACGCTCATGGCGATCATCCGCGAGCGACAGGCCGCCGCCAAGGACGCCAAAGGCTACGGAAACGACTTGCTTGGCCTGATGCTCGAGGCCAACGCGTCGGCCGGCACCGGCGGGCAGAAGGCGGCCGCCATGAGCATGGACGAGATCATCGACGAGTGCAAGACCTTCTTCTTCGCCGGGCACGACACCACCTCACATCTCCTTACCTGGGCCATCTTCCTCCTCGGTACGCACCCCGAGTGGCAGCAGAAGCTCAGGGAGGAGGTCCTCCGGGAGTGCGGCGGCACGGGGACGCCGCTGCACGGCGACGCGCTCAACAAGCTCAAGCTGGTAAGCCGGAAGCATTCTGACCCACCTAATGCACACTCCACAACGACGAGTGACACGCACTTCACCTGTGATCGATGATGGCAGACGACGATGGTGCTGTACGAGACGCTGAGACTGTACGGCGCGGTGATCATGATCGCGAGGCAGACGACGGCGGACACCGAGCTCGGCGGCGTGAAGATCCCCAAGGGCACGATCACCATGATCCCGATGGCGATCATGCACCGGGACGAGGAGGTGTGGGGCGCGGACGCCGGCGAGTTCAAGCCGGACCGGTTTCAGAACGGCGTGGGCAGAGCGGCGAAGCACCCGAGCGCGATGCTGGCCTTCTCCGTCGGCCCGCGGTCGTGCATCGGGCAGGACTTCGCGATGCTGGAGGCCAAGGCGACGCTCGCCGTGATCCTGCGCCGGTTCAAGTTCGAGGTGGCGCCGGAGTACGTGCACGCGCCGGCTGAGTTCCTGACGCTGCAGCCCAAGTGCGGTCTCCCCGTGCTGCTCAAGCTCCTGGATCAGTAGAGCCACCTGCATCTTTGAGCGACTGCTACACCGAGTAGAAGTACATGGGGCTTGTATCTCTGTTTGGTTTTGGTTTTTGAGCTGTGGGCTTGTATCTTCACTGCGTATACCTCTTGGATTTGTGAGCAGAAGACTGGGGTGTTTTTATAAGGAAAACGTTTGCACACGGCGCGCCCGTCGCACACAATCGATCGCGATTATGTGGCTAGCAATAGCGCGCGCCCCTCTCTTATCCACATCGTCTTTCTCCCTCCTCTATCGCTCAGCCTCGCAGCTCCTCCGGCCCACACTACCGACGTCGTCAGAGCTCTGAACCCCCATTCCGCACCACCGGCGTTCCGCCCCGCCCTCCTTCCCCTCCTGAACCATGCCCCGCGGTTGCAACACCCCGACATGGCTGTGCCCTCGCGGAGGCGACATCCTGCCCCATCCCCGAGGTTGTAGCTCGCCACGAGCACCATTGCAACACCACGCCGCTCGTCGCCTGCACAACAGAACTTGTCGCCCGTGATTCACAACATCCCACCCCCATCAACCTTACTGCGCTCGTCGGCGCACTTGTAGCACCATGGCGGCCATGAAAATGGTTTTGTAGCAAATTCCATCGCCGTTTGTAGCAAACCCCGACTATGGTTGCAGCAAACGACGTCATCGTTGTCGCGGGTCGCAGCTAATACATGAAGTTTAAAGCTTTTTTCAATGCAGGTTGTAGCTTTTGTAACCGTCGGTTGCAACTTTTTCATTATCATCCATGGCTATCGTCTCTACGGTTGAAACTTTTGCCATCGACAAATGAAGCATTTTTCGTCACTAGATGAAGTATTTTTATCACCGGTTGCAACTTTTCGTTGTTGTCAAGCTTTCATCGTAAACGGGTTGAAACTTTTTTCATCGTCGGTTGAAGCTTTTTTCGTTACCGGTCGTAGATTTTTTGATCGTCGATCGCAACACTAGGCAATGAAATCTTTTTTTCTGTTACTAGTTGTCAGATAGTTCCTAGCACCTAGACGGTCCAACCGGCCCAAATTTAGGCTGGCGCGCCAGCGCCTAGCATCGCCCTTTTTATAAGTACACATCATTGAGGTTTCTCCTAGTCCTCGCTCTAACTGACTAATTGTCAAGGTTTATCCTCACTCCAGCTAGAAAGAAAAAGGCTTAACTATAAAGGTTTATTGCCAGGATTAAACAAATCATTCATACTTTGATTAAACTAATCATGCAGATTTAAGATCACTATCTATGCCTATTAATAAAGTACGCAACGTTTCTAGCCGTCCATCGTCATATATTTTATTAAAAAGCACCTGAGTTTTTCTTTAAGTAATCCGTGGTCCAACATTAAGTACCTTTCTCTGTTGGACTTCGGTCTAACTGCGGTGGCCTCTATCTCGCGCGCCTGAACACTAGTTAGTGTACCACGTTCAGCTGCAGCGTAGTAGGCCTACTTCGCCTTGTTTTGACCCCGTTTAAATCTTTGGCTTTTAGTATTGTTTACAGAGAATATGTTAAATATGATCATGCTATGACTTTGCAACCGTAACTCTGATTAAAATAATGTGTGGTTTCCAACCGTTTTATTATTTATTCCTGTGAACCAATTTAAAATTATGTTTACGGATAACCTTAATTAACCTAATTAATTGCTATGGTGAGTTTTGGAAAATGGTAACACACAATATAACCTTTATATGCATGAAGTATGTTAGGAGGGCCTATATATATATGAAACGGAGGGAGTATGAATGATAAGTTTCAATGGGCATATAGGAGTAATGAAGAAACGGTTTTGCTAGAACTCATCTAGCTGAGTTTTAATTATGTCCCACTCACTTTTATAGCCATTGGATGTGACTACAAGATGCGTGTGTGCTGACGTGGCCTGTTGTACTACTTTGTATCTATTTTTGTTTTTCAGATGAATGAGACCAAATTATATCGCATCTAGATGAGTCCTAGGCACTCCCATAAAGAATGGGAATAAAGGGGGTGAGACATTTTTTATTAATCTTCAAGCGTATGCAAAGATGCTTCAACTTACAAGTAATGCCTTGGTATGAAAATTTTGAAAATTCGGCTCGTTAAGATCAGATTAGTCATACAAAAACCGTGCTAAAATTATTCTATGCATGCTTCTTAATGTACTACTGATATGAATTTTTGCTAGACCTAAGTGTGTGCCTCACTGTCGTGGCCGGGCACAATTCGAATGTTGTTGGGCCATGCTGACGTATATTTGAGTGGACACGTCAATTATCTCTCCTATTACAACACACGGGCATGTGTGCTAGTAATAATTAAACGAACAACAAAGGTTTACGAAAATAATAGGCGACCAACAGCTAGGAGGGATTTCGCAGCGACCCCTCCATCTCCCATTGATTTCGTTTGCACAAATCTTGGGGCGGGATCCTTGCCACGTCGGATTTGCAAATATGTTCGCCATAAGGGAAATGCCAGCGAAACATATGTTCAAAGTACTAAAGCTAGCCCATTGGCTAGCACTAGCGGCGCACACCTTCGCCCAGGGTCACCTGGGCTCGAATCTGGAAACTTTTAAACTACGTTAATGGAATTTCTTATTATAAGAGATGCCTTTTATATATTTTAGAGATATCCCTTTTTTATATTAAGAAATGTCATTTTGTTAATATTAAGAGATGACATTTTTTATTTTTTATCTTCCGGGATGGCATTTTTATTGAGATGGTAATTTTTTATATTAAAAAATGGTATTTTAAATTTTTAAGAGATGGCATTATTTTAATATCAAGAGATAGCATTTTTATTTTAAGAGATGGAATTTTTCATTTTTAAGAGATGGCATTTTCTATATTTAGATATGGCATTTTTATTATAAAGGTATGGCATTTCTAATATTTAAGAGATGGTATTTATTATTATTAAGAGATGGCATTTTCATATTAAGAAATTGTAAGAACAAATTAAGAGATCGCATTTCCAATTTTTAAAACATGGCATCTTTTTAATATCAAGTGATGGCATTTTTTATTAAGAGATGGCATTTTTTATATTTAAGAGATGGCATTTACTATTATTAAGAGATGGCATTTTATATCAAGAGATGACATTTTTATTATTAAGAGATGGCATTTTTTAATATGAAGAGATGGGATTTTCATTATTAAGAGATGTTTTTATTATTAAGAGATGTCATTTATTATTATTATTATTATTATTATTATTATTATTATTATTATTATTATTATTATTATTATTATTATTAAGAGATGGCATTTTTATTATTAGAGTATGACATTTTTATTATTGAGAGATGGCATTTTTATTATTAAGAGATGGCATTTTTATCCCGAGGAATGCCAGTTTTTAGCATAGCATTTTTCATTTGGTAGTTCATGTAAAAAAATTAATCATACTCATTTGTATATTTTATAAAATTTAGAGAGGTGGCATTTTTATAAAGTAGCCTCACTTTTTTGTTCATAAGTTGGTTCATGGCAATTTAGTGGCTTTTTTGTTGATGGCATTTTTCAGAAGAAGAAAAAAGCTTAAACTGGGCTTCTGGCCCAAACACGGGGTCGCGTTCGAGGCAGCGAGCAAACCATACGAAAAATTTTGCTGGAGGGTGCCTCACCTAGAGGCAAATGCCCGAACTGATGATCGTCAGGTAAGAGTGTCACGGGTTATTAGGGCATGTCCAAAGCGAACCCTCAAACGTCCCGCAATCGTCCGGACCGCGTTGTCCGTACGCAGTTTGCCATCCAAATCGGCCATGTATCGATCCGCCGACGCATCCAGAAGTTTGTTTTCCCGCATACCCGAGAAAAATAAAGGAGGCCTTTGCGGGAGTCAAACCAGAAGATTTAAACATGCATGCATGATGTTAGCGGAAGGTTAGCTTGCATGCATGTGTTTACGCTTTTTTTTTCTTGTTTAAGTACTTTTATCCATGTAAAGTGTGATTGTTGCGAATATATTTGGCGGATGATTGATGTTGTTTGGCGGAAGGCGGACCGATATTTGAGGTTGGATGGATGGCTCCGGTATCCGTGTACCGATTGTCGTTTGGCTTTGGAGATGCCCTTTAGCCAGGATCACAAAGAAATGAGGTAAAAGCACTGGGGTCCTAGAACTTTTCCAAGATGTGATGATTTAGTCCTACAACCTGCGAAATGCACCTATCCAGTCCTACAACTTGCATCCAATGTGCAAGTTTGATCCTGGACCAATCACATAGCGACAACTGGACTGCTCGGGCCCGAGCCGGTCAGCGCACGCATTTTTGCAAAGACCCCCGCTGCCTTTCCTTGTAATCAACCCGCAGGACAGCTTCGAGAGTGACAGGGGAGCACTTGAATTAATTATGTCAAGGAACTCCTGTAGCTTATCCATTCGTTCCCCCCTTCTCCATTCTTCTTTCTGTCGGAGGACGCGCGGCCGTTGCTGATGTCAGCAACCATTGTTGCGTCATCGGAGCTCTTCAGCGGTCCGGAGCCGCCTCCATCTGCTCACCTAGTCCGACCGCCGGCTATCATCCCTCTAGACTATGTTAGTTGACCTCTGCTCTGCTCTGCTCCTCCTCTCCCCTGATCCTCTTCTGATATGTGCGGGGCTTAGTATGGCGAATCCGTGCGATTTGGAGGCAGATTTATGGTCATGTAATGTTGGGATGATGTAATGTTGCATTCTTACCAGTAAAGCTAGGGTTTTGAGTTATGTATTTAGTCTAGGGTTTCAGCAGCAAGGTATGGGTTTGAGGCATGAAAGTGGTGTTGTTGTGTGCAAACACCCTATTTGGAAAATCGTATCCAATTCATGTGTAGTTCGTCATAGGGTTTTGTCATAGATTTGCTTACAGGCATTGTAGTGTAATGTTAGATTCCTGAACTTTGTAGTCCATTTATGATGATGGTGTGTTATATTCCTACAACACTGAACTTTCAGTTAAGATTTTGATGAAGAAGGTGGCCCAAAGCCAGTGAAACTAGTCTTATGGTTCTCATAAATTCCAAAGCTTAGTGTTGATGAAAAGGTTGAGTATTGAGAGTAGTTGAGTGACAGAAGTTATCTCAATCTGTGGTGCTATCTGCATAATGAACTGAATTTCTTCAGTTTATTGTATTCCATTCAGTGTTTTAAAAAATCATATATATGTTTGACAAATTATGTGCTTTCTAAGTCATTTATGCTCATGGTACATTTATGATGTTGCTTAAAATTCGGTTCACTGAAAGTGTGTACTTATCTAAACGTTTAACCGAATCTGTGCAGTTAACTATTCAGTGTTAAAATGTCAGTGTTATATTTAGTTTAATGATTTATTAACTGAATTTGTGCAAATAAGAGTTCAATGTTACAAATTGATTGTTATATGCACTGAATTAATGCACTTTTGGATGCAATTTGTGAATCAGCAATGGGACAAAGTGTTCAGACTCATTTCTTTACACTGGAACTGGAGCATGGTGGAATTTTCTATGGACCCATAAGTAACCTAGAGTACTATAACCCGTGTTCGAAGGTGCTCGACTATGTTGATGCTTGCACATTTTCATATGCAGTCTTAGAAGAGCACCTAACATGGTTGGGATATCCTGTCAATGAGCACATAATTTACTGGTGCTTACCTGAGAAAACAATTTCAGATGGCTTGGTGAGAATTAGAAGTGATGAGGATCTGCAGCATTTTATCACAGCTAGTGCTCAGCACAAAGTTCTTGCAATTATGGTTGACCATTCAGACTTCATCAGCAATTTTAGAGAAGATTTGCTATTGAAGATGCCATTAGTTGATATTCCTGTCAGAATGGGCAACTTAATTGTTGGTGCAGCCAGTGCAGCATCTACTCATAGCATCATTTCTGTGAATGTTGAAGATGCAATTTCAGAGGTTGTAGCTGATGGAACAGAAGTAGAGACTTTGCTTACATATGGTGCAGAGCCAAATTTTCTTAATGATGGTCCTGACCCAAGTTTGCTGATAGATAGTGCAGAGCCAAACATGCTTAATGATGGTGCTCACCCAAACTTGTTGGTTGCTGGTGCAGAGCCAAATTTGCAGCCTGAAGATTGTGTGATGTCAGATCAGAATTCAGTGACAATGATTATGCGATAGATGATGGAGATGATGATCTTTATGAAGACAACATTGACTTTGATGTTGATGAAGAGGCTGAGCAAGAGGAGGTAGAGGTTGAGCCTGACTTTGTACTTGAAGATGAAGATCTCAACTCCACTGAAGCAAAAGATCAACTTAAGTACAAGTTCAAAGTTTTTTAATTCCAAGGTGGACATTAAATCCCATGTATTTAAATTAGGTATGGTATTTGCTGATGTGGTTGAGCTAAGGAAAGCTCTTAAGGCATAGGTAATAAGGAACGGAGTGCAGATAAGGAAGGTGAAGAATGACAAGATCGTATTAGAGACAGTTTGTCAAGCCGGTTGCCAATGGGTGCTTAAGGCTGGAAATGACAACGGGACTGGAGGTTTTGTCATCAAGGCCTACAATGCATTGCGTAAGTGCCAGAAGAAGTGGAAGTTAAAGGATTTGACAGCAAAATGCCTTTGCAATTTTTCCATTGATGAGTTCAGAGATGATCAGAAGATGTCACTTGGAACATTTTCAAGGAAAATAACAAAGGAATTCAATGTTACTCCTAATAGATGGAAGTTGGCTAGGGCTAGAAAGCAAGCACTTAAGGAGATCCATGGTGATGAGGAAGAGCACTTTAGCAGGCTATGGGATTATGGGCATGAGCTAAGGAGCAAAAACTCTGGGTCTACATTCCTGCTAACAACTACGCTTGTGAAAGATACAAAATTTCCAATGGGCAGGAAATGTTTGAAAACAATGTATTGGTCATATGATGCAAGTAAGAGAGGATGGCTAAAGCGCTGAGGGCCTATTCGCTCCATTGATGGTTGTCACATGAAAACAAGGTTTAAAGGAGTGTTGCTTAGTGTTGTTGGAATTCATCCTAATGACTGCATTTTCCCCATTGCAATGGGCTGGGTGGAATTAGAATGCAAAGCTTTGTGGGAGTGGTTTCTGACCACTCTAAAAGATGATCTGAACATTACTAACACACCTCCTTTCACACTTATGAGTGACAAGCAGAAAGGGTTAATAAATGATGTGCGCAAGGTTTGGCCAGATGCAGAACACATGTTTTGTGTGAGACATATTTACCAAAATTTTAATGAAAAGCACAAAGGAGGGGTACTTAAGCAAGATCTGTGGTCCATTGCAAGATCACAAAACAAGGTGAAGTGGAGAGAGAACTGTCAGAAAATGGATGATCACTGCCCAGCTACCTTCCACTGGACTAAGAGACTTGAGGCAAAGACATGGTGCAAGGCATTTTCAGTGTATTTCCTAAATGTGACACCCCGCTCAACAATAACTCTGAAGTGTTTAACAGCTACATCCTTGAGGGCAGAGAGATGGCAGTGCTTAGTATGCTTGAATATATCTTCTACAAGATCATGCACAGGCTAGTGAGCAAACAGAGAGAAGCCATAGAAAAGTGGGTAGGGCAGAGAATATGCCCAAAGATCAAGAAGAAATTGGATAAGAACACAAAATTTGCTGCAAATTGCCATGTATCTGAAGCTGGGCAACAAACTTTCAGAGTTCAGTCTGGTAACAATAGCTACATCGTGGACCTTTCTTTGCACACATGTGATTGTGGGAGATAGCAGTTGTCTGGAGTACCATGTGGTCATTCTATAGCATGTTGCAGGGAGGAAAGGATTGACGCAGAGACAATGTTTCATGACTGGTACACAATTCAGACATATCTCAAGGCATATGGATACACTCTTGTTCCTCTTGCAGACCCAAAGCATTGGGAGATATAGAATGGATACAAGGTGCATCCACCAGTGTGTACTAAACAGTTGGGAAGGCCTAAGAAAAATAGGAAGAAGACCCCATATGAGAATATCAAGAATGGTGTTAGGGTTTTGAACAGAAAAGGTGTTACAATGCACTGCTCAATCTGTGGCCGAGCTGATCACAACAGAAAGGGCCACTACAGATGGCAGGAAACTCTCATTGAAGATAGGGTAGAGGTGGTTGATGACAACTATGATGAATCTTCCTTTCTTCGGGTATATGCACTACTGAATTTAACTGCATTTGTCATGTACTTAACTCATTGTAACTTAACTTAACTGAATAAAACTGAATGTGCTTATAATGGATATGTGCAGAACTTTTCCCGAACAATGTAGATCCTATGTTGGATCCAATTTATTCATCAACTAGTATGGTTTTCAACATGGCTCAAAGAGATATTGCTAGAAGAGATCCTCAAAGAGTATATGGCCCACTGCCAGGGCGGACTGCCTTTGTTGTTGTTGGTGGTGTTGCAATACCTCAACCAATGGTCACCACGGAGATGATCATTGGTAGGCAGACAAGGGAAACCATAGTAGCTCACGGAGAAGGAGGATCACAAGTTGCTGCTACAGGAAGAGCAAATAAAATACAAATAAATGCAAACAAAGGAATAGGTGCAACTCCAGATGCAGGCAGAGGAAGAGGTGCAGCTCCGGATGCAGACAAAGAAAGAGCGGGAAGAAGTGTACATACTTGTAGAGGAAGAGGAGCAACAAATCCTACTGTAGGGAGAGGAAGAGCAGGAAGAAATGCAGATGCAGCTACAGGGAGAGGGAGAGAGGGTATTCCAGGTGACAGGCCATATCGGCTGTTGTTTGGAGATGACAGGACTAGCCAAATAACTGATCTCAATGCTCATCCTCAAGATTTGGTTGTACTTGCTCCCTGATTAGCTGGCTGCTGCCAGTGACATTTTTTTGTAAAGGCCTAGAGTGATGTAACTTAATGACTGGCCTGTTAAGGATGCAAAACAGTGGCATCAAGTGGCAAGCATTGCCTATTTTTGGTGGTAAACAGTGGAAAACATTGGCATTCATTGCCCTTTTTGTAAACTAAACATTTGGAGGCAAGTTCTTGAAGGGGGATACTAATGTAGACTGAATTTTAGTGCATATTTGCTTGCTAGCTAACTGAGATTTACTGCATATTGCCTTGCTGTTATAGTTAACTGAACTTAAGTGCACACTGAGCTACTACTATAGTCAACTGAATATACAATAACTTTAAAAAATGATGTTGTAGTTAATTGAATTTTATTGACTATTTCCTTGCTATTGTAGTTAACTGAAATTTGCCTTGATGTTGTACTGAACAAAAAATAAATGAGAAAACAAAAAATATGGTCTGGGGCTAGAACCTAGGACCTGGGGTTTATAATGTTGCATGCAATGCCAATGGGATAAAAGTAGTGATTTGTTCGACTAGCACATTCTTATCTAAATAGTATTAGTTAGGTGGGCCATGTAGTTTAGCATGCGTTACGGCCGCTGTGTGACGACCGTGCGTTGCAAAGCGTTGTTGTTTCGGCTTCCCAGGCTTTAAGACATGTCAACCTATCGTTCTCCCTCCCCGCTCACCGCTCGCACTCCCCACTGTCTTGTCCCAAACACCCATGAAACCCTCGTCGACGACCTCGCCACCACCGTCACCATGGACCATAGTCTCGGCTAGCAGAAGGACGTCGAAGAGCTAGCCGGCGACAACCAAGAGATACGTGCGCAGTACAGGGAGATTGCATGGTGGTTCCCAAGTGTTTGGATGATGAGGATCCATGCCCACGGCCTCGTGAAGGTGATGACGGATGCTAAAAAGCTTCGTGCCTTCCTCGTCGGCCACAACGTCCCTCCGGCAACCATCCTCCAGTGGGCAATGTGCGAGGTGCAGTGCTCCCCCGACCCCAGGCAGTGCGCCCGCTGGTGGATGTACCGCTCATCCACCACGCCATCGACCCAGCTGGACGCAGAGCGCGCTGCCTCGAGGACCGGGCACGTCAATGGCGTCGTGGTTGCCCTCCAAGCACCTGTCAACACCACCTACTAGGACCGCCGCAGTCCATATGTCCTCTTCGGGCCAGACAACGACTCCGACGACCAATCATCTAACAAGGAGATGGAGGAGGTCGTCGTCCACTCAGAAGACGAGACGGAGGTGCAGATGGTTGCACCGGTCGTGGTCGCCGTGGAGGGTGATCGGAACCTACCCATTGACGTGGACGAGCTGCCAGATCTGTCTGAAGCCGTCTTCATCAAGCAAGAGGTTGAGGAGGAGGGTGTAGTGCCGGCAGTACAGGAGGTCAAGAAGAAGAAG
Organism: Secale cereale; assembly: GCA_902687465.1. Taxonomy (NCBI): domain Eukaryota; kingdom Viridiplantae; phylum Streptophyta; class Magnoliopsida; order Poales; family Poaceae; genus Secale; species Secale cereale. The sequence continues at coordinate 656,335,876 of LR738712.1, forward strand.
AGGGCAGCCGTGAGCAGAACTATCGTTGTGGAGGTGTGCCGCTCCGAGCACCTGAAGCTGCTCAAGAAGGAGTGAAGACAAGGATGCTGAAGAAGAAGCTATGGTCTCCAGATGATGCTTACGTATGTTGTTATATCACAACATATAAATTAGAAATATGATGTTGTTTTTAACTAGGTATGCTGCTATATGATAACATATAAGTTATAACTATTTTGGACGTATTATGGTGGTGTGCTACTATATACAACACTTAAGTTATCTGTAATTATGTGGTTTGCAAGCTGAACTATGTATGATGTTGGTCTGCAACTATTGCATTGCTTTGCTTAAAATGTTGTTGTGACCTACTAGTATTGTTGCATTGCATTGCTTTCTTTGTTTCTATGTGCATGTGGATGGATAGATTGATAGAGCAATATGTAACACTTAGTATAAATAGCAGTAGGTACATATGCTACATTCAGCAAATAAATTTAGTTAACTCAACACAAATTCAGTTAACTGAACCCAAATTCAGTTAACTTTATCTATATGCCGTAAACTGAACCCAAATTCAGTTAACTGGATCTATATGCAATAAACTGAACCCAAATTCAGTTTATTGCATCTATATGCAGTAAACTGGACCCAAATTTAGTTAATTGCATACAAATTCAGTTAACTAAGAACAATGATAGCAAATTAGGGCATCAAATACTTCAGTCAACACCAAACCACTTAAACAAGTATACTAACCCAGACAACTTCAATGGGTCAATCAAATGTGGGCCACACCAAATTTAACAAGTCCACTCATACTAGTTCACTAAATTAAACAAGCCCACTAATACAACTTCATTACAACTATTACAACAGCAATGGACCACTCAATTTCATCTAGCATCTCCCAAATCTTCCTTATCTTGCACTTGGTGTCTTCCTTATGCTTGAATAAGTCACCAATCATGTACTCGCTTCTTCTTCTCTTTCTTCAACTACTCCCTCTCTTCCATCAATTTGTCCCTCTCTTGCATCATCTAATCCCTCTCTTCCATCATCTGATCCCTCTCTTTCTCTGCCTTAGCCCTGACCACCTGATGAATGCTAGTGGTAGATTTATCAAACAACTTCTTCTTCTCAAGCTCTTGCTTTAGGTCAAAAAGAGCAAGTTGTGTGTTGCCCAATTGGGCAATTGCTTGCTCCTTCTCTGCAACCATCTTAGCAAAATCTACCTTAAAAACCTAAGATCTTTTTCGATCGGTTCCTTCTGTCCTAATATCTTATAGTTTTCTTTAGCATTGCCAACATTTTGCATGAGCCTGAGCTTAACCTCATCTTCATACATGTCCCAAAGTCTAGCTGGACTTGTCTTCAAATGAGGAGGGCACTCTGGGTTAACCTGGTGCACATAGGTGCATTTACTCCCTTCCTAAAAATCAATAGAACAATGAATTTGCTAAGTTAATTCAGTCAAATGACACCAGATTCAGTTAAGTGGGTTAATTAAGTTAACTGACACTCAGTTAACTGAATTTTTTCAATCAAGTGATAGCAGATTTAGTTATCTGAACTAATATAAGACTATATATTGGAAAATATCAATTATTTAAAGTATGGAAAATCTTCTTATAGAACTATGGCAAAGTACAAAACTATAAATGGCACAAATGAAGTTGATGCAAATCACATATCCACTTAAATGCCAAAAATATGTACATTAAATATGGCACTACCATCTACATCTACAACTATTCACTGCTGTGGTAAATGAATCTGAAGTATGGCACTCAACGGCATCTGAAAAGCTACTAACCTTTTATGCACAACCCAGGAATCTTCTTCCACTGTCCACAGACTCAAAGGCCACAAACCTCTCAAATATGGCCTGGTGTTCACATCTAGCAGGTAGATCTGCAGCAAGGCCGCTCCATTTGGAGCAAACTATGGTGGGGCGAGCCTAACATAAAATCTAGTCAGAGAGCCCCCATTTTTTCTAACCCTAGATGCCAGATCTGAAGGGAGAAGCTCACCTGAGTGTAGACAGAGTTGCTGCCCGACGATGATGAGCTGGATCCCTCACTCCATGAAACCATGACAGCTGCTGGATGGCGGCGGCGAGCTGTGTTGGACGGTGGACGAGCAGGGAAAGAAGAGAGTAGAGAAAGACAGGGGTCGACGAACAGGGCTGTCAGTGAAGGAAATATGCCCTGGAGGCAATAATAAAGTTGTTATTTTATATTACCTTATTCATGATAAAGGTTTATTATTCATGCTAGAATTGTATTGATCTAAAACTTAAATACATGTATGGATACATAAACAAATATGTGTCCCTAGTAAGCCTCTACTAGACTAGCTCGTTGATCAAAGATGGTTAAGGTTTCCTAACCATAGACATGTGTTTTAACTTGATAACGAGATGACATCATTAGGAGAATGATGTGATGGACAAGACCCATGTGTTAGCTTACCGTATGATCGTTCAGTTTATTGATATTGCTTTCTTAATGTCAAATACATATTCCTTCGACTATGAGATCATGCAACTCCTGGATGCCGGAGGAATACCTTGTATGTTATCAAACATCACAACATAATTGGGTGATCATAAAGATGCTGTGCAGGTATTTCCGAAGGTGTCTGTTGAGTTGGCACTGATCAAGATTAGGATTTGTCACTCTGTGTATCGGAGAGGTATCTTTGGGCCCTCTCGGTAATACACATCACAAGAAGCTTGCAAGCAAAATGACTAAAGAGTTAGTTACGAGATGATGTATTACGGAACGAGTAAAGAGATTTGCCGTTAACAAGATTGAACTATGTATGGAGATACCGACGATCGAATCTCGGGCAAATGACATAGCGACGGACAAAGGGAATTTGTATGTTGTCATAACAGTTCGACCAATAAAGATCTTCGTAGAATATGTAGGAACCAATATGGGCATCCAGGTTCCGCTTTTGGTTATTGACCAAAGAAGTGTCTCGGTCATGTCTACATAGTTCTCGAACCATTAGGGTCTGCACACTTAACGTTCATTGATGATGTACTGTTATATGAGTTATGTGATTTGGTGATTGAATGTTGTTCGGAGTCCCGGATGAGATCACGGACATGACGAGGATATCCGGAATGGTCCGGAGGTAAAGACTGATATATAGGAAAATACTATTGGGACACAGAAGAGTTTTGGAAGGTATTGGATAGTCATTGGATCACCGAAGGGGTTCCGGGAAGCCCTGGGAGGCTATATGGGCTTAATGGGACAAAAGGAGGAACACACCAGACCACAAGGGGCTGGTGCGCCCCTCTGCCGGGCCGCCGACCCTAGGGGAAGGAAAGGGGGAGGATTGGCCCCTCCTGCCTTTCCCTCCTCATGAGAGAAAGGAAAGGGGGCCACCTCCCCCTGCCTTCTTCCCGCGCACAAACAAGGAAAGGGGGCAGCCAAAGGCAAGAGCCCAAGGGGGATTCGGCCACCCTTGGGGCGCCTCCTGCCTGCCTCCGCTCCCCCCACCTATATCTATGTGGGAGGGGGGCACCACACAAAGTATAGAACAATCTCTTAGCCGTGTGCAGCACCCCTTTCCACAGTTCGTCCCTCGGTCATATTTTCGTAGTGCTTAGGCAAAGCCCTGTGGAGATAGCATCACCACCACCATCACCACACCGTCGTGCTGCCGGAACTCATCCACTACTTCGGCCATCTTGCTGGATCAAGAAGGCGAGGACGTCACCGACCTGAACGTGTGCTGAACGCAGAGGTGTCGTACGTTCGGTACTTGATCGGTTGGATCGCGAAGAAGTTTGACTATATCAATCGCAGTAATAAATGCTTCTGCTTATAGTCTATGAGGGTACGTAGACACACTCTCCCCTCTCGTTGTTATGCATCTCCATGGATAGATCTTGCGTGTGCGTAGAAAAAAATCCATGCAACGTTACCCAATAGTGGTATTAGAGCCAGATCTATGTGTAGATGATATGCACGAGTAGAACACAAAGGAGTTGTGGGCGGTGATGGTAATATTGCTTACCACCAACGTCTTATTTTGATTCGGTGGTATTGTAAGATGAAGCGGACTGGACCAACCTTACATGTCCACGTACATGAGACTAGTTCCACCAACAGACATGCAACTTGTTTTACATAACGGTGGTTGTCGGGTGTCTGTTTCTCCTATTTTAGTTGAATTGAATTTGACTATGGCTGGTCCTTGAAGAAGTTTAAAACAACAAACTTGATAAATCACCATTGTGGTATTTGCCGTAGGTGAGAACGGTTCTTGCTAGAAGCCTGTAGCAGCCACGTAAAACTTGCAACAACAAAGTAGAGGATGTCTAACTTGTTTTTGCAGGGCATGTTGTGATGTGATATGGTCAAGTCGTGATGTGATATACGTTGTGTATGAGATGATCATGTTTTATAATATTGACAACCGGCAGGAGCCTTAGGGTTTTCTCTTAATTATTGTATGAAATGCAATCGCCATGTAATTGCTTTACTTTATCGTTATGCGTTAGCAATAGTTGTAGAAGCAATAGTTGGTGAGACGACCCCGATGGAACAATGGAGATCAAGGTGTCGAGCCGGTGGCGATGGAGATCATGCCGATGCTTTGGAGATGGATATCAAAAGCACAAGGTGACGATGGCCATATCATGTCACATATTTTAATTGCATGGGATGTTTATCCTTTATGCATCTTATTTTTCTTAGAACGGCGATAGCATTATAAGATGATCCCTTCACTAAATTTTAGGATAAAAGTGTTCTCCCCGAGTATGCATCGTTGCTAAAGTTCGTTGTTTCGAAGGACCTCATGATGATCGGGTGTGATAGACTCTGCGTTCACATACAACGGGTGTAAGCCAGATTTACACATGCGGAATACTTGGGTTAAACTTGATGAGCCTAGCATGTACAGACATGGTCTCGGAACTCTGGAGATTAAAAGGTCGAACATGAGTAATATAGTAGATATGATCAACATAGATATGTTCACCATTGATGACTACCCCATCTCACGTGATGATCGGACATGGGTTAGTTGATTTGAATCATGTATCACTTAGATAACTTGAGGGATGTTAATTTAAGTGAGAGTTCTTTAGTAATTTGATTAATTGAACTTAATTTATCATGAACTTAGTCTTAATAGTTTTGCATATCTTTGTTGTAGATCAATGGCCCGTGCTACCATTCCCATGAATTTTAATGTCTTCTTAGAGAAAGCTAAGTTGAAAGATGATGGTAGAAACTACACTGACTAGGTCTGTAACTTGAGGATTATCCTCATTGCTGCACAAAACAATTATGTCCTTGATGCGCCGCTAGGTGACACACCTGCTGCAGGATCTATTTCAGATGTTATGAACGTCTGGCAGACTCGATCTGATGACTACTCTATAGTTCAGTGTGCCATGCTTTACGGCTTAGAACCGGGACTTAAAAGACGTTTTGAACATCATGGAGCATATGAGATGTTCCAATGGCTGAAGTTGATATTTCAGGCTAATGCCTGGGTTGAGAGATATGAAGTCTCCAACAAGATCTATAGCTGCAAGATATAGAAGAATAGTTCTGTCAGTGAACACATACTCAAAATGTTTGGGTATCATAACCACTTGACTCAGCTGGGAATTGATCTTCCATTTGAGAGTGTTATTGACAGAGTTCTTCAATTGCTGCTACCAAGCTATAAAGGCTTCGTGATGAACTATAATATGTAAGGGATGCAGAAATCAATTCCCGAGCTCTCCGCGATGCTGAAATCGGCAGAGGTAGAAATCAAGAAGGAGCATCAAGTGTTGATGGTTAACAAGACCACTAGTTTCAAAAAAAGGGCAAAGGAAAAAAGGGAACTTCAAGAAGAGCGGGAAACAAGTTGTCGCTCCCGTGAAGAAGCCCAAAGCTGGACCTAAGCCTGAAACTGAGTGCTTCTATTGCAAAGGAAGTGGTCACTGAAAGCATAACTAGCCCAAGTATTTGGTAAATAAGAAGGATGGCAAAGTGAACAAATGTATATTTGATATACATGTTATTGATGTGTTCCTTACTAATGCTCGTAGTAGCGCCTGGGTATATGATACTAGTTCGATTGCTCATATTTGTAACTCAAAACAGGAGTTGTAGAATAAACAAAGATTGGCTAAGGACGAGGTGACGATGCACGTCGGGAATGGTTCCAAGGTCGATGTGATCGTCGTCGGCACGCTACCTCTACATCTACCTTCGGGATTAGTTTTAAACCTCAATATTGTTATTTGGTGCCAGCGTTGAGCATGAACATTATATGTGGATCTTGTTTAATGCGAGACGGTTATTCATTTAAGTCAGAGAATAATGGTTGTTCTATTTATATGAGTAATATCTTTTACGGTCATGCACCCTTGAGGAATGGTCTATTCTTACTGAATCTCAATCATAGTGATAAACATATTCATAATATTGATGCCAAAAGATGTGAAGTTGATAATGATAGTGCAACATACTTGTGTACTACTAGGGAAAAGCCTAGCAGTAGGTCGAGTTTTTGGCCTAGCAGTAGCGCGGGGAGCCGCGCTACTGCTACGGAGCTACAGCTACAGGTTAGAAGTAGCATCTGCACACCCGCACTACTGCTATATCAACTTAGTAGTAACGCTTCCAGCAAACTGCGCTACTGGTAATTACTAGTAGCGCGTCTCGCTGCCCGACCTACTACTATTATTTTGGATTCTATTTCTTTTTTATTTTATGCCGTATTCATACAGCTTTCTACAATTTTTCATACATTAGCAATTTAGAGATTGTTTTTACATTATAATGAGTTATTAAATCACCAGGTGAAAGAACCGCGGATTAGTTTCAAGTGGATGGATCCAAAGTGACCAAGTCATGGATTATCGTGATAATCCATGACTTGGTCACTTTGGATCCATCCACTTGAAACTAATCCACGGTTCTTTCACCTAGTGATATAATAACTCATCATCATCATCATCATCGTATTAATATAAAAACTTTTGCATCATATCATCACCAACAACACTAGCTAATAATCATCATAGTCATTTCCACCAACACAATTTAATCATCATAGTCATAGTGTAGCTATCTAATCACCACCAACACTAGCGAATAACAATCATCATATTCATTACCACCAACACTAGATATTTAATCATCATAGTCATAGTGTAGCACATCATCATCTTCAAACTCATTCTAGCTAGATAATCAGTCATGCTGCTCTCTCTCAGGTAAAATAGCATAGAACATGTGTAGCACTCCTGCTTCATCATATTGGAGCATGCTGATGAATTTGTCTCCTAATTGTGGGCCGCACTTCTGATTGCTGCCCCCTAGTACTTCTCTACTGCGATCCTTCACAATTTTGCTCCAGTCTTTGACTATTAGGACTTGCTCGCTTCGATTAATCTTAAATGCACTAAAGTGCAATGTAGGGTGTCTTAGGCGTAAGCCAACCATTGTCATGCGACCTTTATGCTCGATCCATTGAGGCAAAACTATCATCGGGAGTCCCTATTGAAGAACATCGTAGTAACATACTTAGCAATGAAGTTTAGCTTAAAAATAATGTTTGCAAAAGATGCACTGAGGACAAATAGTAAAAATCTTACCATCTATTCTAAATACATGTGACCGTAGTTCAATATGCACGCTAGTGGTCGCACGTTTTGAGTACTAATATTTTGAAGTCCAGGAAAATAATATGTCTTGACAGTATCAAGATCCTCAAGCCATGAAACATAATGACTTATCTCCTTGCAGTTTAGTTCAGCCCCGAGACAGTAGTAGGTCATGTCTACCAAGCGTCGGACATGTTTACTTGAATGGAAATAAGCTGTCAATAAAAATTAGTTGTCAACTATTTTTTAATAAAAAATATCCAAGACATAAATATGGTTGAGAAACTCACATAATGGTAGAACTGGAGGCTTCTGAACATCGACCCAGATGTTGATCTTACCTTCAATTTCATCTTCCGGGCGAATATCAAAGCTGATAAGCATATCATGCTCAAATGCATAAGCCTTGCATAGTGCTCTCCAATTTTTGCATTCAAAATAGGATTAGGTGTCTGCATTGTATAATTTTACGGCAAAAGAATAACCATGCTCGATCCTCAATTGAACTCTCTTACCTCCATAGTTTCCATAGTACTGAAACCAACCTTATCCAAGACATACATTCTTGCATGACAGGGGATACGCTAGTAAAAAAAGTAAACAATTAAAATTATAAGTTGAAGCAAAAGAAGCATAAGTCATGCTTAATTACGAAAAAATACTTGTCATTGTGACTTACTGTATCCACTTCGAAGGTCTCATCCAGCTTGATGCTGAAGCGCCTACCACCAACTAGGTGAGGCTTGTCGCACAGGCCACACTCGTCTTCGCAGTATTCGCACATACTGAATTCCTTTTCGTCGTCAGACATTTCCTATGTTCATAGTTGAAACATTAATTGAAAGTCGATCGAAGGCAACTACCAGGAAACTCAACACACAGATCACTATTACTCAATATGCAACGGTTTGACTTTAGGTCTGTCGAGTCTTCCTTCCTAAAATCTCATCTCACGTATATGGTGGGCACTCCCTCTCCGATATTGCGACCGTCGGTGATGGTCGCTACTCCTCCTTCCCCTAGTGCATAACAAAGGTCTAGCACAAGGAGAAGAAGGAGAAGCGACCCCCACGACAACAGTCGGCATTCTTCTTCTCTCATATATGGTGGAGACTCTCCCTCACTGATTTATTGACTGTCATGTATGGAGCCCCGACAGACTTAAGGTCAACTCGAAATGTCGCTTAATTCTCTTTCTAGCAAATCTGGGGCACTCGATATTTCCTACATATTCTAGCACAAGTCATGCTTAAATTCACAGAAAAATCTGGCATGACCTTTGCTAAAATGGGACATATCAAGTGCCTGAAATTTGCCGGAACAGAAATGAATCAACACTCTGGCAAAACATAGGACACTCGGATTTTCCCTGCGATACAAAGATGTACCTTCTCTCATATATCTGAATCAATTATATCATAAGCATTCCCACCCGAACATTTCAATATATCTTATAACCCAAACATTTTAGTTGGTTAAGAAGCATAACTAAATACCCTAGTTCTACTCTATTCAACACCGAGGAGTAGAGAAGGAGGTGATGGACTTTTAGCTCACCGACTCGGGTGTAGAGGAACTAGAGGTAGCTCGAATGACGATCACTCCAAGGAGACACGACTCTACAAAGCATGCATATTCCTATTTGATCATTAAATAAGCCAAACCAAATCGTAAAAGAAATAAGTATTCAAATTAGCATGCATTCAATAAGCAAAACTAAATCATCTCTTGCGTCCATACATCGTCGAATATTATCACTAATAGATCTCGAATAGTATCATACATATAAAATCACTAATACAGCTAAAACCCTAGCGAACGACGGGTATCGGCGCGGGCGGTGGACACCCAAAGAGAAGGAACCATCACAGGATCATAGCTCCAGTTAGATCCCTGAAGAACTTGCCAGCTATTGGAGAACCTGCCCTCCAACGCAACCATGTAGCGACGGACGTGCTCGTCCTCCTCGCTGACACGGTGACGTACCACCTCCACGGGGTCCTCAAGCCTCCACGCAGTCACTGGCCCAGCGACCGCCACCAAAAAAGGTTTGGATCAACGACGGGCTGGCTCCTCACCAAGCTGCGCCCCCCGGAAGGTAGCACCTCCCAGTACCAGCCCGGCGGAGCCCAGTCACGGACATGGCCTCTCTGATCAAGCAGGTGTCCTCCGCCGAGTCGACGACGAGGATGCGGGATAGGCATCGTCGATGTCGATGCAGGAATAATTGCTTTAACTTAAAAAAACAACAACAAATGTGACATGTTCAAAATATGACATGTCCACTTCAAAACGAATTAACATAGAATACTGTTAAATACACCTAAAAATAAACTAGTTCTATTAATTTTCTTACTAAAAATAAACTAGTTCTATAGTAAAATAATAATTAGACTAGTTCTATTAATTCAACTAGTTCAACTAAGCACTTACTATAAATATAAATAAACTAGTTCTTACTAAAAATTAACTAGTTCAACTAGTTCTATTAATTTTCTTACTAATTCTATTAAACACTTACTAAAAACAGTAAAAAAACTACATTATACAATAGTAAAAAATACAGAAAAAATTGAGATGGAGGGAGGAGGGGTGGGAGG
>LR738712.1:656363051-656405597 GCA_902687465.1 Secale cereale
CCCCTCCTCTGCAGCAGAGGCCTCCCTCCCAAGCCCTACCTCGCCGGCGGTGGCGATCGCTTCTTCCTCAGCGGCGGCGATCTTCTTCGTCCTCGTCCTCGTCGCCGACGTAATACCCCCAAGCCTGTACTCCTCCATCTCCCTTTCTTTCCCCTCCATCTCCCATTCTAATTTGGTTGATTTGCTTGCTGCTAATGGTTGTTGCCATCTGAATCTAGTTTCATGCCTGGTTTTGTTTGTTTGTTTAGGGTTTGTGTTGTCACTGCTTCCTCTAGATATATTCACTTAAACATCAAGTACAGTTGGCTCTTGAAAATCAATTGGAAGTAGGAAATGCCTAACTAAGAGCTTAATGATGAAACTGAATGAGAAGGACACCTGTGGCTGAAACTAGAGGCGCCACAAGGAGTATTACTGACAAAACTAACACTTTGGAAATCACTCACTCAACACACTTGATGAATCGCATCAAACACAAATTGAGATAGCAACTTGCACTGGCATTCTTGTGATTTTGTCAGAGACACTTGAGTTATTTACTTAACAAGCATGTTCAAGTTGGTCCTCAGCTAGATTTTACAAGTCCTAATCATTGGACTTTTGAGATCGATCTACTGGAGAGATCGATGGTTGCTGAGGCAAAGACTGACCATACATGCTAGTGCATGCTCTTCCAAGATGCAAATGCACCTGCTCCTGAACCTGTACATCGAACTGTTTCTTCTAGGCAGCAAACAGTTTTAAGCATGTTCACTGTTTCTTCTAGGCATGTTCAAGATACAAGTCCTAAGCATGTTCACTGTTTCTTCTAGGCAGCAAACTGCCGTTTCCTCATCCTAAAAAAGAAAAACATTTTAATCTGCAGCAGCAAGCAGGCATGCATCGTATGTATGGTCAAGACCAGTTCAAAGGATGGATAATAGAAGACCATTCATATGGTTAGCAAAATAAATAGACCATTCATCTGGTTAACAAAAGAACGGGACCATTCAGTTGGATATAGGAGCTTAGTTTGATTTATGGCACATACAGAATAGACATTTACCTTTTCTTTTAGGTGTGACTGCTGGGTTTTCTTGTTTGAATGTGCTGACTGCTGGTACTATTTTAGTTGGATTACATATGTGTATGAACAGAACAAACCCCTTGTTCTGGTTTTGGTATGTAAGCTTAGATGTTTTCTTGTTCTGGATCCTTGTTCTGGTTTGCTGCCTAGGATGTGCTGATTGCTGGTACTATTTTCTTGTTCTGCTACTATTGAGCTTGCATCAGCTATTGTTTGACCATGTAAACTTTAACTGGATAGGTTGCAAACATGGACAAATCATCTCATTAAGAACACAATTTCTTTTCTTTTGGGTTTCAGAAGAACATCATTAGACCCTGACTGGATGTACAAAGGGACCTTGTGCTTGTTTCTTGAAAATGTGAGGTCAAACTTTGTGGGTGAACTCACATATTCGCTCTGGTCTTGGCATTTATAGAAGCTTGCTAGCTATGCATTTAACTGTACAGTCGTGACCGCGTTTGCGCCCCTAGTTTTGCAAGAAAATGGATTTTTTAGCAGTCTTGTGCAACTGTCTGAAAGAGTGTATCACCTGAAAAGGATATTTAGCTCTCTATGCATTTATTTATTGCAGATTTGCTCACAGTGCATTTCTTCTATCATAAATGTATAACTCAGAAAAAAAATTGCACTGAAGGAGGTGAAAGCATAACCATATACAGTACTTGCTAAGATGGCAAGGCTGGAGCAACTCTGTATAAGTTTCACACTTGTACAGTTGTACTTGCATCTAAAAGATTTTTTGCCACTTATATCCAAGTTGTCTCATGAAGATTTGTAATGTACTACATCCTCCTAGTTGTCTCCGACCATCGTGTCGTGATGATTTTGCAGATACCCCGAGAGGCCCTTGAGTTTGCTGGAATGTCGATTAACTTCTGTTCCGGCAAATTCGGGTACTCCATATGTCCTATTTTCAGCAAAGGTCATGCTGAAATTTTCCGTGAATTTTAGCACGACTTTGCTAAAAATAGGACATATGGGGTACTTGTGACTAATGCATGGGCCGGGGTATCTTAGTACTTAATTAAGTAGGATCAACTGCCCCTTTATTCTTGCTGCATTAAACCATAGGCGGCAATAGAGCCATGTGATTAAGCCCAACTTAGAATTCTCCTTCCCAGCTTAGCTTTTAGGATGCCTCGGTGTCGACAAACCATAAATTATAAAACCTTGGCTTTTAGGATGCCTCGGTGTCGACAAACCATAAATTATAAAACCTTGGCTTTTAGGGTGCCTCGGTGTCGATAAAAACCTAAATGATGAAAGCTTAGGCTTTTAGGGTGCCTCGGCGTCGAAAAACCCTAAATGATAAAAGCTTAGCTTTTAGGATGCCTCGGTGTCGACAAACCCTAAATGATGAGACCATGATCTTGTTCCTTGACAATAGACAAATTTTTGACCAAACTTTTTTCCTATTTAGAGAGAAACATGGCCCACAACGATGAGGCCGGCGGTTCGGGCGGCAAGGCATTCTGGGAGCTGTCCCAGGAGATGGAGGAACAACCTCACTTCTATGAGGACGCCGCGAAAGACACCGATCCCGACACCACTGATGGTGCCGCCGAGGATGACCCCACTGATGGTGCCGTCGGGGATGACACCATTGATGGTGCCGCCGAGGATTCCACCACTGATGATGGCGGCGCACGCACAGATGGCAGCCAACCGAAGAGGCAACGGAAGGACCGGCGCCCGACCATGCTCTGCACCGTCAAGGAGGAATTTACTGAAGTGGACTCCGACGGGAATCCAACAGTGCCCAAACAAATAGTCAAGGGGTACTCGGTTCAGCTCGGGTGCATTCTCCAGAGCACCGTCTCGATCAACACCGAGAACCTAAGGCATAAGGACCGAGGGAATTTGCGCAACCTCCTCTTCATGAAGCTGCACGAACGATACAAGTTCCCCACTGAATTTGAAAACACACGCCTCACAAGGAATAAAATGAACAATGCTGCCCTCACGAGGATGAGCATGGCCCTGTCTACTTGGAGAAGCTCGGTGAAGAGAATGATTGACAAAGGTTTTAGTTATGAGAAGATCAAGGAGAAAAATCCTTCAATCACCGAAGATGACTACAACGAGTTCAAGATCAAGTGCAAGAGCACCGCAACCACCGAATCAAGTCAGTGGGGGAAAGAAATGCGGGAGTTGAACTTAGGGGAACACACACTCGATCCCGGCGGTTACAGAGTGGCGGAGCCTATATGGGACAAGGAGGACGCGGAGCGTGCCGAGCAAGGCCTACCGCCCCGCTTCGAGAAATACTGTGACAAGCAGACCAGGAACTATGTCAGGGCCCGGTACAAGGAGGACCCGAAAACAAAGGAGCTTACCACAGATCCGAAGACCAGGGCGCTTGAGCTTGTTCTAGCGCAGGAGACTGAAAGCAGTAGCGCGGGGTCATCTCAGAGCACCCCTTGGGACATCACTCTAAATAGGGCATTGAACGTAATGAAAAACAAGGATAAGCTCAGTAAGCCGTCGTCAGCTGGTCGTGTGGCCGGCAAAGGCTTGTCCACAAAATGGTCGTCATACTATAACGATGGTGGGCGAAAGGAGAGAAAGAGCAGCTCGGAAAGCCAGTCGCGCGAGGTTCAAGAACTCAAGGCACAAGTGGCGCGGATTCCGGAGATTTTCCAAGAGCAAGTGCAACAACAACTGGGATCGACGCTCACCGGCATTATGCCTACCTTGATTCATGGGCTGACGACGTGGATTGCGGGCGGCCAAGAGGGGCCGCCCCCGATTCCCAGCTTCAGGGCCAGCAACTCGCACAACGCGCAAGCGGCGCCATTGGTGTCTCCGGCGGAGCCGGTATTGGTGTCTCCGACGCCGGCACGGGCATTGGAGCTTAATGCACCCGGGTGTACTCCGGCCGGCACCTCGGCAGCAAGTGGCCCCTCCGTCAATTGCACGCCCGCCGTTGGCGGTGCCTCGACATTAGACGAGCTCGACGCCATCATCATGGTAACTAATTAAGCCTCTCGGCCGAGGACTTCATCTCCTTGCCTTTGACTGGGCATCCCTGACGCCCTACATGTTTTCGCAGGGCGCCGCCGACGTTCCGTGCACTCTCCTGCACTTCATGAACAATGAGTTGGTCGACGTCGCCAAGGGCAAAATCGTTCAACCGGGCCACCCCGTGTTCCACGGTAATCCGATGCCACCCACCGTGTATAGGGTTCAACTGGTTCGGGTGCTGCCAGGCTGCGATGAGTTGTTACCTCCGATTCGACCCGCCGGGGCCGATGAAGATGATGTGATGACCCTCAGCGCCTGCCTAAGTTGGCCCCTGCTTTGGCTGAAGAGCCAAATTCGTTTGGGGGCGGGGGACACCACCCCAAAGACAACACCGCCAGTCGTGCCGGCGCCAAGCCATGGAAAGACCGCCGCAACGCTGCTGGACATCCCTATGGCACTGGATCCGAACATGCATATGGCAGAGGATCCGGACGACGACGACGACAACGACGACGATACATTTGCCAACGTCGATAAGTACTTTGCCGATCATGGGTACGATGGCGAATTCATGGGGCCTCCTTCTCAAGAACCCAACCCTACAAAAGACGTGCGCGATCTAGCTGGTACCACGAAGAAACCAAGTTGCAATAGGCGTCGTCTGGCATTCAGTTCTCAGGAGACGCCTCCAGCTGCCGACTTCACCCAGCCTCAGATAGCCGAGGTGCGAAATATGATCAGCCCCAACACACTCAAGAAGGCGGCCTGTGAGCAGCACTCGGTCCCATTACAGGAGAAGAAGAAGGCACGGAAAAGAAAGAGTAACAAGGGTGCGAGCCAGCCGGCACCGAGTACGATCCGTGCTCAGGACGGGCCACCTTCACCTAAGGATATAATGAGGAGGGTGCATGTGGCAGGTAGGCCGATGCTACCAACTAATATGCTCAATGCTGCAACCGGTGCTATGCGGAGTCTGCATGACAGTGTTCTTTCTTTGGAGAAGCGGCGTCTCAGAGAGAAGGATGTGGCATACCCGGTTTTCACGGCCAAGGTGCCAGAGGGCAAGGGCTTTGTGGATAACTCCATCGGGGGTATGATCGTCCTGCGGTTTGATGACATCTTCGTGATGTTTAACCTTCATCCGCTGCACTACACCTTCGTTCGGCTATTTTCGCTGAGTATGGAGATGCGGATCATTATAGACAAGACCCCGGACATCGTGATAGTCGACCCCTTCTACATGCGTGCCAAGATCTTGGGCAGCGCTGGGGACCGGCAAGTCGCGAGTTCTTACCTCGAAGGCGTCATTCTGGCAAACCGAGATAAGGATAACTTCCTCGTGCCTTACTTTCCCGAGTAAGTCGTCCCCTCAACCGCCCCGTAACATATGATTTTCTTAGATATTGATCATTTTTCTTTTAACATTCCGTGTTTTGTGCAGTGACACACATTGCACACTCATCCTCCTAAGCCCGAAATATTCCATGGCCACGTATTTCGACTCGGACCATCAGTCGAAGGTAGAATACACAAATGTCAAGAAAGTTCTTGATGATGTTCTCCCAGGCTATGCCAAATCTGGAGGCACCTTCACCAGGACAGTTCGTAAGTACGGCAAGCACGTGTTCGCCCACAATACGACGTTCTGCTGCGTCAAGCAGCCACCTGGCGGTCAGAAGGGTGCCTACTACGCCATCCATCACATGCGGGCGATCGTACGGGACCATCATCACCTTCTGCTACCAGATAAACTCAAAGATTGGGCCGCGAGCGTGTCGGCAATCCAGGACGCGGACATCAGACAAGAATTCTTTTGCATCCAGTCGGAGTTTGCGGAAATCATCCATCAAGATGTCCTTCGTACCTCGGGGCAGTTCTACCTCAGAAATCAACCGTCCAACAGTGACATAGACACAATGCTACAAATGCAGGCTGACAGCGCCCGTGATTTCATGACTCCCACGATAGACGGCGGCTTCATCCACGCTCCGGTCCCTTGAGTCGAGTCGAAAGTAGTGATGCTGTGTCTAGTTCTGAAACATCGATTGGCTCATGTTGTAATTAAACCTTAATGAACTTGTAGTATGTCTCTTTGGTTTCGACAGTCGTTCAACTTAGATGTAATCGATGCTATTAATGTCTTGCTTTTCTCTTCCGATCGTTTTGTTGCATACTTATATATTGCTTATGTATTGTCTGTGAATTGGTACTAACGTTTCGTTTGGCTAGTGCATAGAGATGCCGTCGTATGTCATGTACAAGGGTAAGGTTCCCGGAGTCTACGATGACTGGGAGGAGTGTCGGAGACAGGTTCACCGTTTCAGCGGTAACAGTTACAAAGGGTACACCACTAGGGCGGAGGCGGAATCTAGATACGCGCGCTATCTAGCGGGAGAGGGGAGGGAGCGTTGGAGGAACCGGATGAAGACGAGTTTCATCACGATGATGCTCATCGTGATGACCGCAGCTCTCTTCTATGTGATGGTAGTTTAGATGATCGATATCGACTTGTAATGTGAAGACAAACTCGCTACTCGCGGTCTCGAGACTTGTAATATAATGTTCTATCTTTGTTCGGTCTTTTGAATTCGAAGACTAATATGATGAATTGTATTCGGAGACTAATATGATGAATTGTATTCAGAGACTAATCTTCTATTGTATTCGATGAATCTGCTGTTGCTGTGTGGTGCTGTCTATATTCTGTCCAATAATACATTTTGTAACCTGTGCAAAAATCAGAAAAGTAAAAAAAATAAAAAACCTAATATTCATACTAATGGCGCATCACCCCACAGTGCGCCATTAGTATGCCAAAGGATACTAATGGCGCGTCACCCCACAGTGCGCCATTAGTATGCCAAAGTTACTAATGGCGCATCACACCAGAGTGCGCCATTAGTATGCCAAAGCACCTGGGTAAATATGCCCCCCCTGGGAGGCATACTAATGGCGCACCGTGGGCTATACTAATGGCGCACCTGTGGTGCACCATTAGTATACCAGATACTAATGGCGCACCTGTGGTGTGCCATTAGTAAAAAATACTAGTGGCGTAGTATTAGTGGCGCACCAGTAGTGAGCCATTAGTAGGCAAAACTGGTGTGCCACTAGTAGGCCTTTTCCTAGTAGTGCCTGGTACTCCGAAAAATACCCGATACACTTCGAAACCCTTCCGGTGTTCGAATATAACCTTCCAATATATCAATCTTTATGTCTCGACCATTTTGAGACTCATCGTCATGTCCGTGATCTCATCTGGGACTCCGAACAATCTTCGGACATCAAAATCACATAACTCATAATACTAATCGTCATCGAACGTTAAGCGTGCGGACCCTACGGGTTCGAGAACTATGTATACATGACCGAGAAACATCTCCGGTCAATAACCAATAGCGGAACTTGGATGCTCATACTGGGTCCTACATATTCTATGAATATCTTTATCGGTCAAACCGCATAACAACATACGTTGTTCCCTTTGTCAACGGTATGTTACTTGTCCGAGATTCGATCGTCGGTATCATCATACCTTGTTCAATCTCGTTACCGGCAAGTCTCTTTACTCGGTCAGTAATACATCATCTCGTGACTAACTCATTAGTCATTTGCTTGCAAGGCTTATTATGATGTGTATTACCGAGAGGGCCCAGAGAAACCTCTCCAACACTCGCAGTAACAAATCCTATTCTTGATCTATGCCAACACCACAAACACTTTCGGAAACACCTATAGAGAATCTTTATAATAACCTAGTTACGTTGTGACGTTTGATAGCACACAAGGTGTTCTTCTGGTATTCGGGAGTTGCATAATCTCATAGTCAGAGGAACATGTATAAGTCATCATGAAGAAATCAATAGCAATAAAACTAAACGATCGTGGTGCTAAGCTAACGGATGGGTCTTGTCCATCACATCATTCTCCTAATGATGTGATCCCGTTGATCAAATGACAACACATGTCTATGGTTAAGAAACTTAACCATCTTTGATTAACGAGCTAGTCAAGTAGAGCCATACTAGGGACACTATGTTTCGGCTATGTATTCACACATGTATCAAGTTTCCGTTTAATACAATTCTAGCATGAATAAAAGACATTTATCATGATATATAAGGAAATATAAATAACAACTTTATTATTGCCTCTAGGGCATATTTCCTTCAGTCTCCCACTTGCACTATAGTCAATAACCTAGATTACATAGTAATGATTCTCACACCCATGGAGTCTTGGTGCTGATCATGTTTTGCTCATGGAAGAGGCTTAGTCAACGGGTCTGCGACATTCAGATCCGTATGTATTTTGCAAATCTCTATGTCTCCCTCCTTGACTTGGTCGCGGATGGAGTTGAAGCGTCTCTTGATGTGCTTGGTTCTCTTGTGAAACCTTGATTCTTTCGCCAAGGCTATTGCTCCAGTGTTGTCACAAAAGATTTTCATTGGACCCGATGCACAAGGTATTACACCTAGATTGGATATGAAACTCCTTCATTTGTTGCTTCCGAAGTAGCTATGTACTCCGCTTCACACGTAGATCCCGCCACGACGCTCTGTTTGGAACTGCACCAACTGACAGCTCCACCGTTCAAATAAAATACGTATCCGGTTTGTGACTTTGAGTCATATGGATCAGTGTCAAAGCTTGCATCGACGTAACCGATTACGACAAGCTCTTTGTCACCTCCATAAACGAGAGACATATCCTTCGTTCTTTTTATGTATTTCAGGATGTTCTTGACCACTGTCCAATGATCCTCTCCTGGATTACTTTGGTACCTCCCTGCCAGACTTATAGAAAGGAACACATAAGGTCTAGTACATAGCATTGTATACATGATAGAACCTATGGCTGAAGCATAGGGAATGACTTCCATTTTCTCTCTATCTTCTACAGTGGTTGGGCATTGAGTCTTACTCAACTTCACACCTTGCAACACAGGTAAGAATCCTTTCTTTGACTGATCCATTTTGAACTTCTTCAAAACTTTATCAAGGTATGTGCTTTGTGAAAGTCCAATTAAGCGTCTTGATCTATCTCTATAGATCTTGATGCCCAATATATAAGCAGCGTCACCGAGGTCTTTCATTGAAAAATTCTTATTCAAGTATCCTTTTATGCTATCCAGAAATTCTACATCATTTCCAATCAACGATATGCCATCCACATATAATATCAGAAATGCTATAGAGCTCCCACTCACTTTCTTGTAAATATAGGCTTCTCGAAAAGTTTGTATAAAACCATATGCTTTGATCACCTCATCAAAGCGTATATTACAACTCCGAGATGCTTGCACCAGTCCATAGATGGATCGCTGGAGCTTGCACACTTTGTTAGCACCTTTAGGATCAACAAAAACATCTGGTTGCATCATATACAACTCTTCTTTGAGATATCCATTTAGGAATGCAGTTTTGACATCCATTTGGCAGATTTCATAATCATAAAATGCGTCAATTGCTAACATGATTCGGACAGACTTAAGCATCGCTACGGGTGAGAAAGTCTCATCGTAGTCAACTCCTTGAACTTGTCAAAAACCTTTCACAACAAGTCGAGCTTTGTAGACAGTAACATTACCATCGGCGTCAGTGTTCCTCTTAAAGATCCATTTAATTTCAATGGCTTGCCGATCATCGGGCAAGTCAACCAAATTCCACACTTTGTTTTCATACATGGATCCCATCTCAGATTTCATGGCCTCGAGCCATTTTGCGAAATCTAGGCTCGTCATCGCTTTCTCATAGTTTGTAGGTTCATCATGGACTAGTAACATGACTTCCAGAATAGGGTTACTGTACCACTCTGGTGCGAAACGTACTCTGGTTGACCTACGAGGTCCAGTAGTAACTTGATCTGAAGTTTCATGATCATTATCATTAGCTTCGTCACTAATTGGTGTAGGAATCACTAGAACTAATTTTTGTGATGAACTACTTTCCAATTCGGGAGAAGGTACAATTACCTCATCAAGTCCTACTTTCCTCCCACTCTCTTCTTTGGAGGGAAACTCCTTCTCTAGAAAGGATCCATTCTTAGCAACGAATATCTTGCCTTCGGATCTGTGATAGAAGGTGTACCCAACAGTTTCCTTTGGGTATCCTATGAAAACACATTCCTCTGACTTGGGTTCGAGCTTATCAGGTTGAAGATTTTTCACATAAGCATCGCAGCCCCAAACTTTAAGAAACGACAAATTGGGTTTCTTGCCAAACCACAGTTCGTAAGGTGTCGTGTCAACGGATTTAGATTGTGCCCTATTTAACGTGAATGCAGCAGTCTCTGAAGCATTGTAACACCCCAAATTTTTGAGTTGGTTTTTCTTGCAAACTTTTGGCCATTTTGAAAGGGGATTGTTTGATCTTTTCTTTTGCCCTTCCAAAATCCCTTTTTACCAAAGTTTGTGTGTCTTCTCAAGCTTGGTTTTTAGCCTTGAAGTTCTCCTCCTGTGTTTGGCTCAAGCACAAGTTGAGATTCAAATGGAGTTGTTTGAGTTCACCACTTCTTGTTTTAAAATTCTCAAGTTTAGCCTTGACCTATCTCCCCTCCAAACTTCCTCTTGCCATGATCCCAACAGGAACAATCCTCTCCAAGACTCTCTTCACACCATGGGACAAGCATTTCATCAATTCCAGCAAGTTTGAACCTTATTGGCATTTTTATCCTATTTATTTCGCTTCAAAACAAATTCTGTCTTTTATAGTGGACCTTGGTGATTTACAAAGAAACCACCTTTTTCATCTACCTATTTGACTCCAAACCGAGTCTCCTAGATAGTCCTTAATACCCACAACCTAGATCCATCTTGTTTCACTGGTCCACAGTTCAAAATTTTCAAATTTCACCTACTGCAAGTTTGGACCAGATTTGCAAAATTTGGTGAAATTCATATTTTTCTTCTTCCAAAAATTCTGTGAAAAATCATGCAGCCTCTAGATACATCAAGAGGCCACTCCACCAAAAATCAGCTCCAGAGACATTGCACAAATACCATAATCATTTCATCAAACACCTAGCCTACACTGAACTGTTAATTGATAACTGAAACTGTCGACAGTTTAACACTTCGTCAGTTTCGTCAGTCGTCGGGCGCGGCGACAAAACTCCGTCTGTATCTCCCTTGGCTCGACGCTGCACTGCAGCTTCTTCTTATCCGCGCGCCGCACGGTCGCTTGGCAGCTTCTGGGCGTCGGTGGCGCCCTGGCCCGACCGCGCCGGCGACTGCCACGGCCACAGTGCTGCCCCTGGCGGCTGACAGACGCAACGCCGCAGCTCCACGCTGTTTCGCGCCGCCCAGACCACCCCAGTGCCCCGCGTGTCCTTCTCCACAGCCAGCGCACGCCTGGAACGCCGTTGCCGTGGCCTAGCACGCGCAGAGCGCCGTTTCTGCCGCCGACGTGCCGCACGGCCGTTCCGTTGGTGACAGGTCGTAACTCTACCTCTCCTGCTAGGTTAGGCGCGGGAATGGAACCACAACAGCTCCTGGAAGATGCTCAAGCTCCTAACCCCGTCGTCCGACCACTTCAGCGCCGTAATTGGCTCGCCGGACTTATCCATTCGCGGCAGCCACCTCGAGCCGCCTATAAAAGGCACCCCGAGCTTGTGCTCGAGCACACACGCCTCCACTACGTCCCTAGACCAGGCCCAACCTCTGGAAGAGCCCCGAGAGGCTTTTCTTCCCCGGCTCCGGCCAGCTACCTCTGCCTCGGGCTCCAGCTCCGTTCACTCCGGTGAGGGCTCCTCCGCCGCCGTGAGCTTGAACGTAGTATCCTGGCATCCACCTAGTCCTAACCCCCAACCCAATTTCTCTCCAGAAACCTTCTCCGACGCGGTCCACGAACACCCGAGCCACCGTTCGCCGGAGATAAGCTCGCCGTCGACGTGGGACTCGCCGGCACCCAACTCCACCACCGTTCGACGCGGAAGATCACCGTGAAGCTATAGGTACCACTCCCCTCCCCTATATCGCCGTGGATCGACGCCAACGATCACCGCAACACCGGCGCCGGCGCGGCTCTGTTTCGTTTTTCAAACCTGACAGGTGGGGTCCCTCTGTCAGTCTCTCACATCTCCCCCTCGAACCGTTTTCTGCTGGCGTATTTACGCAAAGTACGTTTTCCCTCTACGGGTGACGTACTACGTACCGGTTCGCTTTGTCCTTTTCTGTTCTAGCCCCTGGATCTTTTCTGTTTCATTACAGATGGGTCCCTGGACAGAAACCTTAATATCTTTTAAACTAAAAGTGATTTTGAGTTGATTCTTTTTCTGTCCCCCTTGGTTTTCTGTCTAGTTTTTTGTCATATTTATGTGGAAATATTTTGAGCAACTTTATTTGCACGCGTGGTATTTATGTTAGTATATATTTTTGTTTGAATACATAGATACCGGAGGCCGTGACGGAGACGCGAATCTCGCCGAGTTAGGCTCTGACTTTTCAGAACCAGGCAAGCATGTTTGAACTCTTGATATGATGAGTGTATTGCATGTTTGCTCGAGTAGCTCGTTCATAAGCATGATTATATGAGCATATGTGTATGGCATATTTCATGCAAGTGATGCTTCGGGTAAGTCCCGAAGGAAAATGTTGAACCACCTCGATCATATGGTGATATGATGGGGTGGAATACTGGTATTGTTGGAGCATGCCAGTAGTTGGTCAACTCAGTAACAACGAAGATCATGTCACGATTCCGTTCGTCTCCTTTTCAGTACTATCATAGGCCGTCCGTTGGGATTACGGTCTAGTCGGTTGTAAACCACTTTCCGAGTACACACCAAGTAGAGGGGCCGGGATGAGGGGTCCATGGCCCTGGATTAAAGCCCGTCATCCGGTCAGGGGGCATGGGTGTTTTCGGTTGGGATCGAGAGGGGGGCACCCCTTAGAGCGCGCATATATAAACTTGATCCCATGCTATTCGAGGTTGTAGCCTCCCCGTCTTAAAGTTTTCCGTGAATGTCGTCGCGGCTGATTCCGGACAACAGGATGTTAAATGGGTGTGTACTGGTTAGTTGGGTTTCTACTAAAACACCGTAGACGGGGCTAGCCCACGTGGCTAGTAGAACCCGTTGGCTATGAGTTATTAGTACAAGCTCTGCAGAGTTAAAATTCCTTCAGTAGCCATGTTTATGGCCTAGGATCTATATTCATGTCAACCCGGTGACCGTCTCTAGTATATTCTTGTGAGTAGCCAAAACAACGTTGTCATCAGGTTCATTTGGTAAATGAACTCACCACCATCCCTGTATTGATTTTACTTTCCGAAGTATTTCATCATTATATCCTGTTATTTATAAGCCCTTTATGTGATGTCGCTTAGACGTCCGACTGTGGCATCCTTGTTATTTTTTTATAAGCCCTTTATGTGATGTCGCTTAGACGTCCGACTGTGGCATCCTTGTTATTTATTTTGTTATAAGCCCTTTATGTGATGTCGCTCAGACGTCCGACTGTGGCATTCTTTTTATTTATAAGCCCTTTATGTGATGTCGCTCAGACGTCCGACTGTGGCATTCTTTTTTTTATAAGCCCTTTATGTGATGTCGCCCAGACATCCGACTGTGGCATTCTTGTTATTCATTTTTGCTATAAGCCCTGTATGTATGTCGCTCACACGTCCGACGGAGGCATCCTTGTTATTTACTTTGGTTATAAGCCCTTTATGTGGTGTCGCTCAGACGCCCGACTGTGGCCTGTTATCATTTATTATTTTCCTACGAGGCGTCACCCAGACCCTCGTTTGGTCTCGTTATTTTTATCTTTTGGATTTCGGGAGGATTACCGCCCGACTTCCAGTCTTTACTTTCAGTGCATTCATATTTTGTTTCGGTTGCATTTTTGCTGGAATACTCATATGCATTCATGTTGGCATTTGTTATATCTTAAGTCCGAACTGTCTTGCGAGTACATTCAAAGTACTCACCTGGCTTGTTGATTTGGCCAAATGTGGACGAAGGCGATCTCTTGGATGAAGAATTCGATAGCGAGTCCGACGCTTAGAGGAGTCCCAGTCAGTCTCTTGCGATCCTGGAGTTGATCACTGTTTTATACCGCTTCTGCCTACCACCAAATAAATTCATCGTGTCTCACTCCGACACTCGATGAACTGTAAAATATTGGAGTCATACCCCCACTTCACTGTGACATATTCCACCGCCTTTTATTACGAGTCAGTAGTATGCCACCCTGCCTTGTGCCATATCCGCCTCTATGTAATATATTGGCGCGCTTGTAATAAAATCTGTTGAGCCATCCCTAGCTCAATCTTGTATAATATTCAGTGTACTGGAAATTCTGTATCAAGGAATTGTCTGCCAGCAGGAATATTATTCCGCGCTGGTTTAATAAAGCGACCGGTCTTCCTGTAATTATTTTACCGAAGGACCAGTGGCGACAACCTTGGTATCAGAGCCAGGCTAACTGTAGGAAGCCACTAGATGCGCTCGCTAATCGATTATTAGCAAAAAATCTGCTTTTCAGCATTTTTACATCTGTAGCAATTTTCTGTTGGTCAGCATAAATTTATGGCCTGACTATTCGGAATTTTTGTCTACTTTTGTAGATGGCCAGCAACGACTGTGATGCACTGGTGTTCGCCAACATTCCTGAGGGGTTTGTCAAGCTCCTCATCGCCATCACCAAAGTCGCAATCGGGCCATCCACACGTCCCGAATTTACACTCTACCATCACAAGCTCAACGACAACGTGTCTATGCATCAGGCTGTGGTACACTTCAAAGGTGGGCGTTCTGAAGCGCGCCGCCTTCGATTTGTGGGCAGAGCCATGCCTACGGAGAGGCATGCTATGCAGATGGCTGCCCGTGAGGCGATAGCTCGTCTCCGGGACATTCTGCCTTCGATGAAGACTCGTCGCTTCCGTTACCTCCCATGCCACGTGCCTTATACATGCCACTATGCATTTGCATGTGCAAATGGGGAGCGTGACGAAGCCATTGAATCAATGGTTGAATACCTCAAGGCACTTGAGGCAGCCTTTGATAATCTGGTGGACGACCTGGTGGCCGCCCGTATGGAGATGGTCCAGAGTGGCTCCGCCAACAGGAGGGAGCTGAAGGAAATATGCCCTAGAGGCAATAATAAAGATGTTATTTGTATTTCCTTATATCATGATAAATGTCTTTTATTCATGCTAGAATTGTATTAACCGGAAACTTAGTACATGTGTGGATACATAGACAAAACAGTACGTCCCTAGTATGCCTCTACTAGACTAGCTCATTGATCAAAGATGGTTATGTTTCCTAGCCATAGACATGAGTTGTCATTTGATCAACGGGATCACATCATTAGGAGAATGATGTGATGGACAAGACCCATCCGTTAGCATAGCATTATGATCGTTTAGTTTTACTGCTATTGCTTTCTTCATGACTTATACATGTTCCTATGACTATGAGATTATGCAACTCCCGAATACCGTAGGAACACCTTGTGTGCTATCAAACGTCACAACGTAACTGGGTGATCATAAAGATGCTCTACAGGTGTCTCCGAAAGTATTCGTGGTGTTGGCATAGATCAAGATTAGGATTTGTCACTCCGAGTGTCGGAGAGGTATCTCTGGGCCCTCTCGGTAACACACATCACAACAAGCCTTGCAAGCAAAAGACTAATGAGTTAGTCACGAGATGATGTGTTACGGAACGAGTAAAGAGACTTGCCGGTAACGAGATTGAACTAGGTATAGAGATATCGACGATTGAATCTCGGGCAAGTAACATACCGATGACAAAAGGAACAATGTATGTTGTTATGCGGTTTGACCGATAAAAGATCTTCGTAGAATATGTAGGAGCCAATATGAACATCCAGGTTCCGCTATTGGTTATTGACCGGAGATGAGTCTCGGTCATGTCTACATAGTTCTCGAACCCGTAGGGTCGCACGCTTAACGTTTGATGACGATCGGTATTATGAGTTTATGAGTTTTGATGTACCGAGGTAGTTCGGAGTCCCGGATGAGATCACGGACATGACGAGGAGTCTCGGAATGTCCGAGGCATAAAGATTGATATATTGGACGACTATATTCGGACACCGGAAGTGTTCCGGAAAAGTTTCGGATTTAACTGGATTGCCGGAGGGGGTTACCGGAACCCCCTATGAGGGGGGATGGTCCATAGTGGGCCTTGAGGAAAGGAGAGAGGCAGCCCATAGAGGCTGGCCGGCGCCCCACCTAGGGATCCTAGTTGGACTAGGATTGGGGGGCGCCACCTCTCCCTCTTTTCCTTTCCCTCTCTTCCTTCTTGATGGACTCCTACTAGGAATAGGATTGCAATCCTATTCCTAGTAGGATTGCCCTAGCCGCACCATAGGAGGCCGGCCGGCCCTCCCCTCTTGCTCCTTTATATACGGGGGCAGGGGGGCACCCAAAGACACACAAGTTGAATTTTTCCAGCCGTGTGCGATGCCCCCCTCCATAGAAACACACCTCGGTCATACGATCGCAGTACTTAGGAGAAGCCCTGCGTCGGTAGATACATCATATCCGTCACCACGCCGCCGTGCTGACGAAACTCTCCCGTGAAGCTCAACTGGATCAAGAGCTCGTGGGACGTCATCAAGCTGAACGTGTGCTCAACACGGAGGTGCCGTACGTTCGGTACTTGATCGGTTGAATCGCAAAGAAGTTCGACTACATCAACCGCGTCACTTGACGCTTCCGCTTCCGGTCTACGAGGGTACGTAGACATACTCTTCCCTCTCGTTGCTATGCATCTGGTAGATAGATCTTGCGTGATCGTAGGAAAATTTTAAAATACTACGTTCCCCAACAGGAGCTGCTCCATACCGCACCACCAATGACTTTTGTCTCATCCGCCGCATCCTATGCACCTTCCATTGTAGCCACCGCTCGCCGTCTGCCTACCACTGAGGAGTTTGACCAAGTCATTGCTCCCACTCCAGTCAGAGCTGCACCGCCTGCTGCACCTGCTTCGACACCTCGTACTCATACTCCGCGCCTGGAGCCCATCAGTGAGGAGGAAGTTGAGTCTCCAGCACCACTGGGCCTTACCCTCGGCAGGCCGAGGGAAATCTTCAACATCTCCGACTAGCGCGTGTTTTCGCGTCGCGCGCGCTCGCTTGTAATATTTGTGTGATATGTAAAATAGGTTGATGGGAGTAGTCTGTTTGCGCATCATGTAGGACCTTGGAGGAGTGCACTAGTTTCCAATAACATGTCAGGATGTGTACGCACACCCTAAGTGACGTATGAATAATTAGAACCGGCGTGTAATATATATACTAGCAGCCTTCTCCGTGCGCAATCGACCAGTTTATTTCGAAAATCTTTTTCGAGCTCGTGTTTGACAGCTTTTGCAAAATCTTGGTTTATTTTTTCTGCTCGGTTCTTCTCAGGTTTTCTGCTTTGTTACCCCAGAGTAAGAAATGACTCGTCCCTGGACACGTTCCATGCCAAGTCTGCCGGAAGAAAATTATGGCACACAGACAAACAACAATTTCTCACAGGGGCAGTCAAGTCAGCAGGGCAGTGAGACAGCATTTTGTCAAGTATGCCGCCTTTGCGAGCAAAGTCAGCAACAGCACCAAGAAATGATGAACCATGTCATTAACATGGGAAATCACCGCGAGCCATACCAGCAGCACTCAAAATTGTCTGAATTCCAGAAGACGCGTCCAACAACATTTCCACACACAGACAAGCCTCTTGAGGCCGATGACTGGCTTCGAGATATTGAAAGGAAATTAATCGTGGCACAATGCTCAGACCGCGAAAAAGTGTTGTACGCACCGCATTATCTCACGGGAGCAGCCGCGTCATGGTGGGAAAATTTTCTGCTCATGCATCCCGACATAAATAATATCACCTGGGAAGATTTCAAGGAAGGCTTTCGTGTGGCACACATCCCTAAGAGTATCATGAAAATCAAGAAAAGAGAATTTGATGATCTCAAGAAAAGAGGCATGACAGTACAGGAGTACAACAGTCAGTTTGTGCAGTTATCATGATATGCCAACGAAGAGCGAATGACAGAAAATAAAAAGATGGAGAAATTCCTGGACGGACTGGCACCAGCACTAAAATGCCAGTTAGTCGTCGACACTTTTCCAGATTTCAAGACACTGGTAGACAAAGCTATTACACTGGAAAATGAACGTCGCAGTCTGGAGGATATTCGCAAGAGAAAAAGGGATCAGACCGACCACCCCCGCAACAACAAGAATAAAATGAATTTCCAGAGGAACATTGTGAACAGACCCACGACCAACGACACACGTCCAAATAAGAATTTTCATGCAAGAGACAAGGATTTCACCTATCGCCCGGGTGTTACCTGCTATGCATGTGGAGAAGAAGGACACTATGCTAAACAGTGCCCTAAGCCAAGAAACTCAGCGCCAAAGCCGAACAACAACGGGAACAATTCCGCGCCCAAGCGTAACAATTTCAACCCCAATAACAATCACAGGAAAGGCCACCTGAACCATGTGACCAAGGAGCAGGCACATGATGCACCGGATATCGTACTCGGTACGTTCCCTGTCAACACAATACCTGCCACAATTTTGTTTGATTCTGGAGCTTCTCATTCATTCATTTCGAAGAGTTTTGCTTTGCAACATGGTTTTTCAATGCTTCCCTTGGGAAAATAAATGACCATCAAGTCCCCCGGAAGTAAGCAGATCACTCAAAATTACTGCCGAGGTTTGACCATTGAGATTGAAGGATTAAAATTCCACGCAAACCTCATCGTGTTGGAGAACAAAGGACTGGATGTTATCCTGGGTATGGACTGGCTAACCACCAAAAAAGGATTTATCGACTGCTTCAACAGAACAGTAATTCTTACTCATCATCATGGAAAAACAATAAGTGTCGCAGCTCAGGAGAGACCAGTATCTCGGCAACCAAAATTGAACAAAGTTGAAGCCTCTGAGTTAAGCAAGGTTCCAGTTGTATGTGAATTTCCAGATGTATTTCCCGAGGAATTACCAGGTATGCCGCCAGACAGAGAAATAGAGTTCATTATTGAGCTAGCACCAGGAACCACACCCATATATAAGAAACCATACAGAATGGCGCCATCCGAAGCAAATAAAGGAATTGCTGGACAAGGGATTCATACGGGCCAGCTCATCACCTTGGGGCTCGCAGGTATTATTTGCCAAAAAGAAAGATGGGACCATGAGGCTATGTATATACTACTGAGCACTCAACATGGTCACAATCAAAAATAAATATCCGATGCCACGGATAAATGATTTATTTGACCAGCTCGCACAAGCCAAGGTTTTCTCAAAGGTTGACTTGAGGTCAGGTTATCATCAGCTGAAAGTACGCACAGAAGATATCCTGAAAACATCATTCACCTCAAGATACGGACTTTATGAATTTACAGTGATGCCGTTCGGACTAACCAACGCCCCCGCATATTTCGTCCACCTCATGAATAAGGTATTTATGAAATTCATGGACAAATTTGTGGTGGTATTTATTGATGATATTTTGGTATATTCCAAAACACCGGAAGAACATGCTGAACACCTCCGCATGGTACTGGGAGAACTAAGGAAACACCAACTTTACGCCAAATTCAGCAAATGTGAATTTTGGTTGAGACACGTGGGTTTCCTAGGACACGTATTAACGCAAGAAGGAATTGCTGTGGACCTAGATAAAGTCAAGGCTGTACTTGGCTGGAAGTCGCCAGCCAGTGTAACGGATGTACGCAGTTTCCTCGGTATGGCCGGATATTACAGAAGGTTTATTGAAGGATTTTCCACCATAGCCAAACCAATGACACAGCTACTGAAGAAGGATAAGAAGTTCGAGTGGACCGAAGCATGTGAGGAAAGCTTCCAAGAGCTCAAAAGAAGTTAACGACAGCCCCAGTATTAATTGTGCCAGACATACACAAGAGCTTTGAAGTATATTGCGACGCATCCCGGGAAGGCCTCGGATGCGTACTGATGCAAGAAGGCAAAGTAGTCGCCTACGCATCCCGGCAATTGCGAAAACATGAAGAAAATTATCCTACTCACGATTTGGAGTTGGCAGCAGTCATTCATGCGCTCAAGGAATGGAGGCACTTCTTACTTGGAAATCGCTGTGAAATATATACGGACCATAAGAGCCTTAGCTATATTTTCTCACAGCCAGATCTAAATTTACGACAACGACGCTGGTTGGAACTGGTAAAAGATTACGACGTTGGTATCCACTATCACCCCGGGAAAGCATTAGTGGTAGCCGATGCTCTCAGCCGTTACCCCAGCCCGAACAGCGGCAGCATACAGAACCTGAGACCCGAATTTCAGCGAGAATTCGCCAGGCTCAACCTAATGATGGTCACGGAGGGCGAAGTATCCAAGCTAGAAATACAGCCTACACTGATAGAGCAAATAAAGAAGGCTCAACTCGGACACCCCAGCATCGAAGGCATAAAAAGAAAAATAAGTCAAGGCAAGGCTTCAGAATTCACCATAGACCATGAAGGAATATTATGGTACGGAGACAGACTTTGCGTACCCAACAACAACGACCTTAAACAGCAAATTCTAGCGGAAAGTCATACCGCTCCATACTCGATCCACCCTGGAGGTACGAAAATGTACAAAGATATTCAGGAAAGATTTTGGTGGCACGGCATGAAAAGGGATATAGCCACATTTATTGCATGTTGCGATTCATGTCAACGCAATTAATTCAAGCACCAAAAACCCACAGGGCTATTACAGCCAAATAAGATACCAGAGTGGAAATGGGATGATATCGGAATGGACTTCATTGTTGGACTACCACGGTCACAACACGGTAACGATGCCATATGGGTCATCACAGATAGACTCACCAAGGTGGCACATTTCATACCCGTCAAGACAACACACACCACTCAAAAGCTCGCCAAGCTTTACCTCGCCCGGATAGTATGCCTACATGGTGTGCCCAAGACTATAATATCCGACAGGGGCACTCAGTTCGTCTCGAAATTTTAGGACCAGTTGCAGCAAGCCCTCGGAACGCAACTAACATTCAGTACGGCTTACCACCCCCAGACAGGAGGACAAACGGAACGAGTATATCAAATACTCGAAGACATGCTAAGGGCATGTGTCCTCACCTATGGGGCCAGTTGGGAGGAAAGCCTACCATATGCCGAGTTCGCATATAACAATAGTTACCAAGCTAGCCTGCAGATGGCACCTTTCGAAGCATTGTACGGACGAAGATGCCGTACTCCATTGAATTGGTCGAAAACAGGGGAGAGCCGCATATTCGGCCCCGATATGTTAAAGGAAGCCGAGGAGAGAGTAAAACTGATACGGGATCGACTCAAGACCGCCCAAAGCCGACAAAAGAGCTATTACGATCAAAAGCATCGGGAAATAAGTTTTGAGCCCGGTGACGACGTATACCTGCGTGTGTCACCGATGAGAGGACTACAACGATTCAAAGTCAAAGGGAAACTAGCACCGCGATTCATCGGACCCTTCCGTGTAGTTGCACGAAGAGGCACAGTAGCTTACCAACTGGACCTCCCCAAGGAATTGTCCGACGTCCACGACGTGTTCCACGTCTCGCAACTACGGAAGTGTGTAAGCAACCCATAGAAACATGTGTCACATGAAAATCTTGACGTGCAACCGGATCTTACATACCGAGAACACCTAGTGAAGATTTTGGAGGAGTCTTAAAGGAGGACCCGTCAGAAAAATATTAAATTTCTCAAGGTTCAGTGGAGTAACCACACAGAGGATGAGGCAACATGGGAAAGGGAAGATTTCCTTCGGACAGAACATCCGCACCTATTTGAGGATCAGCTGAAATCTCGGGGACGAGATTTTTCCTAAGGGGGTAGGTGTTGTAACACCCCAAATTTTTGAGTTGGTTTTTCTTGCAAACTTTTGGCCTTTTTGAAAGGGGATTGTTTGATCTTTTCTTTTGCCCTTCTAAAATCCCTTTTTACCAAAGTTTGTGTGCCTTCTCAAGCTTGGTTTTTAGCCTTGAAGTTCTCCTCCCGTGTTTGGCTCAAGCACAAGTTGAGATTCAAATGGAGTTGTTTGAGTTCACCACTTCTTGTTTTAAAATTCTCAAGTTTAGCCTTGACCTATCTCCCCTCCAAACTTCCTATTGCCATGATCCCAATAGGAACAATCCTCTCCAAGACTCTCTTCACACCATGAGACAAGCATTTTATCAATTCCAGCAAGTTTGAACCTTATTGGGATTTTTCTCCTATTTATTTCACTTCAAAACAAATTCTGTCTTTTATAGTGGACCTTGGTGATTTACAAAGGAACCACCTTTTTCATCTACCTATCTGACTCCAAACCAACTCTCCTAGATAGTCCTTAATACCCACAACCTAGATCCATCTTGTTTCACTGGTCCACAGTTCAAATTTTTCAAATTTCACCTACTACAAGTTTGGACCAAATTTGCAAAATTTGGTGAAATTCGTATTTATCTTCTTCCAAAAATTCTGTGAAAAATCATGCAGCCTCTAGATACATCAAGAGGCCACTCCACCAAAAATCAGCTCCACAGACATTGCACAAATACCAGAATCATTTCATCAAACACCTAGCCTACACTGAACTGTTAACTGTTAACTGAAACTGTCGACTGTTTAACACTTCGTCAGTTTCGACAGTCGTCGGGCGCGGCGACAAAACTCTGTCTGTATCTCCCTTGGCTCGACGCTGCACTGCAGCTTCTTCTTATCCGTGCACCGCACGGTCGCTTGGCAGCTTCTGGACGTCGGTGGCGCCCTGGCCCGACCGCGCCGGCAACTGCCATGGCCACAGCGCCGCCCGTGGCGGCTGACAGACGCAACGCCGCAGCTCCACGCCGTTTCGCGCCGCCCAGACCACCCCAGGGCCCCGCGTGTCCTTCTCCACAGCCAGCGCACGCCTGGCACGCCGTTGCCGTGGCCTGGTACGCGCAGAGCACCGTTTCTACCGCCGACGTGCCGCACGGCCGTTCCGTCGGTGACAGGTCGTAACTCTACCTCTCCTGCTAGGTTAGGCGCGGGAATGGAACCACAACAGCTCCTGGAAGATGCTCAAGCTCCTAACCCCATCATCCGACCACTGCAGCGCCGTAATTGGCTCGCCGGACTTATCCATTCGCTGCAGCCACCTCGAGCCGCCTATAAAAGGCACCCCTGAGCTCGTGCTCGAGCACACACGCCTCCACTACGTCCCTAGACCACGCCCAACCTCTGGAAGAGCCCCGAGAGGCTTTTCTTCCCCGGCTCCGGCCAGCTACCTCCGCCTCGGGCTCCAGCTCTATTCACTCCGGTGAGGGCTCCTCCGCCGCCGTGAGCTTGAACGTAGTACCTTGGCATCCACCTAGTCCTAACCCCCAACCAAATTTCTCTCCAGAAACCTTCTCCGACGAGGTCCACGAACACCCGAGCCGCCATCCGTCGGAGATAAGCTCGTCGTCGACGTGGGACTCGCCGGCACCCAACTCCACCACCGTTCGATGCGGAAGACCACCGTGAAGCTATAGGTACCACTCCCCTCCCCTATCTCGCTGTGGATCGACACCGGCGATCACCGCAGCACCGGCACCGGCGCGGCTCTGTTTCGTTTTTCAAACCTTACAGGTGGGGTCCCTCTGTCAGTCTCTCACATCTCCCCCTCGAACTGTTTTCTGCTGGCGTATTTACGCAAAGTACGTTTTCCCTCTGCGGGTGACGTACTACGTACCGGTTCGCTTTGTCCTTTTCTGTTCTAGCCCCTGGATCTTTTCTGTTTCATTACAGATGGGTCCCTGGACAGAAACCTTAATATCTTTTAAACTAAAAGTGATTTTGAGTTGATTCTTTTTCTGCCCCCCTTGGTTTTCTGTCTAGTTTTTTGTCATATTTATGTGGAAATATTTTGAGCAACTTTATTTGCACACGCGGTATTAATGTTAGTATATATTTTTGTTTGAATACATAGATACCGGAGGCCGTGACGGAGACGCGAATCTCGCCGAGTTAGGCTCCGACTTTTCAGAACCAGGCAAGCATGTTTGAACTCTTGATATGATGAGTGTATTGCATGTTTGCTCGAGTAGCTCGTTCATAAGCATGATTATATGAGCATATGTGTATGGCATATTTCATGCAAGTGATGCTTCGGGTAAATCCCGAAGGAAAATGTTGAACCACCTCGATCATATGGTGATATGATGGGGTGGAATACTGGTATTGTTGGAGCCTGCCAGTAGTTGGTCAACTCAGTAACAACGGAGATCATGTCACGATTCCGTTCGTCTCCTTTTCAGTACTATCATAGGCCGTCCGTTGGGATTACGGTATAGTCGGTTGTAAACCACTTTCCGAGTACACACCAAGTAGAGGGGCCGGGATGAGGGTTCCATGGCCCTGGATTAAAGCCCGTCATCCGGTCAGGGGGCATGGGTGTTTCCGGTTGGGACCGAGAGGGGGGCACCCCTTAGAGCGCGCATATATAAATCTGATCCCATGCTATTCGAGGTTGTAGCCTCCCTGTCTTAAAGTTTTCCGTGAATGTCGTCGCGGGTGATTCCGGACGACAGGATGTTAAATGGGTGTGTACTGGTTAGTTGGGTTTCTACTAAAACATCGTAGACGGGGCTAGCCCACGTGGCTAGTAGAACCCGTTGGCTATGAGTTATTAGTACAAGCTCTGCAGAGTTAAAATTCCTTCAGGAGCCATGTTTATGGCCTAGGATCTATATTCATGTCAACCTGGTGACCGTCTCTAGTATATTCTTGTGAGTAGCCAAACCAGCGTTGTCATCAGGTTCATTTGGTAAATGAACTCACCACCATCCCTGTATTGATTTTACTTTCCGAAGTATTTCATCATTATATGCTGTTATTTATAAGCCCTTTATGTGATGTCGCTTAGACGTCCGACTGTGGCATCCTTGTTATTTATTTTTGTTATAAGCCCTTTATGTGATGTCGCTTAGACGTCCGACTGTGGCATCCTTGTTATTTATTTTGTTATAAGCCCTTTATGTGATGTCGCTCAGACGTCCGACTGTGGCATTCTTTTTATTTATAAGCCCTTTATGTGA
Source organism: Secale cereale (assembly GCA_902687465.1). Lineage (NCBI taxonomy): Eukaryota > Viridiplantae > Streptophyta > Magnoliopsida > Poales > Poaceae > Secale > Secale cereale. The sequence continues at coordinate 656,388,138 of LR738712.1, forward strand.
TGTCGCCCAGACGTCCGACTGTGGCATTCTTGTTATTCATTTTTGCTATAGGCCCTTTATGTGATGTCGCCCAGACGTCCGATGGAGGCATCCTCGTTATTTACTTTGGTTATAAGCCCTTTATGTGGTGTCGCTCAGATGCCCGACTGTGGCATGTTATCATTTATTATTTTCCTACGAGGCGTCACCCAGACCCTCGTTTGGTCTCGTTATTTTTATCTTTTGGATTTCGGGAGGATTACCGCCCGACTTCCAGTCTTTACTTTCAGTGCATTCATATTTTGTTCTGGTTGCATTTTTGCTGGAATAATCATATGCATTCATGTTGGCATTTGTTATATCTTAAGTCCGAACTGTCTTGCGAGTACATTCAAAGTACTCACCTGGCTTGTTGATTTGGCCAGATGTGGACGAAGGCGATCTCTTGGATGAAGAGTTCGATAGCGAGTCCGACGCTTAGAGGAGTCCCAGTCAGTCTCTTGCGATCCTGGAGTTGATCACTGTTTTATACCGCTTCCGCCTACCACCAAATAAATTCATCGGGTCTCACTCCGACACTCGATGAACTGTAAAATATTGGAGTCACACCCCCACTTCACTGTGACATATTCCACCGCCTTATATTACGAGTCAGTAGTATGCCACCCTGCCTTGTGCCATATCCGCCTCTATGTAATATATTGGCGTGCTTGTAATAAAATCTGTTGAGCCATCCCTAGCTCAATCTTGTATAATATTCAATGTACTGGAAATTCTGTATCAAGGAATTGTCTGCCAGGAGGAATATTATTCCGCGCTGGTTTAATAAAGCGACCGGTCTTCCGGTAATTATTTTACCGAAGGACCGGTGGCGACAAGCATAATCCCAAAATGATAGTGGTAAATCAGTAAGAGACATCATAGATCGCACTATATCTACTAAAGTATGGTTATGACATTCGAACACACCATTATGCTGTGGTGTTCGAGGTGGCGTGAGTTGTGAAACTATTCCACATTGTTTAAAATGAAGACCAAGCTCATAACTCAAATATTCGCCTCCGTGATCAGATCGTAGAAACTTTAGTTTCTTTGTACGATGATTCTCTACTTCACTCTGAAATTCTTTGAACTTTTCAAATGTTTTAGACTTGTGTTTCATCAAGTAGATATACCCATATCTGCTCAAATCATCCATGAAGGTCAGAAAATAACGATACCCGCCGCGAGCCAAAATACTCATTAGACCGCATACATCAGTATGTATGATTTCCAATAAGTCAGTTGCTCGCTCCATTGTTCTGGAGAACAGAGTTTTAGTCATCTTGCCCATAAGGCATGGTTCCTAAGCACCAAGTGATTCATAATCAAGTGATTCCAAGAGCCCATCAACATGGAGTTTCTTCATGTGCTTTACACCAAATGACCTAAATGACAGTCCCACAAATAATTTGCTGTATCATTATCAACTTTGCATCTTTTGGCTTCAATATTATGAATATGTGTATCACTAGGATCGAGATTCAACAAAAATAGACCACTCATCAAGGGTGCATGACCATAAAAGATATTACTCATATAAATAGAACAATCATTATTCTCTTATTTAAATGAATAACCGTCTCGCAAAAAACAAGATCCAGATATAATGTTCATGCTCAACGCTGGTACCAAATAACAATAATTTAGGTCTAAAACTAATCCCGAAGGTAGATTTAGAGGTAGCATGCTGACGGCGATCACATCGACTTTGGAACCATTTCCCATGCGCATCGTCACCTCGTCCTTAGCCAATCTTCGTTTAATCCATAGCCACTGTTTCTACAAATATGAGCAACCGAACTAGTATCAAATACACAGGCGCTACTACGAGCATTAGTAAGGTACACATCAATAACGTGTATATAGAATATACCTTTGTTCACTTTGCCATCCTTCTTATCCGCCAAATACTTGCCGCAGTTCCGCTTCCAGTGACCAGTCCTGTCAGGGATATTACTACTAGGTATAAACCGCCCGGGAGGGGCCGGTTTATGCCTATCGAGATTACTTCTACTTAATCCCAACAGAGCATGGAGCAAGACGCTTTAGTCCAGGAAGCTTAAAGCCCAGGGGCGTTAGAGCCCATGATTTGTAAACCACCATACGGTGTGTAACTTGTGATGTAAGGTAGGAAAGATAAGAGACCGAGCCAGACACGTTTATGAGCCGGCCTCGGGACTCTGTAAACCGGACCGGGCGTCACCTCGTGGATATAAAGGGACGACCCGGCGACAGTTCGGGGACAGAGAACAATAACTCGAGACACAGGCAAAGCGGATTCGCTCCCTGGTCATCGAAACCCTAGCAATATTACACCAAACTAGACGTAGGCTTTTACCTTCATCGAAGGGGCCGAACTAGTATAAAATCCCTATGTCCTTGTCCGCTATAACCCCTTTAAGCTAACCCGTAGCAATGGCCTCACGACTAAGTCCTTTTGCTAGGACATATGCCGTGACAAAACCATGACAGCTGGCGCCCACCGTGGGGCTATCGCATGATGGTTTCAAGTTCTTGGAGGGAAGCTTTGAAGGACTCAAGGGCTACGCAGTGGGCCGGATGACTAAGAGTCGTCATGGCAAGATCTACATCGACGATGCAGGCTGGGGCCCCGAGGCCGATTCAATCGAATACGGGTACCGGGTCCCCTTTGGTGGAATCCACGTCTTGATAGGCAAGATCGGTGAACCGGGCCCTGAGCCGGACATCTTCCCCAACATCGTCGAGCTGGCTCGGCGTGCGAGATCTGCCCGGATTCAGACCGCCGTGAAGCACGTCTTCATCAAAGCGGTTCATGGAGTGCAAGCCGAAGATGGATCTGATTCCGGCGGTGAGACCGTTGTCTATTCCGGCGATGAGTCGTCCTCTGGAGAAGCATAATCTTTATACCTGTTGCAAGATGGCCGGTCTGGGGGCTATTCCGATGGTGATAGTATTTCGGACCCCCTCGATCCGCCAAACTGGGTCGCGGTATTCATGGCCGGATCGCAACCTGTGCAATAGTCTTCAACTGCGGCTGAGCTAACAACGGATCTGGCGGCAGCGGCGGCTAGGGCTGGTGGCCCATTCCCATCACCGGTTCAGGTATTAAGCGCCTTAGTTGACAAGTTAACGGCGCTGCTAACTGCAGAGGTGGCCCAGGCCGATAAGGAACAACATGACGCGGAAGTTGCTCAGGTGAAGGGCCAGATAGATTAGGAAAAGCTGGACTTAGCCGCTGAGGATACCAGGATGGTTGCGAGGCAGGCTGAGCTAGATGCTCAGGTTTACCGGCTCATGTTGGATCAAATGGCGTCGCGTGATGTAATAAGGAGAAGGCAACAGTCCCGCCTGCCGCCGGTTTACGAGGCGAGGAACCTTTTCAGCATGCAAGGTGTAGGAACTAGTAATCAACCGGAGGTAAACCGGGGAGGAGTGCCTGGCACAGGAGCATCAGTCCAGCCACAGGCCGTAGAGCCAACCCGCCAGGTCGTTCCATCACAGCGCATACCTACCCCTCCCGGTCATTACTCCAACCCCCTGGATAACATAGTTGCCGCCGCTTCATGACTGGCCGCTCTTCCCATTGAAGGAGCATCCCCCATAGCAGTGGAGGCACGGCGGGCCAGGGAGTTTTTGGAGATGGCTCTAACCAAATAGCAAGCTTATTCTCACAGCCGTGAGAGGATTCACTCCACCCCTCGCCCAAGCTGGAGTTATGGTAGGCACCTGGAGGAACCGGTCGTGTCAAGCAGCGCGCGAAGACGTAACCCGTCGCAGAGGGATAATCTGGCGGGGGAGATGCGAACGCTCAAGATGTGGTGGATCAGGGCAGGCAGCGCCGGGAGGCCGAGTTAGCAGCGTAGTGCGAAGCTCGTCAACCGACGCCGGTTCGTCCCTCTACCACAGTTGAACCAGGGGTTACATCTAGCTCCTTGGGAGTGCCTTGCCTTACTCCTGCCTTGCGCAACGTAAAACTTCCCAAGGACTTCAAAGGATCGCGTAAGGTGCCCAACTATACTGCGGACCTATCTCCTGAAGCCTGGGTTGAAAGCTACGAGATGGCGATGGAGATGCTTGATGTGGATGACGCGGCATGTGCCAAGTAATTCACCATGATATTGGAAGGAACAACTTGTACCTGGCTGAAAAGCTTACCGCCCAGCTCCATCAGATCATGGGCCGAGTTGCGCCGTTGGTTTATTAATAACTTCAAGGACACATGCAAGCAGCCAATGTCCATCGTCGATTTGGCTGCCTGCGTTCATGGAGAGCACGAATCAACGAGCCATTGGGTACGTCGAGTGTCGGAGATCCTGCATTCTTCCAACCGCATCAACCCGGACACAACAGTTATAACCTTGGAAGGCAATTCTCGGTTTGAGGCTCTGAAACTGAAGTTGGGACGACTCCAACATAATTGTGATGACATGGGGATGCTCATGGGCGCTTTGGTGAAGTATGAGGATTCAGATAGTACCAAATATCCAGAGTCTAATGATGAAAAGTCAGGGAAGGCAAAGAAGAATGGTAAAGCGCCATAGCCCAACCCGGCGAATCAAGGATACAACGATAAGCGTAAAGCGGATAGTAACTCGGATTTTGTGGCCAACACCAATGCTCAGGAGAACGGCCAGCATCACAAGGGTAGACCGCCCCCGCGAAATGGGAGGTCGCCTATCAATCTGGAACGCCAGATGAACATACCGTGCCCGGGGCACACTACATAGGAAAAGACAGCTACACACCTCTGGAAGGACTGTTTTATTATGAAGGAGATCATGAACCGGTCCTAGTATGATCATGGACCATCCGGCGATTCAGGCCCTGTTTCTCACGGGCCGGGTTATCAAGGCGGTGGATCAGGTTCAGGGTTCCAAGGTAACCAGAACAATCACAGCAACCAAAACGAGCACAATCAGCATAACCAGCAGCACGACCAGGGTGGTTATAATAACCAGGGCAATCAACAGCAGCAATCAGGGTATCAGAGTAACCCGAAGCAGTTGAGAAGTGGGCAGTATCACGTCTTCACCACAAGCCTATGTAAACGGGATCAGAAGGTTTACAAAAGGGCAGTACACTCCATTGAACCGGCGGTGCCACGCTACCTGCGTTGGTCAGAACAGCCCATTGTGTGGAGTCGAGAGGATCATCCGCCCCGGGTTGATAATCTGGGTCAGCTAGCTCTAGTTGTGGCACCTCAGGAGGGGGGCTATAAGTTTACCAAGGTGCTTATGGACGGAGGTAGCAGCATCAATATTCTATATTACGAGACTTTTCGACGCATGAGGTTGACAGATAAAAAGCTTCGGCAGTCCAATACAGTTTTTCACGGCGTGGTGCCTGGTAAATTGGCATATCCAGTCGGCAAGATAGACTTGGAGGTCACCTTTGGAGATGAGCATGATTCTAGGTCTGAGACTTTGACCTTTGAAGTGGTAAAAATCAAGAGCCCGTATCACGCCCTGTTCGGGCAGCCGGTTTACGCTAAGTTCATGGCGAGGCCTTGTTATGTTTATCTGCAGCTTAAGATGCCGGGTCACAAGGGAACTATTACGGTCCATGGGAGCCGCAAGATTGCTTTGGAGTGTGAGGAAGGTGATGCAGCTTATGCAGAGGCGGTTTGTCCAACCGAGGAACTGAAATTTTATAAAGATAATGTTGATCCGGCAGACATGTCTCCGTTGAAGAAGCCAACCACGGAGCATGATCCGGCCTTGAAGTTTAAATCAGCTGAAGAGACCAAGTAGGTTGACTTTGTTCCTGGTGATTCATCCAAGCAGTTCACTATCAGTGCTAACCTGGATCCGAAATAGGAAAGCGCGCTCATCGAGTTCATCCGTGAGAATCGGGACATCTTTGCATGGAAACCTTCTGACATGCCAGGTGTACCAAGGGAACTCGGTGAGCACACTCTTAATATTGATCCCAAGTTTAAACCGGTTAAACAGTTTCTCTGCCGCTTCAATGAAGAAAGGCGCAAGGCAATTGGTGAAGAACTGGCTAGGCTCTTGGCGGCAGGCTTTATAATTAAGGTGTTTCATCCAGAGTGGCTAGCTAATCCGGTACTGGTGCTTAAGAAGAACGGCACTTGGCGAATGTGTGTTGATTACACAAATCTGAACAAATCTTGCCCAACTGATCCCTTTGCCCTCCCTCGTATTGATCAAATTATTGATGCTACGACGGGTTGTGAACGCTTAAGTTTTTTGGATGCTTATTCCGATTACCATCAGATCAAGATGGCAGTTAAGGACCGGGATAAAACAACCTTCATAATTCCCTTTGGGTCCTTCTGCTACGTGTCTATGCCTTTCGGGCTCAAGAGTGCCCAGGCGACCTATCAATGATGTGTGCTTAATTGTCTTCACAGGCAGATTGGGTAGAACGTACATGCTTATGTGGATGATATTGTGGTAAAATCCAGGAAACTTGAGACATTGATAATGGACTTAAAGGAAACCTTTGATAATCTCCGGGTCTATAAGATGACGCTTAATCCGGCCAAGTGTGTTTTTGGTGTTCCGGCAGGCAAACTCTTGGGGTTCCTGGTGTCAAACATAGGAATTGAAGCTAATCCGGAGAAGATCAAGGCGATTACGTCCTTGGCTAAACTAGCATGCATCAACGATGTCCAACGCTTGGCGGGCCGCATTGCGGCGCTCAGCCGGTTTATCAACCGTTTGGGGGAGAAGGCCATCCCGCTTTACCAGATGATGAAAAAGACACATCGTTTTGTCTGGAGTGATGCTGCTGATGCTGCGTTTAAAGATTTGAAGAAGCAATTGGTAGAACCACCGGTCCTTGCGGCACCATTTAATAATGAGCAGTTGTTGCTATACGTGGCTACTAATGCCCGGGTAGTAAGCGTTGCCATCGTGGTAGAGCGCAAGGAGACAGGAAATGAATATCCGGTTCAACGGCCGGTTTACTAGATCAGTGAGGTGCTCATTGAATCAAAACAGAGATACCCGCATTGGCAGAAATTGGTGTATGGAATCTTCATGGCAAACCGGAAGCTGAAGCAGTACTTTCAAGGCCATCCAATCATCGTGGTCGGTTCAGCTCCTCTGGGAGATATAATCCAGAACAGAGAGGCGACTGGTCGGGTTCCAAAGTGGGCCATTGAACTTAGCCCTCACGGATTGAAGTATGTGCCCCGTACTGCAATCAAATCCCAAGAACTGGTGGACTTCATCAATGATTAGACAGAGTTGTAAGCACCAGAGGAAAAGCCGGATCACACGTATTGCACTATTCACTTTGATGGATCCAGGCAATTGGAGGGCTCGGGGGCTGGAGTCGTATTAACTTCCCCACGAGGTGATAAGTTCTGTTATGTCCTCCGTTTAATGTTCCCTTGTACTAACAATGCAGCTGAGTATGAAGGTCTTCTCCATGGTCTACGAATGGCTAAAGAGATGAATTTAAGCCAGGTTAAATGTTTCGGTGATTCAGACCTGGTGGCTCAACAGGTGTCGGGTAAGTGGGATTCCAAAGATCCACTTATGGTAGCATATCGACGAGAGGTGGACGCTGTTGCTGGACACTTCAAGGGTTATCAAGTGGACTATATAGACCGGCGAAAGAATGAAGCGGCAGATGCGCTAAGCCGGCTGGGCTCTCAGCGTAAACCGGTTCCACCCAATATTTTTCTGGACGTATTGCATTGCCCGTCGGTGAAATTACCTTCAGAGGAGGATTTGGCTGTCCCTGATCCGGAAGCTCAATTGGTGGCGGTACTTCATGTTGTTCCGGATTGGACGGTCCCTTACCTGGTGTATATGAACCGAGGTGAGTTACAAGAGGATGAAGTCTTGGCTAGACAGATAGTCCGACGTTCCAAATCAATGACTATTGTCAATGGAGAGCTACACCATTGTAGCGTCTCTAGGGCGTTTCAACGTTGTGTATCGCCAGACGAAGGCCGTGTCATTCTTCGAGAGATCCACAAAGGAGACTGCGCTCATCATGCTGGTTCAAAATCTTTGGTAGCTAGAGCCTTTCGTCATGGGTTCTACTGGCTGACGGCTCATGCTGATGCTGAGGACTTGGTCAGAAAATGTGATTCTTGCCAGTAATTCTTACGGCGTGCTCATATACAGGCTCAGAAGTTGAGGATGATTCCAATTACTTGGCCGTCTGCGACTTGGGGGCTAGATATGGTCGGGCCTTTTAAGAGATCTCCAGATAAGAAGACTCACCTTTTGGTGGCGGTGGCTAAGTTTACCAAATGGGTTGAAGCAGAACCAGTCAGCAAGTGTGATGCGGCAACGGCGGTTCAATTCATCAAAAAGGTGATTTTCCGGTTTGGCTTTCCACACAGCATTATAATTGATAATGGTACCAATCTATCCAAGGGGACTATGGAGGAGTTCTGTCAACAAGAGCACATCCGCCTTGATGTATCATCAGTAGCTCACCCTCAATCCAATGGTCAAGCTGAAAGAGCCAATCAAGAGATCTTGAGAGGCATCAAACCCCGGCTTATGGTCCCTTTGCAGAGGATGCCGGGTTGTTGGGTGGAGGAATTATCCTCTGTGTTATGGAGCATCAACACCACACCTAACAGATCTACAGGGTACATGCCTTTCTTCATGGTATATGGAGCTGAAGCAGTCCTACCTAGTGATATCCGTCATGATTCGCCGCGGGTGGCGGCTTACGTCGAGGCTGATAACGAGAAGGCACAGCAAGACGTGTTGGACCGGGTGGATGAGGAACGTGACACGGTAGCAGCTCGATCGGCGATTTATCAGCAAGATATGCGCCGGTACCATAGTCGCCGGGTTAAAACCAGAACGTTTCAAGAAGGAGATTTAGTGCTCCGGCTCATCCAAGACCAAACGGACATGCACAAGCTATCGCCGCCTTGGGAAGGACCTTTTGTGGTCAGCAAGAACCGGCACAATGGATCATACCACCTCATCGACGTTCAAGAACATAAGGACTCACGTACTACGGAGGAGGAGACCAGATGGCCGTGGAACATCGCTCTTCTTCGTCCTTACCACACTTGAGCCATAGGCTCCGCTTTATGTACATAGATTTGCAATGTATATATCATGATCAATATAATAAGATGACAGCCCCATTAAAGCGGGGTATATGTTGCTTTTTCATAAGAGTTTGTCACATGGGGGCTCTTGTGTGCAAAGGAGTTCCTATGGCCTCTTAAACCGACGGTTACACCAAGATTACCATAAGAGCATAGCTCTGGTTGCTTCGGTAATCCAGCTATCAACGCCCACATGATGATGAGGGGCAAAAGAGAGTTTGATGCATATCACAACTCAAACATAGGCCCCGACGAGCATAACTCAAATGCTACCTGGGGGCTCCTAATGCATAGCATCAACGAGTTGACAACCCTTGTAGTAGGCTATCAAGCCATGGCTTGGAAGCCTGGTGTATACACCTAAAACCCCGGATTAGCCTGCCTGCATTAAGTAAGTCACTCCGCCCAGGTAAACTTGGTACGACCCGTCGAACGTATACACAAGTCAATCTTTACAGACCCTGAACTTGGTAACGTTAAATTGATGATCATCGAACGTATACGCAAGTCAATCTTTACAAACCCTGAACTTGGTAACGTTAAATTGATGATTTGGTTAAGGATTGAGGACCGTGTTAACAAGCTTTGTTAAATGGTTAATGTCAGTAGCCTGGCAGCTCATAAAAGCCTCGAATTTGGAGCTGGGCAGCTCATAAAAAGCCACGACTACACGGTCTTATTTGACAAACATCTCTTTTTTATTTTTGCTAAGTTTTTATCTTCAAGGTCATTGGTGTTTATCCAAGTCCATTGATGCGGGAGTGGATGACTATAAGTTACCACTACAATACACCAGCGTTTATAGAACCTGGTCTGGTTTGATTATAAATCGCCAGTACTGTATACAGTTAAACCAGAGTTTATCATAACCCGGTACGGTTCCATCATGAACCGGCAAATGATCAAGGGAGTCATCAATATTTGCAACTTGAATCATTGTCTTTACTACCGATTATTGATAAAGGCCAATGGTGCAAAACTTAATCACAGGTGTGATATATGTTTTATATTTTATATACAGTTCAGATTATAAAACCTAGACCATGTATTTGGGCATCATGACCCGTCCGGCGATAAATCGCCAGGACATTTCAAACATTTGTCTTATGCAGAAACAGATGGAATAAACCATCAAAAGCATTATAAGCAAGAAATAACTATGAAATCGCCAGTTGAAGCAATCTCATACAAAGGACAGTATCCGAGAGGACATAAACAAACATGTTTTCAGCTACCCTATTACAAGGCGCTGGGCAGCCTAGAAGAATATCTGTTTTTATCTAAAATGCTGAGTCATAATATTTAAACCGGCACCGGTTTAGGACTCTGCGTCAGCTTGGCGTGAAGGTTGTGGATAGGCTCGCTCCGGCTCCTCGATGTCCTCCTCTAGCAGCTGGAAGTCAGTGGTTGCCCAATTGATCTTCGTCAACGCTTTGAAAACAGCCTCATCACTTATGAGTTCGGATGGTTCAACGTTAGGGGCATAAGTATGCTAACGGACGGGCGGGATGAGATCTTCAACCTCGTAGACCGGAGCATCGACCCGCATGTTCTCAGCATTATAACCCGGATGATAGCGAGGCAGATCAGCCTCATCAGATAGTAAATGGCTGGTTTATAATTTGTGCAAAGTTAAACCGGCACTGTTCGAAGGTATTTACAAGATGGCGGTTTAAGAAGGGGCCTAATGGTATCTACCGGTTTATAATCTTTTCTAAAAGCTAAACCGCCACTGAGAATACGAAAATTACAGATCTATAGTTATGGGAAAACAGGTTTTATACAAACAGTGGTGAAGCTATGGATCTACAGCATGCTAGAAATTCAGAAATATTCAGTTTATATTCCATTGACGCAACAAGGGCTCTAATAGACGCAGTCGAAGCTAGTACTAGTGAGAGAAATAAGAGCATATACTAATGAAGCGGAATTACTGCTACGGCTATAAAGCAAGAGGGTTAGATCAAAACTGATTAATGGAGCCGTGAGGAAGAACTACGAAGAACAGCGCCTACCACCAAGCTCGTGGGGAGAAGAAACCCTAATGAGATCTGTGTGTGGGGAAGGAAGGAACTTACCCAAGTCAACAAATGCGAAGACGCGCCGGCGATTTTCTGAACCAACCAGGTTGATGCAGCGGCTAAGACTCGATGAAGATGCGGAGCTCGACGGCGGAGCTTAGGCATGAACGGGCGCTAGGAAGAAGAAGAGGCAAAGGAGCAAGCGGGGAAAAGGAAGATGCCCCTCTGCCCTATTTATAAGCCGCAAGATGAAACGGCAGGCGCGTGAATCGAGGAGCCAAAAAGTGGATATGGGACGGTACTGTCGCCTCAATCTTCGGAGCTTTTAATTGGTAAAACATAAAAAACAGTTTCAAGTATTAAACGGGAAGATGATGTCACGACGGATTAAGGTGATTCAGGAGGATGACGTCATGGCGGTTTATAAAGCATTTTGAAGCTGCGGGAAGTGAATTCTTTACAAGACGTTGAAGATTGACATGAACAGGTTCAAATCAATCTGGGGCCTAATGTCAGGGATATTACTACTAGGTATAAACCGCCCGGGAGGGGCCGGTTTATGCCTATCGAGATTACTTCTACTGAAGCCCAACAGAGCATGGAGCAAGACGCTTTAGTCCAGGAAGCTTAAAGCCCAGGGGGCATTACAGGCCATGATTTGTAAACCGCCAAATGGTGTGTAACTTGTGATGTAAGGTAGGAAAGATAAGAGACCGAGCCAGACACGTTTATGAGTCGGCCTCGGGACTCTGTAAACCGTACCGGGCGTCACCTCGTGGATATAAAGGGACGACCCGGCGACGGTTCAGGGACAGAGAACAACAACTCGAGACACAGGCAAAGCGGATTCGCTCCCTGGTCATCGAAACCCTAGCAATATTACACCAAACTAGACGTAGGCTTTTACCTTCATTGAAGGGGCCGAACTAGTATAAAATCCCTGTGTCCTTGTCCGCCTTAACCCCTTTAAGCTAACCCATAACGATGGCCTCACGACTAAGTCCTTTTGCTAGGACATCTGCCGTGACAAAACCACGACAAGTCCCTTTGCAGTAGAAGCACTCAGTTTCAGGCTTGGTTCCAGACTTGGGTTTCTTCACGGGAGTAGCAACTGGCTTGTGTCAGGGAAACTGATCCACCCACGAACACCTATGGGGACGGAGCCCCTTTTCGGTACGGCAGGGGGCGGAGGTCGCACGAAGAGCAGATCGAGGCGGTGCACACGAGCAGTTTACCCAGGTTCGGGCCGCACGGATGCGTAAAACCCTACTCCTGCTTTGGTTTGTATTGAGTTCTTACTCGGGAGCGCTGAGAGCTACAGTACCCTCTAGCAGCTAACGAGACCGAGCGTAAGAGTGTTCGAACCCCTTTCTACGTTGCGCATGGGCCTCCTTTTATAGGCTCAAGGGGTCACCGACAGGTGACAACGCAGTTGAGGGTAAAAATGGAAAAAGAGTGGTAGTTGGTACAGTGTTTTATACCTAACCCTGACGGCAGGGGACAAGGGCATTAAATGCCCATCGCCGTCACCCAAACAGTGCAAAAAGGTGCCGTCAGGGGCGCCACCGTTCGCCACGATGGCTACCTTGTCAGCGCCGCTTGCCACCGTGTACCCCTGGCTGCACAGCCTCCCGCCACGTGCGCCTGGAAGGGTCCCAGAGCGACACGTGGGTGGATGTGCTGGAGCGCGGGTACTGAGTGGAAGCTTGCCGCGGCAAGCGCCTTGCCGCGGTCGCTATCTTGTCGCTTCCGGGAGCTTGTCGCTCACCGGGCCTTGCCGGGACGCGTGGCGCGTCGCGGCAAGTTTCTTGAGATGCCTTGGTTGGCCTTCCCGGCAAGCTCCTCTTGCCTGGGTCTTGCGCCTTGAGTGATCTTGTGCCTTGAGTGGCCTTCCCGGCAAGCTCCTCTTGCCAGGGCCTTGTCTCCTTGACTTGGATACTTTGTTCTTGAATGGCTCCAAAGGAACCACGGAGGACCTTGGCGGTCACCCGGCAAGCCTTGCCGCGGAGCGCTGCGACTGCCCGTGCACAAGTTCGGGATACTAGGGTACCCCTACTTTAGTACACCGACAGGAGCCCCCGGGCCTGGGCCATACACGGTGCCGAGCGCTGTTGGGCCAGGCCTAAAACAGTGCACGGGCACGCGCGGCCTTGGCACGCCTTATCTTACTCCGTATCCACCGCGCCCTCCCTTAACGACACGCGTTTAATGCGGCGTCGTGGGAGAGATCGTGGGTGGTTTCTTTAATCGGAAATGCGGAACGTCCGCCCCCTTCCTCCTTATAAGCAGGGGAAACAGGGGCAGTTCGTCCATCCGCCCGTTGCTACTCCTCAAAAACCTCCGCCTCTCCCCTTCCTCCCAAAGCTTGAAAGAGAGCAGCGCTCCGCCCCCCGTCGCCACCAGCACCACCAGCGCCGTCGACCTCCCTCACTGCTTCCGCCATGGCTCCGAAAGGCGAGAAGGGGAAGGCCATGAAGTCGGCCGAGGCGCTGCGGCTCGCGGCGCTGCGGAAGAAGAAGGCTGTCTTCCCCCCCAAGCTTGCCGCGAAGGAGCTGAGGGAGAACTTCTATCTCTTCTGGTCGGGGGAGACGCGGGCGCATCCGGGCACCCAGGTACTCCCAGCCATTGCTTGCGAGACGGTTCCGAACGGATATGCGTTCTTTGCCTTGTTCTTCTACTGCGGGCTCTGCCCGCCTTTCTCTGAATTCTTCTGCGACATCATGAACACCTACGGGTTCCATCTCCTTGACTTCACCCCCAACGCTGTTCTCACCATGGCAGTTTTCACACACCTCTGCAAAAACTTTGTCGAGGTCCATCCCAATGTCGCCCTTTTCCGCCACTTCTTCACGCCCCGAGTTGAGGGTGGAGAGCCTCTGTCCGGCGGGATCTCCTGGATCTCGAGGACCCACAAGAAGGAAGCATATCTAAAGGGATAGCTTCGCAGCAAATGGGAGGAGTGGAGAGCCAATTGGTGTTGGATTGTAGAGGATAACCCGCAGCCATTCACCGCCCAGCGCCAAGTCCCAGTAGTACGCGACAACGACTGGAGCGACTTGGCCCCGGAAGACAGTAGATTGAAGATTGCCACTGCTCGGATCCTTCGCCTCAGGCTTGCCGGGCTCACTGTAGGCGCACTTGGCGCGGATTTCCTTCGCCGCCGCATCGCCCCCCTGCAGGAGAGGAAGAGACCCGCCTGGGAGTTCGAGAACGCGGCGGATATCATGAGGCTGCGCCCGGGCCTCAACTTCAACTTCACGGTCCTGGAGCTCAACGGGATGCTACAGGAGCTGTTCAAGTATGACCCCGATCATCCCGAGGTATTCAGGTTGCCGCAAGGCGTCGTTCCGCTGTGCAACAGCTCCGCGCTCAGCCGCATCTGCGCAATGATGCCGCTGTGCGACTCGCAGGGGATCGATCCAACTTGGCAAGAGCCTGTCGACGAAGCCGTGCAGGAGTTCTTCGACAACTTGGAGGAAACGCCGATCTGCTCCGACGAGAAGAAAGGCCTCACCCGCGACACCACTGACAGGGAGGTGGCGTATATCGCCACCAGGATGGAAGAGGCGGCGGCAGCCGCGGCCGCGGGCGAGTTCGGTTTTACCGTGGAGGAGATGGAGGCAGCGGAGGCGGCAAGCCTTGTCGAGCGAGAGGCGTTCCTCAACGCGGGGAAGGTTGCCGGGCAAGACGCCGGGTCAAGCGATCCCGCCGAGCAGGGCGTCGAGTCAAGCGGGCCCGCCGAGGACGCGAGCGGCTCGCTGGAGATCGACTCCTCTTCCTCCTCGTCTTCAGGCAGCTCACCACCAGCAGAGCCTCCAGCTCCACCAAGAAGGCGTCTCCGCAAGGACGGGGACATGACGGAGCGGCAGATGGGTCAACAGCCACCGCGCCGCGTGACACGCGCCACTGCGGCAAGCAAGCCTGCCATGGGAGCACCTCGCGCTTCTGCGGCAACTGGAGCGGGATCTTCTCGGACCGCCGCTTCTGCTCCTGTCGCTCCTCACGCCACGGCGGCAGCCGGAGCGGGGTCGTCTCAGACCACCGCCCCTGCTCCCGCCAAGCGGCCAAGGGAGCCCACTCCTCCGCCTCCTCGTACTGTGCGTGAGCCAGACTTTGACTTCTCCGCGCTCAGCTCCGACGAGGAAGAAGAAGAGTAAGACTTAGCAACTCTTGTATTTCTTCGATTTTCTGCTGTTTTTTGTCTTGTATCTCATTTGTCTCACTCTGAACCTGTTCCTTTTTTCAGAACTCTGGCCCAGAGGGCGGCAAAGAGAGCCAAGGTCCCGGTGATTGTCATCGAGGACGAGTCCGCCGCGCCAGCAGGGGGTGCGCCTGAGACAACCTTGCCGGACCCGGCAACTGATCTCCAGAGCAGCCCCCAGCGCAGCCCCCAGCGTAAGTTCTTGGTTCACTTTCCGCTGTCAGGAGCGCCAGGCGCTACGCCGACCGCCGATCCCTCCGCCGCTGCCGCAGCCCCAGGCTCCGAGGAGCCCGAGCCAGGCGCCTACTTGAAGGCCGGCGACGGGGTCTTCATCAAGCTCCCCTGGGCGTCGAGCTCCAGGGCGCCGGTTGAGGGAGAAACCTTCGACGTGGAGGTTCTTTCTTCCGCCGGGCTGACGCTCGTTGACGCGCCAAGCAGCAGCAGCGGCGAACCCGAGGAGGAGCGGCTGCTGCGGAAGCTGCTGTCGCTCTACCGCGTCCGGCAGGCCAAGCTGGAGTCCCGCGAAGCGCTGGCCGCCAAGGCGGGAGCCGACATCGAGAAGCGCGCGGAGGAGCTCCGAGCCCTCAACCAAGCAGCTCTCCGGTCCTTGGCAGAGGAGCGGGAGCAACTTGCCGAGGAGCAGCAGGCCTTCATCCTCGAGAAGGCTGAAGTGGAGGAACAGCAGCGGCTTGCCGCTGAGAAGCTGTCCATGCTGGAGGGTGAGCTGGCGCAGCGGAAGGTCAACCTCGACAGTCACGAGGAGGAGCTTGCCGCACGCGAGCAATCACTTGGCGGAGCTCTCTAGGAAGCAAAGGATGCTGCCGCAGCTGCCGAGACCGCCAAGAAGGAGTTGGAGACGAGGGTGGCGCAGCTGGAGGCCAACCTCAAGGCGAGCGGCGAGGAGGTTGCCGCGCTCAAGCTTGAGCGAGAGAAGGACGCCCACAGCCACTCGGAGCTGCAGGTTCACCTCGCCGAGAAGGGCAAGGAGCTCACCGCCGCCAAGGAGTCCAACGCCAACCTCGAGCTGAAGCTGGCCACTTTGACCGAGACGCTGGACGACGCCAAGGAGCGGGAGGCGGCCCTGAAGGAGGAGATCAGGGCCAAGAAGGCGTTGCTGGCGAGTGCTGCCGTCACCCAGAACAACTTCAGGGAGACCGTCGAGCACTGGAAGAAGGTCTTGTGAACGCCGCCGTGGATATCGACAGGGAGCTGGCACAGCTGGGGGCGGAGTATCTGTAGGATCGAAAGTATGTCTAGAGGGGGGATGATTAGACTACTTGACAATATAAAAAATCTGCCTTTTGATTATGCAAAGTTTTTGGCAGTTTCACAATTAAGATCAATTCAAGTATCACCCTACACATGCAATTCTAGAGTATAAGCAGCGGAAAGTAAATTGCACATGTAGTAAAGAGAGGTGGAGAAGATCAAACGCAGTTTGGAGACACGGAAATTTTTGTCGTGGTTCCGATAGGTGGTGCTATCGTACATCCACGTTGATGGAGACTTCAACCCACGGAGGGTAACGGCTGCGCGAGTCCACGGAGGGCTCCACCCACGAAGGGTCCACGAAGAAGCAACCTTGTCTATTCCATCATGGCCTACGCCCACGGAGGACTAGCCTTACTCGGGGTAGATCTTCACGAAGTAGGCGATCTCCTTGCCCTTACAAACTTCTTGGTTCAACTCCACATCTCAAGACGGAGGCTCCCAAGCGACACCTAACCAATCTAGGAGGCACCACCCTCCAAAAGGTAATAGATGTTGTTGATGATGATGAACTCCTTGCTCTTGTGCTTCAAATGATAATCTCCCCAACACTCAACTCTCCTCACTGATATGGCTGTGGTGGAAGAAGGGATTGAGTGGAAAGCAACTTGGGAAGGCTAGAAATCAAGTTTCATATGGTAGGAATGGAATGACTTGATCTCAACACAAGGGTAGGTGGTTCTCTTCTCAGAAAGTGTATGGTAGGAGTGGTAGACTTTCTGATGGCTCTCTCCACGAATGAAGAGGGGGTGGAGGGGTATATATAGCCTCCACACAAAATCCAACCGTTACACGCATATTTGAGCAATCTCGGTGAGACCGAAGTGAAAACTCGGTCAGACCGAAAGTTCAAATATAGTGAACGTTGGGATTTTCGGTGGGACCGAAAATACCATCTCGGTGTGTCC
>LR738712.1:656405607-656487688 GCA_902687465.1 Secale cereale
GTGTGTCCGATGTGAGTCAAAGGTAGGAGCTTGCCATTCTCGGTGGGACCGAAATTAACAACTCGGATATTCCGATATGATGTCAATTGGTTACAGAAGGTTGGCAGTCCAGTTTCGGTGAGAC
Organism: Secale cereale; assembly: GCA_902687465.1. NCBI lineage: Eukaryota > Viridiplantae > Streptophyta > Magnoliopsida > Poales > Poaceae > Secale > Secale cereale. The sequence goes on from LR738712.1 coordinate 656,405,732, forward strand.
CGAACTCAAAATCGGATGGACCGAAAAATTAGGGTTTGGAAGAATAACTGAGGTGGTTCATCTCGGTGGGACTGAGTTTGCAGAATCGGTTTGTCCGAGATTACTTATGAGTGTGTTAAGTAGTGAAGGGTGCTGATAGTTGAGGGAGCTAAATCACCAAGCACTTGAGCAACCAGATCATCAACACAACCTCATCCCCTTTTAATAGTATTGGCTTTTCCTATGGACTCAATGTGATCTTTGATCACTAAACCAAAAATAGAGTCTTGAGCTTTTGCCAATGCTTGTCTTAGAATTTTGAGGGGTCCACTTCTTCAGACATTTCCATACCCATATCCTCGAACTTCTCTGAAATGATTCTCAAGTAAATATTAGTTCAATGATATATATGTTGTTATTAATTACCAAAACCACCCGGGGATTAGTTGCACTTTCAATCTCCCCCTTTTTGGTAATTGATGACAACATATAGATCAAAGCTTCGACAAAAGATATAATCAATGAATAATATCGTCGCTTTGAGAAGTATGTGATAAACAAGAGCTCCCCCTAAATTTGTGCATTATTTAAAATTTGCGTTTGAATGCAAATGCACAATCGATTAGGATTATGGGTCACTCTTCCATGTCACATACATCTTGGTGGAGCGCACAATATGATAAGAATGAATAACATGCACTCAATCACCAAGACAAAAGTGAATAGCCATACAATAAGGAATAGCATATGATAAGCATTAAGCACACATTAAAGCATAGTATGACCAAGCACTCATTAAGGTAGCATCAAACGTAGTAGCAAGCACACTGAAAGTTTCGAAAGATCAAAAGAAACCAATGTATCTCAAAGGAAACCGGCAAAAGAACGAAAGAGCACTCTCTCTCTCGAAGCCCTATGATCTATACAGTTTCTCCCCCTTTGGCAACAAGTTACCAAAAAGTTCGAAAAGGTATAGAGCTAAGCGTCACTGCGGGCTCTGCTGGCGGCTCCCGTCTGGGTAGATGTCGGAGTAGAAATGACGGCATCGGCGAAGACTTCTGCTGATGTCTGCGCTGGAGGAGTGGATGCTAGAGCTGGAGTAACTGCTGGAGCTGTGGCTGGTGCTGAAGTGGTAGCCCTGGAGTCAGTCACTGGAATAGCTGCAGATCGTGATCCTCTGGGAACCGGAGCAGTCTGGCGATGAGAGTCCTGGACTAGATCATCCTGCATGAGTTCTGCTCTCTCCTGCCTTGCTTCCTCCATGTCTGCCTCAAGCTTGTTGATGGACACCTGAATCTCTGTCAGCTTCACGTCCAGAGCGTGGATCTTGTCCTCAACAATCCTCTCTAGGCTTTCCTGAGATTGCTCAATGCTGGCCAGGCGTTGTTCAATCCTCTGGGTAGCTTCAAGAATCTATTCTCCGAAGCTCTTTGGATTAGCTGCTGCTGCTGCTGCCTCTTTGTCAGCTTTAGCTTTCTTTGCAGCTTCAATTTTGGCTTGTCCTTCAACTGAGGTTGGATCCTCCTCATCCATCACAACTACGTTATCCTCATGCTCTGGCTGCAGTGGCAAGTGCTTCCTATCCAACATGAATTTGCCCGTGCCAAACTTGGCATTGATGAGCATCTGAATCTGCGGGGCAAACCCACATGACCGCTTCTGGTCAGCTGCAGTCCTCTTAATGGTCTCTACCATTAAGTCCATCACCTTGAAAGGTGCCTTCTCATCGAGAATGTGCAGCATGTTGATAGAATAGCCTCGAATCATGCGGTGGTCTCCAGACTTGGGCATCAAGGTATGCCTCAAAATAGTGTTAGTGGTGGTCAGACCTGCCTGGAGATAGTACACTGAGCCAAGCTTCCACCCTTCCAAATCAGCAGCGCGGATCTCCTTGTACATGTTCTTCATGGAATCATGACTCTTCTTAGGAATCCCATAGACATCAATGTCGTCCTCTCTCTGCACTGGAGCATTCAGAAGTTCTGCCCATTCTTCAACAGACGAAGAAAACCTTTGACCTTCAGTCATCCAGGTGATCTTGCCATCAGGATAGAAGTGGGCTGTGGCGTAGAACTGCATGATCATCTCGTCATTCCAAGCTGTCAGCTCTTGACCCACAAAATCAGCAACTCCACATGCAGTAAAGCTCTCATGCACATGGGGAAAGAAGTCTCGGTGCTCTTCACTGTCAATGTATTTCCAGTCAACATACCTGGTGTCAGCAACAATAGGCTTCTTATCCATCAGCACGGTCTCATAGAAGTCCTGCTGCTCTCTGGTGTGGAATCTGGGGTCCACAGCAGTCCTTCTCCTCACAGCATATGGATCAGACTGTCTCCATAGCCTGAGACCTTTATCCTTCCTTGCCTTCATGTCCTCAGCTTGAGGATGAGCATCATTGTGGAGTGGCAACTTAGGACGGAGCTTAAGCAACACATGCTCTTCATCTGACTCAGACGGTGGCATCTCACCTTTGTTCTTCTCAGAAGCTGGAATGCTCCTGGTTGTTCTCTTGGGCTTGGCTGGAGCTGCCTTGGCTTGAGCAGGCTTCTTGGGCTTAGAAGAGGCTTGAGCCCGAATAGCATCACCCATGAACTTAGCTTTCTGAGGAGGAGGCTGGGGTGCATCTTCTTCTTCTTCTTCTTCTTCAACAGCTGCATCAACTTGAGGTTCAGCATATACTACCCTCTTCCTCTTGGAAGTTTTCTTCACCTTACTTGGAGCTGGCTCTTCCAAGTTTAGCTTCTTTGCAACAGCTGACTGCTTGACCTTGCTTGTGACTTTCCTCGACTGTTGCCCTTGGTGCTCTTTGGCAACAACATTCCTCTTGGGCTTGGAGGTAACTTCCTCAGCAACGAAGTCAGAGTCCTCATCATCAGAATTTCTCTTCTTCCTGGTTCTGGTGGCTGCAGGAGGCAAACCACTGGGGGTGCTCCTCTCACCATCATCACTGGAACTACTAGCCTCAGGACTAGTATCTGCCTCAGGGATCTCAGCAAAAGGTGACTCAGACCTGTTCTGGCTGTCACTGACATCTGACATGGCTGACAACCTGTGAAAAGATAAGGTATAGGCAGAGTAGAAGAGTTATCACAACTGCAGAGATTTTTGCAAAAAAAATGAGTTCAAATCTTAGTTTTGAGTTTTCACAGAATGCATTTCGGTCAAACCGATTTTAAGTTTCGGTGAATCCAAAGTGTTCAACAGAAACCTACACACCACTTTCGGTCAGACCGAAATGGGTTTCGGTCCTACCGAAACACTAGGGTTTCACTGAAGCTAAGTTCCGGTCACACCGATTTGCACAACTCGGTTAGACCGAATGGTGCAATGCAATGGCCAGAGGCCAAATCGGTCATTCCGAGTTTCAAAATCGGCTTCACCGAGATGCGTTCCGTGGAAACCTAAACCTAAGAATTTCGCTCGAAACTAGAGGATCTGATCTGATGTTTAGGGAATATCTCAAACGTGGATAGATTCATGGCAAACCAATCGTGCAAGAATCAGATGGGGAGCACGAAAGGGATCGGGACTCACCCTAACTTGGTGGAGTCCCTCTACGGCGGCAACGGCGCGGAGAGGATTACCGTTGACGGCGGCGGAGTCCTGCGGCGAGGGCGCACAGGCGACGACAGCGACGATCCGTAGACCAGGGCGACGGCAGCAGGGGACTTGGGGGCGAAACGGTTTGAAGAGTTAAATCGCGTGCAGCCCTCAGGTATATATATCCCCATACTGTCGGTGGGACCGAGTTGAAAAACTCGGTGTCACCGAAATGTATAACTGCTGTGCAGTTACGCATATTGGTCAGACCGAGATTTTGAACTCGGTTTCACCGAGATGAAACCTAGACCAGTCTAAGCGTTTCGGTTGGACCGAGATGGAAAAGCTGGTCAGACCGAAATGGACTTAGAAGGTTTTGGAAGTCAGGCTTAGACGGATCGGTGGCTCCGAGTGCTCCTCACTCGGAGGGTCCGAAAATGACTTGTTCAAAGTTGTGATATGAGCATGAATAGAATTTGAGACAAGAAAGCATAGATAGCTAGGGAAGGTGCTTAGGCATTCTTGTCCATCCATTTGGCCAGAAAAATCAAAACAATCAAAACAACAAATGGATGTCCTTGAATGGATAAAATCATGCATTCAACATGCTCACACAATAAGATAGCAACTGAAATATGTGTCAAACATGCACAACCAATACTCTAGCTACTAGCACACAATTTGTCGATGACTAGGTCATCTATATATGAGTATATTGACTTAGGAGCCAAATGAGAACATTTGATCATAGGTCATACTCATCGTTTAAGCACAAGTGGGGTTACCACTTTTACATAAAGCATTTATGTGTTCACATCATTTGGAGATGCTTTAGCTCAATTTTTTAGAGCAAAGCTCCCCCTAGATGTGAGAACCCCTTTTAAAGGGTCAAACTAACCTTGGGTTGTCGTAGAAGACTTCATGTAGATGTTGAAGATGTGGATGCTCAATGTTGATGTTGATCATCAAGAGTTGGGAGCTATCCTTTGGATTAGGGCACTTTCAATACCTACATGGGTTAGTCCCACAAGGAACAAACAAGAATATCCATAGACATAGATTGAAGTACATAAAAGATGATGTCCATGAAAGCAATGATTACCTTGTCCCTTGACTTACCAACAAGAGGGTTTGTGACTCCATGAACTAGTGCATGATGTGGAAGTTGATTGCACAAGTTCTTGCCAAAATGAATATGAGTAAAGTTTGTTGGCGGAGTCACCCTCAAGAACCTTCTAGTTCTTCTTCTTTGGGATCCACATCATCTTGATGGGAATCCTTGGTGTTGTAGTTGAGCTTGACGAAGTAGAACTTGATGTGTCCTTGGGAACCCACTTGACCATGGCTTGAGGTGCTTCAATGAATGCATCAATCTCCTCCTGAAGCTTGTCCTTGGCCTTTAGCTTGTGGTCTTGTGGTAGAAGGTCATCTTGAGCTTGTTCCACATTGGAAGAAGTAGGATCATACTTCTCCTTTTGTGAAACAAACTGTGGAGTAGGGTATTGACCTTCTTCCCACTCAACACCTTCGGCGTTGAACTTTCGCTCAAAACCAATCCCTTGATTCTTCCGGTGCCTTCCTTGTTTGCGAACAATCTCCTCAAAGTTCTTGCTTCCGGCAAGACTCTTGTAGACACCTTTCTCTATGATTTCCTTCACAGATTCAGTACCTTCGTGCATTTCAACCAAAGTATCCCAAATCTCTTTAGCATTCTCAAGACGGCTGATTTTGTTGAACTCCTCGGGACACAAAGCATTGAAGAGAATGTCACAAGCTTGAGCATTGTTTTGCAACATCCGCAACTCTTCCGGTGTAGCTTCGCGATCCGGAACTTTTCCTTCTTCGAAGAAATCACCTTGCATACCAACACAGATAATGCCCCATGCGGCTGGGTTATGACCAAGAATATGCATTTTCATTTTATGCTTCCAACTAGCAAAATTTGTACCATCAAAGTAAGGACCTCTACGATAATTACCCTCACTAGACGCCATACTCTCCTAGGTTGTGAAACCAAGCTTATGGAGTCCAATGCAATGGAAACCAAAACAATGGAGACCAAAGCTCTGATACCACTTGTAGGATCGAAAGAATGTCTAGAGGGGGGGTGATTAGACTACTTGACAATATAAAAAATCTGCCTTTTGATTATGCAAAGTTTTTGGCAGTTTCACAATTAAGATCAATTCAAGTATCACCCTACACATGCAATTCTAGAGTATAAGCAGCGGAAAGTAAATTGCACATGTAGTAAAGAGAGGTGGAGAAGATCAAACGCAGTTTGGAGACACGGAGATTTTTGTCGTGGTTCCGATAGGTGGTGCTATTGTACATCCACGTTGATGGAGACTTCAACCCACGGAGGGTAACGGCTGCGCGAGTCCACGGAGGGCTCCACCCACGAAGGGTCCACGAAGAAGCAACCTTGTCTATTCCATCATGGCCTACGCCCACGGAGGACTAGCCTTACTCGGGGTAGATCTTCACGAAGTAGGCGATCTCCTTGCCCTTACAAACTTCTTGGTTCAACTCCACATCTCAAGACGGAGGCTCCCAAGCGACACCTAACCAATCTAGGAGGCACCACCCTCCAAAAGGTAATAGATGTTGTTGATGATGATGAACTCCTTGCTCTTGTGCTTCAAATGATAATCTCCCCAACACTCAACTCTCCTCACTGATATGGCTGTGGTGGAAGAAGGGATTGAGTGGAAAGCAACTTGGGAAGGCTAGAAATCAAGTTTCATATGGTAGGAATGGAATGACTTGATCTCAACACAAGGGTAGGTGGTTCTCTTCTCAGAAAGTGTATGGTAGGAGTGGTAGACTTTCTGATGGCTCTCTCCACGAATGAAGAGGGGGTGGAGGGGTATATATAGCCTCCACACAAAATCCAACCGTTACACGCATATTTGAGCAATCTCGGTGAGACCGAAGTGAAAACTCGGTCAGACCGAAAGTTCAAATATAGTGAACGTTGGGATTTTCGGTGGGACCGAAAATACCATCTCGGTGTGTCCGATGTGAGTCAAAGGTAGGAGCTTGCCATTCTCGGTGGGACCGAAATTAACAACTCGGATATTCCGATATGATGTCAATTGGTTACAGAAGGTTGGCAGTCCAGTTTCGGTGAGACCGAACTCAAAATCGGATGGACCGAAAAATTAGGGTTTGGAAGAATAACTGAGGTGGTTCATCTCGGTGGGACTGAGTTTGCAGAATCGGTTTGTCCGAGATTACTTATGAGTGTGTTAAGTAGTGAAGGGTGCTGATAGTTGAGGGAGCTAAATCACCAAGCACTTGAGCAACCAGATCATCAACACAACCTCATCCCCTTTTAATAGTATTGGCTTTTCCTATGGACTCAATGTGATCTTTGATCACTAAACCAAAAATAGAGTCTTGAGCTTTTGCCAATGCTTGTCTTAGCATTTTGAGGGGTCCACTTCTTCAGACATTTCCATACCCATATCATCGAACTTCTCTGAAATGATTCTCAAGTAAATATTAGTTCAATGATATATATGTTGTTATTAATTACCAAAACCACCCGGGGATTAGTTGCACTTTCAGTATCTCGGGTATTCCTCCGGCGAGAATCTCCACCCCAGCGCCAAGCTCACTCTATTCTTCAAAGGCGTGGCGACGACCCTCCAGCAACTCCGGGAGAAGATCCCAAAGCAGCTGGCGGACGAGTCGCGCAAGCTCTGCGCGGGCGCCCTGCAAAAGGTGTTGGTGAAGGTGGCCTTCCGCAATCCGGGCCTCAACCTCACCAACGTCCTCAGGTCCCTGCCGCCGGACGCTGATCAGGAGGCGCTCAAGGCCCTTGTCACACCCATTGTGGACAAGGTGAGCGGAATCAAGAGGGTCGAGGGCGATCGCGCAGACTAGGCTGCCTGTTTCCTTCTTTCTTTGTCGCTGCTGATCATGTCATGAAAACAGTTTATTAGAGCTGCGACAAGTTATCTTGTAATATAACTCTATTTTGGGTAGTAATTGCAATGTTATTTCCTTTACTTGACTCTTTTGCTTTGTATGTTTTTGCCCTTATGCTTTTAGGGAACTTGCCGGTGTAGGCACCTTTGCCACGAGCGCTGAGTGCGGAACTTCAGCAGCCTGCTGGCGGTGCCGTTGCCGACAAGAAACCTTGTCGCAACTAGTTGCAGCACACTTAAGTTGTTGAGTGGGGTCGGAAACAAAGTAAGGGTGCGACACTAGTCGCAGCACACTTAAGCTGTCGAGCAAACTCGAAACAAAGTAAGGGCGCAACTAGCCACGAGTTGGTTCCTCCGCGCACAGGTTTTCCATACAAAGTGCAGTCGTTCAAGGAAGATAACATAAAAAATTTAAAATCTGATTGCTCAAACTTTGGCAACTTAGCTTTTGTGTCGTTTGCTTCCCGGCAAGGCGAAACTTTCTTGAACGGCGCTTGGTCCATACCACTATCTCCTCCCCCCGGCAAACTTGTGCGCGAGGGAACCTTCCTTTGCTTGAAAAAAAAGAAAGAAGAGAAAATACAGATACGAAGCCTTTGGGCTCGTTATTGCTTACCGGGGGTAGGCGCTGCACGAAGTGTCAGATAATACATGCATAAAGTAAAAAGCATGAAATTGACAAGACGTGCGGGGCACATAAGCTTTACTGATGCACGGGGCCTGCGCCCGGCTTTGTACAAAGGATTACATGCAACAGCGGCAAGACTTGTACAAAAGGTGGTTGCCGGAGCGGATCACGGCAACCGCGCCTTACGGGTAAAACTTACGAAGATGCTCGATGTTCCAAGAGTTGCTCTCCAGAAAGCCATCTTCGGTCTCAAGGCGGACAGCGCCGGGCCTAGTGACTCGTTTCACCCGATAAGGGTCTTCCCACTTCGGTGTCAACTTGTTGGAATTCTTGGCGGACTGAACACGCCGAAGAACAAGGTCGCCTTCCTCGAGACTTCTGGCGTTAACTTTGCGGCTATGGTAGCGGCGCAAAGCTTGCTGGTAGCGGCGCAAAGCTTGCTGGTAGCGAGCAGCTCGTACAGCAGCCTGAAGACGGTCCTCCTCAAGGAGCAGTGCGTCATCTTGTCGCAGATGCTCTTGCTCGAGCTCATCATAAGCGAGCACTCGAGGTGACCCGTATACGAGTTCCGTGGGGAGAACTGCCTCTGCTCCATAGACTAGAGCGAAAGGTGTCTGTCCAGTGGCTCGATTTGGCGTCGTTCTGATCGACCAAAGAGCCGCCGGCAGCTCCTCGATCCAGTTTCTTCCGCACTTGTGTAGCCTGTCGAAAGTTCTGGTCTTGAGGCCACGCAGCACTTCAGCATTTGCCCTCTCCGCTTGACCGTTGCTTCTCGGGTGAGCAACAGAAGCGAAGCAGACCTTGGCGCCAAGATCTTGGACGTATTGCATGAAGGTGCGGCTCGTGAATTGCATACTGTTGTCGGTGATGATTCTGTTAGGGATCCCGAAACGGCAAACAATCGACCTGAAGAACTTGACCGCTGACTGTGCTGTCACCTTCCTCACTGGTTCCACTTCTGGCCACTTTGTGAACTTGTCGATGGCAACGTACAAGTACTCAAAGCCCCCGGCTGCGCGGGGAAAGGGGCCGAGGATGTCGAGCCCCCACACCGAAAATGGCCAGGATAAAGGGATCGTCTGGAGAGCTTGAGCTAGCTGGTGTATCTGCTTGGAATGGAACTGGCATGCTTCACACTTGGTTACTTGTGCAGTTGCATCCTGGAGGGCTTCTGGCCAAAAGAAACCTTGCCGGAATGCTTTGCCGGCAAGTGCTCTTGCGCCAATGTGATGACCACATATGCCTCCGTGTATCTCTGCCAACAGCTTTTGTCCATCTTCCCGGGGAATACACTTCAATTTCACACCGTTGAGTCTTCTTCTGTACAGTGTGTTGTCGACAAACTGGTACATACCTGACTGCCGGGCTACTCTTTCTGCTTCTTCTTGCTCTTCGGGAAGTTCTCCTGTCTGAAGGAAACGAACAATCTGATGTGCCCATGTTGGAGCTTGCGGTTCGACAACAAGGACTAAAGGCATATCTGTTGCTGCGGGAACATCCGCTTCTACGGCGAGAAATTGTGTCTCAGCCGGAGCTTGATGTTCCCCGGCAAGCTTGCCGGAGCAAAACTTGGCAGGAGCGTCTGCTTCAACGGAACAAACCCTGGGGCTTGCCGGAGCAGACTGCTCCTCAGCACTCTTGGTGCTGATCTTGGGGACCTTCTTGGCGGCGGCTTCGGGGAGCTTTGCCGGAAAATAGTCACCAGAAATCAACTTCCTCTTCTTGCTTTGTCCAGTTGATGGTGTTACGGATGGTTGAGTCAGCTTGAGTACAAAGATCCCTGGTTCCACAGGTAACTTAAGTGCGGCGCACTTTGACAGGCCATCTGCAATGTCGTTCTGAGCTCTCGGAACATGCTCCATCTGCAGGCCGTCAAAGTGCTCTTCAAGATTTCTCACTTCATCGACGTAAGCTTCCATCAGCGGAATCTGATAATTCTTGTTTACTTGGCGGACGACAAGCTGCGAGTCACCCCTGACAATAAGCTTCTTAATCCCAAGGTCTGCCGCGATCCTGAGACCGGCAAGCAAACCTTCATACTCTGCAGTATTGTTTGTTGCTTGCTCCTTGGGAAAGTGCATCTGGACCACGTACTTGAGGTGCTCTCCGGTGGGTGCGACAAGTAGCACGCCAGCACCGGCGCCTTGCAGCGAGAAGGCACCATCAAAGTACATCAGCCACTCTTTGCTTGCTTCCTTGACGGGGATGCTCGTCTCTGGAATCTCTTCATCTGGTGTTGGCGTCCACTCTGCTATAAATTCTGCCAATGCTCTGCTTTGGATAGTTGAAGTGCTTTCAAACTTGAGGCCAAAGCTTGACAGTTCCAGTGCCCACTCAACAATCCTGCCTGTCGCTTCTGGATTCTGTAGTATCCTCTTCAGCGGAAAGCGAGTGACCATTGTTATCTCATGTGCTTGGAAGTAATGGCGCAGCTTTCTCGAGGCCATAAGGAGGCCGAAAAGCAGTTTCTGCACACCAGAGTACCTTGATCTAGCCCCCTGTAGAAGGGAACTGACAAAGTAAACTGGGCGCTGCACCATTTTCTTCCGTATCTCTTCTTGCGTCTACGCAGATCCATCTTTGTTGGGACCAGAGCTTTTCGGGGGAGCCCCCTGCTTGTCGCTGGACGTGCTTGCCGTGGTTGCTAGCTCATCATCTGCCTCCCTCTTCGCTACTAACGCAGCACTAACCACTTGATTGGTTGCCGCTAGATACAGCAGCAACTTCTCTTGTGGTTTAGGTGCGACAAGTATTGGAGTGGAGGAAAGGTACCTCTTCAGGTCTTGCAGCGCAGCCTCCGCTTCCGGAGTCCATTTCATTGGACCTGCCTTTTTCAAATTTTGAAAAATGCCAGGGCGCGCTCAGCACACTTAGAGATAAACCTGCTGAGAGCAGCCACGCAACCGGCAAGCCTTCGTACATCCTTGACGCGCTTCGGTGCTTCAATTTGCTCGATGGCCTTGATCTTGTTGGGATTAGCTTCAATTCCCCTCTGAGACACAAAGAACCCGAGAAGCTTGCCGGAAGGGACTCCAAACACGCACTTCTCGGGATTGAGTTTGAGCTGGATTTTGCGCAGATTTGTGAAGGTTTCTTCTAAATCTTGAATCAGGGTTGCCCTGTCTTTGCTCTTGACCACTATATCATCCATGTAAGCTTCTACATTTCTGTGTATCTGTGGTTCAAAAGCGGTATGGACTACTCTTGCGAATGTCGAACCAGCATTCTTCAATCCGAAAGGCATGCGTATGAAACAGTATGTGCCACATGGAGTGATGAATGCGGTCTTCTCCTCATCCTCTTCAGCCATGAAGATTTGATGGTATCCTGAGTATGCGTCAAGAAATGAAAGCAAGTCACATCCGGCCGTGGAGTCAACAATCTGGTCAATGCGCGGCAAGGGAAATGGATCTTTGGGACAAGCTTTATTCACATCGGTGAAATCAATACAAAGCCTCCATTTCCTGTTTGCCTTACGCACGACTACAGGATTGGCCAACCACGTAGGATGGAGCACTCCTCTGACAAGGCCTGCTGCTTCCAACTTCTTGATTTCTTCTGTAATGAATTCTTGGCGCTCCACTGCTTGTTTCCTGACTTTTTGCTTGACGGGCCGCGCGTGAGGACAGACGGCAAGCTTGTGCTCAATTACTTTCCTGGGAACACCGGGGATGTCAGACGGTTGCCATGCAAACACGTCGACGTTCGCCCGCAGGAAAGCAACGAGCGCGCTTTCCTACTTAGGGTCAAGCGTGGCACTGATGGTGAAAGTACCACCAGTGCCGTCCTCCTTGGCGGACACCTTCTTGGTTTCTGGCGGAGCTGCCATCGTCTTCTTACACTTGCCGGTGGAGCCCGATGGTGCGTCCTCGACGGTAGCGCAGCACTCCGAAGAGGTGCGCTTGCCGGAGTGGGCCCCAGAGCTCTTGCCGGACTTGTTCTTCTTCTTCCCCTCGGGAGCTTCAGCGGCAAGTGTCTTGCGATCTGTTGCAGCAGCTGCTTCCCGATAGATCTTGTCGGCGCAGATAAGAGCGTCCTTCTTGTTGCTAGGGACAGAGATGACGCTTATCGGGCCTGGCATCTTGAGCATGTTGTAGGCATAGTGAGAGGCTGCCATGAACTTGGCGAGTGCTGGACGGCCAAGTATCCCATTGTAAGGCAATGGGAAATCGACAACGTCAAAAGTGACCCTCTTAGTCCTGAAGTTCAGCTCGCCGCCAAATGTCACTTGCAACGAGATCTTCCCCTTCGGCTTGCTCCTTCCCGGGTTGATTCCTTGGAATGTGCCGGTCTCTTCGAGCTCGCTGTCAGGGATCTGGAGTTTGTGGAGCACAGCGGAGGAGATCAGGTTCAAGCCGGCCCCGCCGTCAACTAACATCTTAGTGACCTTGAGGTTGCGGATGGTTGGTGAAACCAACATCGGCAAGCACCCGACCGCAGTTGTGCGATCAGGGTGGTCCTCAATATCAAAGATGATAGGCGTGCTGGACCACTTCAGAAGCTTGCGCGATTCGACAGGTGGTTCTGCTGCATTAACTTCCCGCACCCACTGTTTGAGTTGGCGGTGTGAAGTATGCAGAGAAGCACCGCCGTCAACGCACAAGACCTCTGTGGCTTTCTGGAACTCCTGCTCACTGGTCTCAACATCATCCATGTCTTCGTCGTCTTCATCCTTGTCGCGGCCGCAGGGAGGTCTCTCTCCTTGTCGCTGCTTGGCCTTGCCGCGGCGTCCTCCCCGGCCGTTGAATGGCCGTTTCTTGCTGAATCCTCCATCACCTCCTTGGGCCTTCTCCTTGTCGCGCCGCTCGTATTCAGCCTTTTGCTGCTCAACAAGCTGCTCGACCCTCTTGCAGTTCTGGAGATCATGACCCTTGGTGCAGTGGATCTTGCAGTACTGCTTGTCGGTGCCGTCCTGCTTGTCGGCGACGGCCACAGCCTGGCAGTTGGTGCATGCGGCAGTCTCCTTGCCGGAGCTACCAACTTTGGCTTTCTCGGCGCCACCTCCGTTGCCGGACTTCTCAACGACTAGCACTTCTTTGTTCTTCTTCTTCCTGTTGTTCCGCCGCCGGTTTTTCTTTGCCGGGGCAGTATCCTCACTGTCAGATCCTCCTGCGCCTGTATCCTCTCCGGGGAGTTTCCTCCCTTCTTCACCACGTGCACACTTGTCGGCCAGGGCATACAGCTCGCTGACGTCCCTGATCTTGTACATCGCCATCTCCTCCCTCATCCTGCGGTTACGCACGTTCTGATGGAACGCGCTGATGACCGCGGCAGGGTGGACGTCTGGGATGTTGTGCTGTACACGGCTGAATCTCTGGATATACTTGCGCAGGGGTTCTCCTTCCTTATGGGCGAGCAGGTGTAGGTCACTCTCCTGGCCATGAGGTTTGTGGCCGCCTGTAAAGGCGCCGACAAACTGATGGCAGAGATCTGCCCAGGAAGAAATGGAGTTGTCCGGCAAGTGCATGAGCCAGGACCTGACGTTGGGTTTGAGTACCAGGGGGAAGTAGTTGGCAAGGATCTTGTCGTCTCCCCCCAGCAGCTTGCACCGCGATGGTGTAGATGCTGAGGAACTCCGACGGGTGTGTCTTGCCGTCGTACTTCTCTGGTACGTCTGGCTTGAAATTTTTCATGCTGGGCCACTGGACTTGCCGCAGCTCACGAGTGAACGCAGGACAACCTACCGCGTACGGCAAGTCGCCTGGTCCCCCTGGCGCTGGCATGTTGACAGCGGGCCCAGCGCGCTGGTCTGATTGACGCCGCGCTTCTCTTCGGCGCTCGATGCGGGTACGAGCGTCTTCTTGCTGTCGATCTTGAAGAACTTGGCGCTGATCGCGACGAGCTCGTGGATCTGACGACGCGGTGGAGTCGCTGTCGAGGTTGACCCGGCGAGTGATACGTCCAAAACGTATCTATAATTTCTGCTTGCTCCATGCCTCTTTCGGGTGATATTGCTATGTTATTTATACACTTCCATACACTTTTGATCATATTTGGACTAACCTATTAACTCAGTGTACCCCAGTGCCAGTTTCTGTTTTCGGCTATTTTGTATTTCAGGTTTTCACATTACGAGAACTGCCAGGAAAAATCCAGAAAAATTATATAAAAAATCAGCGTTCCAGAAGCTACCGTGCGCCCGAAGTACAGCCGGGGGGGGGGGGCTACCAGGGCTCCAGGCGCCCTGGCGGCGCGCCCCCCCTGGGCCGCGCCGGGGGGGGCGCCTGGGCCCCCCGAGGCTCCGCTGATGCCCCCCTTTGGCATATATTTAAAGCGTCTCCCGAAACCCTCGAGACGGGAACTCTTTTTCGCGATCTCATCTGTGTTCCGCCGCCGCCGCTGCTTCCAAGATCGGGAGCACCAGGAGAACTCTTCCCGGCACCCTGCCGGAGGGGAGGATCACCACCGGGAGCTTCTCCACCACCATGGACGCCTCCCGGATGAGTTGTGAGTAGTCTCCCTTGGACCATGGGTCCATGACCAGTAGCTATGTGATGTTCTCCTCCCGTTCTTGTGCTTCACTAATTAGTCCTCGTGAGCTGCCCTACATGATCGAGGCACATATTTAATCCTTATGATGTTGCTATGATGAGTTTGCTGGGATCCGATGGATTATGAGATTAAGTTCAGATTGTGCTTGAGTAATATATTTGATCTACCTCTTTTATATTTATGTTCATAAGTAATTCTTGCATGTTCTCCGTTGTTATTTATTGCTTTGGCCAAGTAATAGGTAGTGACTCCAAGAGGGAACGTTATGCTCGATTGTGGGTTCATGCCCCTCGATGACTAGTTTGAGTGACAGAAACATGAGTCTAGGGGATGTGCTGTTGCCACAAGGGGGAAAACAACGGTGCTTGTGCCCGCGGGTGCAAGGACTGTTTACTTTACGCAAAGTTCTTTTAATGCAGTTGTCTGTTGCTTTGAGTTTACACTATGGGTGGGACTCACAACTTAATACCAGCGAGATGTTCTGGATAGATATCTCAAGGTGGATGATTAGTAGTAGATGCAGATGGATTTCGGTCTACTTACCTCGGCGTACCGCCCATGCTTTGAACCTCAACCTTTCTTGCAATGTAGTCAGCATTGGTTTGCGCACATGGTCCTGTCAATTGCCTAGCTGTAATTTGTTTACCTCACATAGCTGTTTTATCGTCTTTTGGGAGAGAGACATCACTAGTGAACATCATGAGACTCCGGTCCATATTACCATCATCGATCACATCCACTATTTACTTTCCGCTTTTATTTACTATTGCAATTATATCTATCACTACTATCACTTGCGTTTGATCCTTTGTAAACTACAAGGCCGGAGGGATTGACAACCTCTCTGTACTCGTTGGGAGCAAAGTTATTTGTATCTGTGTGCAGGTCCACGTTGATTGCTAATATCTGGCGCCGTTAGTAGTTGACACCTTCTTGTTGAAACGGGGAGTCTCAAGGAAAACGATCCTTGGTATTGCCAAGGGAAAACTTCTGCTACACTGCATCTCAAACCTTCCACTTGGGGTAACCAACGAGGGGTGAGAAGCCACCTAGCAAAGCAATTTCTGGCGCCGTTGCCGGGGACTCCACTCTTCAGGATAGGGGAGTTGCACGCTATCTTTTACCTTTGCTTTTAGTCTTGTTAGTTTACCTTTCAGTTTTGCTTTAGTATATTTTATCGAAAATCACAAAAATAGTTATCTTGCTTGCTTGCTACTATGGGTTCCACCGAGAACACCAAGTTGTGTGACTTCACTATTCAAAACAACGATGACTTTATCAGCACACCTATCACTACACCTGCTACTTCAGCACCTTCGTAAGAAATTAAACCTGCTTTACTGAACTTCGTCATGAAAGATCAATTCTCCGGTGCTGGAGATGATGTTGCTTTACACTTGAACAACTTTGTTGAACTTTGTGATATGCAAAAGTACCAAGAAATAGATGGTAATATTGTTAAGCTTAAGCTTTTTCCTTTCTCCTTGAGAGGAGGAGCTAAAATTTGGTTTCAGTCTTTGCCTAGACATAGCATAGATTCATGGGACAAGTGCAAAGATGCTTTTATTGGAAAATACTATCCACCTGCTAAAATTATCCAACTAAGAAGTAACGTAATGAATTTTAAACAATTGGATAATGAACACGTTGCCCAAGCTTGGGAACGTATGAAATCTCTTATCAAGAACTGCCCTACTCATGGTTTGACTACTTGGATGGTTATCCAAACTTTTTATGCAGGCTTGAATTTTACCTCGCGGAACTTGTTAGATTCGGCCGCGGGAGGAACCTTTATGTCAACTACACTTGGTGCTGCCACGAAGCTTCTAGATGAGATGATGACCAACTATTCCCAATGGCACACCGAACGCGCTCCAACAGGTAGGAAGGTAAACTCTGTCGAGGAGATTTCCTCCCTTAATGAAAAAGTTGACTTGATCATGTCTCTACTTTCGAAGCAATCTTCTGTTGATCCTCGTGATGTTCCTTTAAATTCTTTGATTGCTCAGGAACAAGTAGACGTGAACTTTATCTCTAGGAACAATTTTAACAACAATGCTTATAGGAGTAACTTTGGTAACAATCCTAGACCGTTCCCCTCTAATTCTTATGGGAACAACAATGCTTATCCTAGCACCAAGAACTCCACTACTGAACTAGAGATTATGCTTAAAGATTTCATCACTACCCAAAAAGCTTTTAATAATAGTGTAGAAGAAAAACTGAACAAACTAGGTGATCTCTCTTTGAAGGTAGACAATTTAGCCAATGAGGTAGAATTGCTTAAAATTAGAACTTCTCCTCTTGAGGAGAGGAAGGTCACTCCTATTAATCCTATTCAATTGCAAATTAATGAAAATATTAGGATGATGGCTAAACTTAAAGAGAGATGGGCTAGAGAAAGGGAGGAAGAGGATAGAATTAAGAGCCTTCCTACCCACCACATTGTTGCTACTATCCAAGTTGTTGAGGATATCCAAATTCTTAGCACCCAATGCACTCCTGGTCCCATTGGACCTATTCATGGTGATGCTATGACTATAGAAACTACCAAACAAGTGAACCTAAAGGACACCACTACCACTTTACTTGATGCTAGTGACCTTGATTTTGATAATTGCACTCTTACCGAAGTTATTGATTTCCTTCACAAGATGTCTAGAGACCCCCGCACTAGCACGCTTAACCTTGCGTTCACAGAGCATATCACTAATGCTCTTATCAAAGCTAGGGAGGAGAAACTTAGAGTAGAAGCCTCCATACCTAGAAAGCTAGAAGATGGTTGGGATCCTATGATAAAAATTAAGTTGAATGACTTCTCTTGCTATGCATTATGTGATGTTGGAGCTAGTACCTCTTTAATGCCCAAAAGACTATATGATATGCTTAAATTGAAACCTTATGATTCTTGTTCTTTTGGTGTTCGTCTCGTTGATTCTTCCATAAAGAAACCTTTGGGGAGGATCGACGATGTTCTTATCATTGTCAATGATAATTATGTTCCCGTTGATTTTACTATTATGGATATTGAATGTGAACCTTCGTGTCCAATTATTTTGGGACGTCCCTTTTTGCGCACCGTTGGTGCTATCATTGACATGAAAGAGGGTAATATAAAATTTCAGTTTCCTCTCAAGAAAGGGATGGAACACTTCCCTCGAAAGAAGATCAAGTTACCTTTTGAGTCCGTTATACGGGCTAGCTATTCTTTTACTCTTGATAAAACTTGATCTCTATGCATTATGCCTAGCTTAAAGGCATAAAAGAAAGCGCTTTTGGGAGGCAGCCCAATGAATAAATTTTATTTTGTTTTTGTTGTGTCTTGATGTTGTTACTACTGTAGCATCATCATTGTATCTTTGCTTTTCAATTTTGTGCCAAGTATAGCCTCTGATTGCTAGAAAGTTCAAAAGTTGTGACGTGTTGTCCAGGAAACAGATTCTGTCCTTGATAGAAAAATTCGTATAAAATCACTAGATCATCTTTTTGGTCTGAATTGTTTCGACAGCGTGCTCTATATAATTGTCTTTCGTGCGCCTGTTCTGAGTTTTTTCATTAGAGTTGCAGAAGTGCCCCGAACAAATCATTTACTACCTGCTGTTCTGTTTTTCACAGATTCTGTCCTATTTTGCCTTTCCTTCATTTTGCAAACCTAGAGCTTGCTTTTTCTTTGCAAAAACTTTTTGGCATTCTTGAGAAATAGTAGACCTTCAAGAATATCTTTATTTCCAGCAAGGTACAATTATTTTATTATGGGTACTAACCTCGCTAATCAGATTATGATGAGTTATGTATGAAGGGAGTTTTCAAGTGTGCGAGGGAAGATGATAAAAAGATTCAGGAGTGTCAAACGCTCAAGCTTGGGGATGCCCCCGTGCACCCCCAAGAAATATTCAAGGAGACTCAAGCGTCTAAGCTTGGGGATGCCCCCGTGCATCCCCTTCTCCATCGACATTATCAGTTCGTCTTTCGTTCCACTATATTTTTATCACTTCATGTGTTATGTGCTATGCTTGGAGCGTCTTGTTTTTAGTTTCCTTTTTAGTTTTTCATAACGAGTCGGAACTCAGCTTTCTTTATGTGGGAGAGAAACACGCTCCACTTCTACCTAGAACATAACATAGAATTTTCATGTCTATCTTTGTTGTGTGTGTTCTTTGTCTTTCAATAGCTACTATCATGTTCTGCTCTTAGTATTCATGCTTATCTTTTTAAAGAGCTTTTGTTTAGTTGGTTGCTTGAACTCTCTTTAGTTATCATGTTTATCTTATTAAAAGAGAGTTTGCTTCCGTTGCATTGGTTGATATGTCTAGGATAAAGATGCTACGTGCATAATGGCGCTTAGTAGTTCAGGTTTTCTTATGGTTAGTCTCAAATAGCTGGGGGGTTTCCAATGTGTTATTGGAGTACCAACATGATTTGTTTGCCTATGACGTGGTATGGTTTAGTAATATCTTCCTTCGAGAATTTATTTTGATTGACTTGGCGTATGCTCACGCATATTTAAGACTGTAAAGAAAGTCTGTCAAGCCTTGATGATCTTTTGTTTCTGAGTAGCGATATAACTTCCATGCCTGATTCAATGTTGCTTTGTCGCTCTGCATGATTATGACCGTCATTGCTCTCTTAGTTGGTCGCTCCCAGTCTTTTGCTAACCTTCGCCTGTACTAAGCGGACTGACTGCTTGTGCATCTGATACGTCTCAAACGTATCTACTTTTCCAAACACTTTTGATATTGTTTTGACCTCATTCTTGCATGATTTGGACTAAACTAACCCGGACTAACGCTGTTTTCAGCAGAGCTGCCTGTATGGTTTATTTGTGTGCAGGAAAATGGATTTTTAAGCATCTCAGAAAAATCCACGAAAAATCACGAAAAATCCACGCACCCGAAGAAACAAAATGCCAGAAGTGGGGCCAGAGGGCGGCCAGGGGGTGCCCAGGCGCCCTGTGGGCGCGCCCCCCCTGGGCCGCGCCGGGGGGGGGGGCGCCTGGGTGGGCCCCACACCCCCTGGTGCCCTACTTTAGCCCGTATTTTTCCTCCCGACGCAGAAACCCCAGATCGGAAGTTCTTTCGCTGTTTTTCGTCGCGGAGCCGCCGCCACCCTCTGTTCTTCTTCGGGAGGGCTAATCTGGAGGCTGATTTGGCCTCCGGAGAGGGGAGATCGTCGCCATTGTCATCATCATCACCACTCCATCATCCCTCCATGACTTCCCCCTTCATGTGTGAGTAATTCCCTTGCTGTAGGCGAAGGGGATGGTAGGGATTGGATGAGTTAGGTCATGTAATAGTTCGTCAGATTGTCGGGGGCATGTTGCCTATCATCTAGTATGGTGTTTATCATCTTTGCTACAACTTGTTATTCTTAATGCTTGACACTTAGGGCCCGAGTGCCATGATTTCAGATCTGAACCATATGTGTTTGCATGAATATATTTGTGTTCTTGATCCTATCTATGAGTTGTATGCACCTGTTACGGTTCGGAACCGGCGATCCCAAAAGTGACAGCTTGGGACACCAAAGGGGATGGTCCGTAGTTTGAGGATTACATGTATCCATTGAGTTCATTGCTTTGTTCCGGTGCTCTTTGACAGGAGCACCTTAATATCCATTAGTTCCTTTTGGCCCCGTTCGTAGCGGGATGGTAGGACAAAAGATGTTGTGCAAGTTCTTATTGCAAGCACGTACAACTACCTACGGGATACATGCCTAATGTTTGATATTTTCCTAGATGATCATTACTTTTCCGTGTGCCGTGCCCCAAGTTAGAATCTATCTCATCCATGCAGGGCCCAACTATCCATCTCCCTAGCCTACAGTATTTTAAACCTTGCTTGTCACTAGTTGCTACTTCTGCCATTTACTACTCTATTTACTTTTACTGTTTTCTTTTTGCTGTTACTATCATCACTATCATATCACTGTTACCACTTATCTTTCGTTGCAAGTTAGTATATTTCAGGTGCGGTTTGACAACTCAACTGTTAAAGCTTATAAATACTCTTTGGCTCCCCGTGTGTCGAATCAATAAATTGGGTTATTCTTACCCGCGAAGACTATCTCGATCCCTTACGGTTGAGGGTTATCAAGTACCGTTTTCTGGCACCGTTGCCGGGGAGCATAGCAATATTTACAAGTCTACTTGAGGTATTCTACCTGCTGCACTTTATTCACTATGGGTAAGAAAGGAGACCCCAAGGTTCCGATCTTACTATCTACTACAAGAAGAGGTACTGCTTTGAGCACTAGTGCAACGCTTGATTCACCTTCTGTTATGAGTAAGTTTGCCTCACCACCGCCACATGATGCTCCTACTGAATCTGTTATTATGTCTGATACTCTTGATGATGCTTCTACTACTTTTGATGATGATATTAGTTCGCTTGGTTATGCTCTTGAGAAACAAATTACTGCTGCTGCCGAAAAATATGGAATTGAACTTCCTGTTACTCGCTACCCTATTGGTGAAACTTATGATTATCCTGATTTGAGTAAACTCCAGGAGAGGCTCCTTGATGATGATTACTATATACTTGATGAAGATTTATGCAGGGAACTGACGGAGTTTGCCGGCTCTGACCCTGAAACTATTAAGAAAATATTTGAAAAACACTCTTTGAAAAACAAAACCGTTCCTAATCCTGAGTTTGCTACATCTCCTATATGCATTGATGATCCTGATTTTGCTTTCTCTGTTGATCTTTCACTTATACCTATGGTTGAAGCTGACCCCTTTTATGGCAGAGAAAATGATGATGCTATTGCACACCTAACTAAACTTGGTGAGCTAGGTAGCATGTTTACTACAGATGAGAAGATACGCTACTTTTATGTGACCAAGCTTCTTCCTTTCTCCTTGAAGGAAGGCGCTAAAGCATGGTATGATTCACTTCCATGCGGATCCATTAAGAGTCCTCAGGACTTAGCTCACTCTTTTGTTGATAAGTACTTTCCTGCTCATATGCAACATGCTGCTTTACAAAGAATTTATAATTTTAAAGAGTTGCAGGATGAGTCCCTCCCTAAAGCTTGGGGGAGGTACTGCGGTTTGATTCGGGCTAGACCAGGACATGAAATTCCTAAGAATGAATTAATTGATATATTCTATGCTGGTCTAACTGATGAATCTAGGTCCTATTTGGACAGTTGTGCTGGTTGTGTTTTCAGGAAAAGAACACCGGACGATGCGGAAGATCTAATGGGCAGGATTGCCAAAAACCATGAAGATTGGTCCGTCCCTGAAACACCTCCACCAACAAAGAAGAGGGGCATGTTTGTTCTAAGCCCCAAGGATATGCGAGAAGCAAAGAAGTCTATTAAAGAGAAAGGTATTAAAGCTGAAGACGTGAAGAATCTACCCCCTATTGAGAAGCTGTGTGAGCCTACCACTCTCCCTCCTATGGTAGAGGTACACTCTCTTTTAGATTTCAACGCAAGTGACATCCCTCATGGTAAGCCTCCTGATCAATGTTTAGATGATTTTGATAATTTTATTATGAAACAGAATCATTTTAATGAGAGGATAGAAAGTCAGTTGCATGATAATTCCCTTGCTATCAAAAAGTTGCTTGGTGTTTTAGATAGAACAGTTAATGATGTTCAATGTCTTGTGAAGCATTTTCATATGGTTCAAACTCAGCTTGATCAAATTTCTAATGTGCAAAGAGATTTGCTTGCTAACAATGCCAAACAAGATAAATTGCAGGCTTTTGGGATTAAGACCCGAGGAGGAACTAGTACTCAAGATCCTCTTTATCCAGAGGGACATCCGAAGAGAATCGAGCAAGATTCTCAAATGCAGGAAGAAGAAATTGTTGTCTCTCCAAATAAGAAGAAGAAACATAAAGAGACTGACAATTATAATGATCCTATTGCAAATGAAGAGCCAGCTATTGATCCCAACAGTGTATCTATCTCCGATGCTGAGACTGAAGACGGTGCTGAACCTGAAGGTAATGATAATGAGAAGAATGTTCCGCCTGAAGTTCGAGAAGAAGAAGCACCTGACAAACGTAAGAGGTACACTAAAGAAGACTTCATCGCAAGAAAACATGGGAAGGAGAAAGAACCATGGGTACAGAAACCCATGCCCTTTCCAGGTAAGTCCATCAAATCTAAAGAAGAAGAGCATTACAATAAGTTTTGTGAATGGATTAAACCTCTTTTTCTTCAAATTCCTTTGACTGATGCTATTAAGTTACTTCCTTATTCAAAATATATGAAAGATATTGTCACTAACAAAAGAAAAGTTCCTAATGATGCAATATCTACTATGCTTGCTAACTATTCTTTCAGTGGAAAGATTCCTGAGAAGCTCGGTGATCCAGGTATACCCACCATCCCTTGCTCCATAAAGAATAATTATGTCAAAACTGCTTTATGTGATCTTGGAGCGGGAGTGAGTGTTATGCCTCTCTCTCTTTACGAGAGGCTCTGTTTAGAGAAACTAATTCCTACAGATATCTCCCTTCAGATGGCTGACAAGTCAACCGCTGTTCCGATAGGTATTTGTGAGGATGTTCCAGTTGAAGTTGCTAATTGTTTAATTCTTACTGTTTTTGTTGTGCTTGACATGCCCGAGGATGGGAGCATGTCCATTATTCTTGGTAGACCTTTTCTTAACACCGCAGGTGCTGTTATTGATTGCAACAAAGGGAAGGTTACCTTTCATGTGAATGATAAAGAACACACGGTATATTTTCCGAAGAAGACCGACAGGAGGCATGCCCTCAACTCTATAGAGAATATTGAGACCGTGAAAATTGGAGAATGGGACTGTCCACTACATGTGCCTCACAAATACAAAACTATCATGGTAGGGACAATGTCCATCAAGGTAAAAGTTCAGTGATTACTTCGTAGGAGGTGAGACTTTTTGTTCTATATACCGCTTGTTTGTTGGTAAGACTTGATCAACCTTACTAGTGAACGTGTTTTATATGGATAAAAAGTTGAGCTTTCTATGTTTTTATTTGTTTTTAGTGTTGTCATACTTGTTGTACCAAGTATCTATGTTTTTGAAGCTTCACAATACTACTAACTGCTTCAAGTTTTTAGAGAGTTTCGCAGCTTTTTGAACTTCGAAAAAATTTCAACAGTGAAGTTTTCAGAAAAATTCCAGAAAAATTATATTAAAAATTTCCACAACGGGAGAGACCCGGAAAGTCCTGGGGCCAGCCAGGGGGGCCACCAGTGGCCCAGGCGGCCAGCTGGTGCGGCCCAGCCCCTGGCCGCGCCCACAGGGCGCCTGGGGCCCACGGGACCCCCCTCCAGGTACTTCTTCTTCCCCTCTCTCTCTCTTTTTCCAGAAACCCGAGTTCTGGTCTTGTTCTTGATGTTCTTGCTGTTCTTGGGGGTGATTCTTCGATCTCTCTCTACAGCCCATCATTTGAGCTGAAATTTTGAGCAAATACTCCCTGGTATGTGACTCCTCCACCCCTCCAATTAGATTTTTGATTGGTGGCCTCATTTGTGAGTATTTAGTAGTTCTTGGTGCTGTAGAGATGAGCTTGCATGCATGTGTAGAAAGTTGTTTTCCAAGTTTTGATGCAAGTTTATGCCTTGGGCAAGTGAGTTGAGTAGTTTGCCTTAGCTCACTTTGTTTTAATCCTCGTTTTTGTAAATTGTAAAAAATTTCAGAAATGAGTTTGTTAGGAAGGGCAAAAGGATGGCTTGAGAAGAGGAGGCCCGCACACTCCGATCAAGTCACTAGAGCCGCAGCTTCACCATCGACTGCTAGGGTGAGCTATAATGAAGATCATGTGCCCCTGGAGTTGTTGGAAGACACAAGTCCAGCACGTGCGATGACATTTCCATGTGATGAATTCATGGAAGCTGCGGGAATCAAGGATGAGTTTTATAATCTTTGTGCTAATGCAGGTTTGACACGACTCGTCACGAGCCGTGTTACTCAGTATCAGAAACTGACCTCCGGTTTCATTAACAGTTTTAGATATAATCCTGATTCAGGTGCCATTGAGTTTAAAATTTATAATGATCTTATCACCATGACTCTGGGAAATTTTTGTGAAATAATAGGTGTGCCGAACGTTGGGAGGACGGCAAGGATGGCCACTCAGCCCTCCGAGCTGAAAACCGTCATCAACTCTCTCTGCAGCATGGGTACGAGGGATATTCGTCGGTCGAAGATCTCCAGTATCTTGTTTCCTCACCTCAGGTATTTTGCATATTATATTGCTAGAGGGGTGTTAGCTCATGACAACACGAGCAGCATTTCTGCTCCGGATATTGCTATCCTGGCAGCAGCCCTCTCAGGGAGGTCTGATTATAATATTGGTACCTTAATTGCTCGACGCCTTGCTATGAACGGTAACAAGGGGGACTTATATGGTGGCATTTATGCCACGCTTATCTTAGAGCATCTTGGAGGCACCCCACACCCTGATGATACTCCTTTTACTTATTTAAGCTTTGATATTGCTGCTATGAAAAGGCATAAGTTTGTTACCATGGGTTCTGAGCTTGATAACCTTGTTTATATCTTGCGTTTCGGAACTACCGCGGAACGCGAGATCCGTCTACCTGCACCTCTTTTGTTTAATTTTTCTCGCAGGAACGGATGGTCCTTTGATGTTGTCAGTTCGATGAGTTCATGGTCCAGCATCAGTTCCATAACCCCATGGAGGGGATTGTGCCCGACGAGGAGAGGCACGGTGAGATACCACATTTTCAGGATGAGACCGCCACCGAGTTTGGTGAAGGGTCTTCCTCTGTTTGGCGCTCGGAACCTTCCTCGTGGGAGACTCCGAGGAGTTCGGTGTACGCGCCATCATCCTTCTACGACCCTTGGTCTCACCACCATACCCCTGGAGCAGGAGGCTCCTGGGGGCAGTAGCTGCTACCAACTTAGGCCAAAAGCCTAAGCTTGGGGGAGTACGTGCCCTTCTCACTTTTCCATTGTATTATCCGTTTTATTCACTTTGATCTTTTCGAAGTTTTTACCCGTTCTTCTTTATTCCTCTATTTGCAAAAACAACAAAAAGATTTTCTCTTTCTTTTGTTTTTTTATTCAACTTTTGAAAAACTCAAAAAGATTTCCTTTCTCTCTTTAGTTCGCTTTGTTTTCAGAGATCAGCTCGAGTCCGTGATGGCATTTGATTATATTTCCTACGTTCGATCGTGCAAGTGACAAGCAGTAATGACGAAGATCGACTGAAAGGAAGCAACAAGGAAGACCGGTATGAACTCTTTCTGTTTCTACTTTTGTACATATGCCTGTACTTATGATCTAGAGACCAGCTTGTAGCGACATAGTGCTATGTTTACAATGCTCTTTTAGTGGTTCATGCTTTCCTTGTGGCTAGTCCCGAATAACTAGAGTACATAATGTGTTATTGAAATGATCTACATGCATCGCACTGTTTATAGTCTGGCATACTAAGGTGGTATTTCCCTTTAGAGAATCTTTGGATTGACTTGGCACATGCTTACATATGTTTAAGACTAAAAAGTCTACTTTGCCTTGATGATCTTTGAGTTTTAGAATAGTTATATCACTTTCATGCCCGATTCAATGTTGCTTTGTCGCTCTGCATGATTATGACCGTTATTGCTCTCTAGTTGGTCGCTTCCCAGTCTTTTGCTAATAATCCACCCGTACTAAGCGGAATGACTGCTTGTGCATCCAAAACCTCTAAACCTGTTATGCCATATGAGTCCACTATACCTTCCTATACATGGTATTTACCTGCCATTCCTAACGAAGACTTTCATGTACCATCTCAAAATTAATCAAAAGCATTTCTCTTTTTGTGCCTATGTTTTAGCTCATGAGGAAGTAGTAGTTAATTCATGATCTCTTTAAGTTGGACAAGTTTCACCCCTGGATTGCATGTATAATGTGCGAACCCCTAATATGAAAAGGAACTGGCATTGAGTGCGCCCGGCTCAAAAAGATAATATAACAAACGAACCCTCCTTCACGCTTTGTTCATGAGAAATCAGAAAGCTTTGGCAGTGATAAACAAAGGAGATTAAGAGGATGTGATCGTCCTCATGCAGGAGCCGTTCCTCGAGACTTGTCTAGCTTAAAAAGTGATTGAGTTATCTGCTAGCATTCGTTGACGAAATATGCACCTCTCAAAAACATATTTACTTCTGTTTTTAAAACCAAGAGCTCTGGTACATGTTTAGTTTTTGTTTCCGATCACGGGTTTTCAACTTTGCCAATAAAAGCCACGGTTCGAGAGTCTCATCTTCTTTCTTCAAAGCACTGACTAGGAGAGCATAATTGTCATTCTGAGTGTAATGTGCATTGTCCCAAAGTATTACATTGTCTTCTGCATACTTGTGATATGATTTATTCTGAAATTCTTAGTTCTAGTCTCCTTTAAAACTCTGGAGGAGTCTCTGCATTTATGTTTTGCTTCACTCATGGAGGCTAGCGAGATACCACCTTAATATGCTCAAGCTATGTGCAATGTGATCTTGTCTTGATTTTCGGTAATATATTGTTTACTCTTAATTATTTGTGACTGGTCACTTGAAAGAAGG
The DNA here is from genome assembly GCA_902687465.1 of Secale cereale. Lineage (NCBI taxonomy): Eukaryota > Viridiplantae > Streptophyta > Magnoliopsida > Poales > Poaceae > Secale > Secale cereale. Next base: position 656,432,825 of record LR738712.1, read on the forward strand.
ATTGCTCCTTGCATTGTTCTCATAAGTACTGTTTTAATACTTGCTGAACTCTTTTCATAGTACATGCTTATATACATCTAATGAAGCAAAAGAGTTTGTCAAAGTTTTCTTTGTCGCGTCCAGTTCGTTGAACTGAATTGCTTGAGGACAAGCAATATGCTAAGCTTGGGGGAGTTGATACGTCTCAAACGTATCTACTTTTCCAAACACTTTTGATATTGTTTTGACCTCATTCTTGCATGATTTGGACTAAACTAACCCGGACTAACGCTGTTTTCAGCAGAGCTGCTTGTATGGTTTATTTGTGTGCAGGAAAACGGATTTTTAAGCATCTCAGAAAAATCCACGAAAAATCCACGCACCCGAAGAAACAAAATGCCAGAAGTGGGGCCAGAGGGGGGCTAGGGGGTGCCCAGGCGCCCTGTGGGCGCCCCCCCCCCTGGGCCGCGCCGGGGGGCGCCTGGGTGGGCCCCACACCCCCTGGTGCCCTACTTTAGCCCGTATTTTTCCTCCCGACGCAGAAACCCCAGATCGGAAGTTCTTTCGCTGTTTTTCGTCGCGGAGCCGCCGCCACCCTCTGTTCTTCTTCGGGAGGGCTAATCTGGAGGCTGATTTGGCCTCCGGAGAGGGGAGATCGTCGCCATCGTCATCATCATCACCACTCCATCATCCCTCCATGACTTCCCCCTTCATGTGTGAGTAATTCCCTTGCTGTAGGCGAAGGGGATGGTAGGGATTGGATGAGTTAGGTCATGTAATAGTTCGTCAGATTGTCGGGGGCATGTTGCCTATCATCTAGTATGGTGTTTATCATCTTTGCTACAACTTGTTATTCTTAATGCTTGACACTTAGGGCCCGAGTGCCATGATTTCAGATCTGAACCATATGTGTTTGCATGAATATATTTGTGTTCTTGATCCTATCTATGAGTTGTATGCACCTGTTACGGTTCGGAACCGGCGATCCCAAAAGTGACAGCTTGGGACACCAAAGGGGATGGTCCGTAGTTTGAGGATTACATGTATCCATTGAGTTCATTGCTTTGTTCCGGTGCTCTTTGACAGGAGCACCTTAATATCCATTAGTTCCTTTTAGCCCCGTTCGTAGCGGGATGGTAGGACAAAAGATGTTGTGCAAGTTCTTATTGCAAGCACGTACAACTACCTACGGGATACATGCCTAATGTTTGATATTTGCCTAGATGATCATTACTTTTCCGTGTGCCGTGCCCCAAGTTAGAATCTATCTCATCCATGCAGCGCCCAACCATCCATCTCCCTAGCCTACAGTATTTTAAACCTTGCTTGTCACTAGTTGCTACTTCTGCCATTTACTACTGCTATTTACTTTTACTGTTTACTTTTTACTGTTACTATCATCACTATCATATCACTGTTACCACTTATCTTTCGTTGCAAGTTAGTATATTTCAGGTGCGGTTGAATTGACAACTCAACTGTTAAAGCTTATAAATACTCTTTGGCTCCCCGTGTGTCGAATCAATAAATTGGGTTATTCTTACCCGCGAAGACTATCTCGATCCCTTACGGTTGAGGGTTATCAGCATCCACATTCCTTTAATCCAGTTATGCCATATGAGTCCACCATATCTTCCTACATGGTATTTACCTGCCATTCCTAACGGAGACTTGCATGTGCCATCTCGAAATTATTCGAAGAAAAAAGCATTCCTATTTTGTGCCTCTGTTGTAAGTTCATGAGGAAGTAGTGGTTAATTCATAATCTTTTTAAGTTGGACAAGCTTCACCCCGGGATTGCATGTATAATGTGCAAACCCATAATACGAGAAGGAACTGGCATTGAGTGCGCCCGGCTCAAAATTAATATAACAAACAAACCCTCCTTCACGCTTTGTTCATGAGAAATCAGAAAATTTGGCAGTGATAAACAAAGGAGATTAAGAGGATGTGATCGTCCTCATTCGGGAGCCGTTCCTCGAAACTTGTCCATCTCAAAAAGTGATTGAGTTATCTGCTAGCAGTCGTTGACAAAACATGCATAATCAAAAAAAAAATTATTACCTCTGTTTTTAAAGCCAAGAGCTCTGGTACATGTTTTGTCTTTGTTTCCGACTACGGGTTTTCAACCTTGCCAACAAAAGCCACGGTTCGAGAGTCTCCACCTTCTTTTAAAAGCACCAACTACTGAGAGCATGATTGTCATTCTGAGTGTAATGTGCATTGTCCCAAAGTAGCATTGTCTTTTGCATGATTGTGATATCGTTTATTTTGAAATCATTGTATCTAGTCATCACTTAAACCTTGAAGGTGCCCCTGCATTTATGTTTTGCTTCACTAAAGGGGGCAAGCTAGATATCACTTTATCATATTTGCACATCATGTTCATTACAAATCTATTTGATGTTTCAATATCATATTGTAAAACTTTCAGTTCTTTGTGATTTTCTCATGAGGCAACTTAATTACTACAGATTCATTATCTCAGTAAGCTTTTGTCATGTGACTATGAAAAAGTCCTCTATGGTTAATAGCATGTCACCACAGAAATTATTCTTGTTATCATTTACCTACTCGAGGACGAGCAGGAATTAAGCTTGGGGATGTTGATACGTCCAAAACGTATCTATAATTTATGCTTGCTCCATGCCTCTTTTGGGTGATATTGCTATGTTATTTATACACTTCCATACACTTTTGATCATATTTGGACTAACCTATTAACTCAGTGCACCCCAGTGCCAGTTTTTGTTTTCGGCTGTTTTTGTATTTCAGGTTTTCACATTACGAGAACTGCCAAGAAAAATCCAGAAAAAATATATAAAAAATCAGCGTTCCAGAAGCTACCGTGCGCCCGAAGTACAGCCGGGGGGGCACCAGGGCTCCAGGCGCCCTGGCGGCGCCCCCCCCCCCCGGGCCGCGCCGGGGGGGCGCCTGGGCCCCCCGAGGCTCCGCTGATGCCCCCCTTTGGCATATATTTAAAGCGTCTCCCGAAACCCTCGAGACGGGAACTCTTTTTCGTGATCTCATCTCTGTTCCGTCGCCGCCGCCGCTTCCAAGATCGGGAGCACCAGGAGAACTCTTCCCGGCACCCTGCCGGAGGGGAGGATCACCACCGGGAGCTTCTCCACCACCATGGACGCCTCCCGGATGAGTTGTGAGTAGTCTCCCTTGGACCATGGGTCCATGACCAGTAGCTATGTGATGTTCTCCTCCCGTTCTTGTGCTTCACTAATTAGTCCTCGTGAGCTGCCCTACATGATCGAGGCACATATGTAATCCTTATGCTGTTGCTATGATGAGTTTGCTGGGATCCGATGGATTATGAGATTATGTTCAGATTGTGCTTGAGTAATATATTTGATCTACCTCTTTTATATTTATGTTCGTAAGTAATTCTTGCATGTTCTCCGTTGTTATTTATTGCTTTGGCCAAGTAATAGGTAGTGACTCCAAGAGGGAACATTATGCTCGATTATGGGTTCATGCCCCTCGATGACTAGTTTGAGTGACAGAAACATGAGTCTAGGGGATGTGCTGTTGCCACAAGGGGGAAACAACGGTGCTTGTGCCCGCGGGTGCAAGGACTGTTTACTTTACGCAAAGTTCTTTTAATGCAGTTGTCTGTTGCTTTGAGTTTACACTATGGGTGGGACTCGCAACTTAATACCAGCGAGATGTTCTAGATAGATATCTCAAGGTGGATGATTAGTAGTAGATGCAGATGGATTTCGGTCTACTTACCTCGGCGTACCGCCCATGCTTTGAACCTCAACCTTTCTTGCAATGTAGTCAGCATTGGTTTGCGCACATGGTCCTGTCAATTGCCCAGCTGTAATTCGTTTACCTCACATAGCTGTTTTATCGTCTTTTGGGAGAGAGACATCACTAGTGAACATCATGAGACTCCGGTCCATATTACCATCATCGATCACATACACTATTTACTTTCCGCTTTTATTTACTATTGCAATTATATCTATCACTACTATCACTTGCGTTTGATCCTTTGTAAACTACAAGGCCGGAGGGATTGACAACCTCTTTGTACTCGTTGGGAGCAAAGTTATTTGTATCTGTGTGCAGGTCCACGTTGATTGCTAATATCTGGCGCCGTTAGCAGTTGACACCTTCTTGTTGAAACTGGGAGTCTCAGGGAAAACGATCCTTGGTATTACCAAGGGAAAACTTCTGCTACACTGCATCTCAAACCTTCCACTTGGGGTAACCAACGAGGGGTGAGAAGCCACCTAGCAGCGAGTCGGCGATTTTGGCCTTCGAGGCGGAGAGTGCACGATGGTTGCACCCCCACCGGTCTTGTCGCCATCGGCCCTTGCCTGGCTGACTTGCCGCGGCTGCGTCGTGCTTGGCTGCCGTGGAGTGCCGCCGTTGGCGAAGGCGATGAGACTCTGAATGGTGGTCCTCCAGTCGTCGGCCTTGTCTGCCGCTGGAGGGAAATCTAGGAGCAGCTGAGCTCGTGCCAGAGCTTCTGCTGGAGTGGTGGGTAGCAGTGGCGAACGGCGCGAGGAGCGGGATATGCTCGGACTTCTCACCGTGTTAGAAGGAGCAGCATCCCGTCCAGGCGACCAAACCTTGCTCGTGCCGGCATGTTGGTGTGCATGCTGGCCTTGAGCATCCCGAGATCCGCCAGCTTGATCTTGACCCAGCAAACGTATGGTACCGTGAGTACCACGACGCTGCCGGTCCCGCGCCTCCTGAGATGGGCGCGGTGCATGCACGGACGCCGAGGTCTTGGAGTGTGCCCGGTCGTCATGGGAGCCGGCTACGCCGTCGACGGGCAGCGCAGCCTTGTCCTTGAACTTGGCGGCACCGTGAGTTCCCTCGTCGACGTCCGTTCTTCCGCCGGCGTCTACCCCACCAGCCGTTGGCTCCGGCGGTGGTGGGATCGACGTGGACGGACCAGCTGCCTCCGAAGCCTTCTTCTTCGGTGGCATGTTGATGAAGATGATGAAGATCTAGCCCGTGTGAACGCCGGATCAGCTTCACACAACCTCGACGCACCCCCTACCTGGCGCGCCAAAGATGTCGGGGAAACTGATCCACCCATGAACACCTATGGGGACGGAGCCCCTTTTCGGTACGGCAGGGGGCGGAGGTCGCACGAAGAGCAGATCGAGGCGGTGCACACGAGCAGTTTACCCAGGTTCGGGCCACACGGATGCGTAAAACCCTACTCCTGCTTTGGTTTGTATTGAGTTCTTGCTCGGGAGCGCTGAGAGCTACAGTACCCTCTAGCAGCTAACGAGACCGAGCGTAAGAGTGTTTGAACCCCTTTCTACGTTGCGCTTGGGCCTCCTTTTATAGGCTCAAGGGGTCACCGACAGGTGGCAACACAGTTGAGGGTAAAAATGGAAAAAGAGTGGTAGTTGGTACAGTGTTTTATACCTAACCCTGACGGCAGGGGACAAGGGCATTAAATGCCCATCGCCGTCGCCCAAACAGTGCAAAAAGGTGCCATCAGGGGCGCCACCGTTCGCCACGATGGCTACCTTGTCAGCGCCGCTTGCCACCGTGTACCCCTAGCTGCACAGCCTCCCGCCACGTGCGCCTGGAAGGGTCCCAGAGCGGCACGTGGGTGGATGTGCTGGAGCGCGGGTACTGAGTGGAAGCTTGCCGCGGCAAGCGCCTTGCCGCGGTCGCTATCTTGTCGCTTCCGGGAGCTTGTCGCTCACCGGGCCTTGCCGGGACGCGTGGCGCGTCGCGGCAAGTTTCTTGAGATGCCTTGGTTGGCCTTCCCGGCAAGCTCCTCTTGCCAGGGTCTTGCGCCTTGAGTGGTCTTGTGCCTTGAGTGGTCTTGTGCCTTGAGTGGCCTTCCCGGCAAGCTCCTCTTGCCGGGGCCTTGTCTCCTTGACTTGGATACTTTGTTCTTGAATGGCTCCAAAGGAACCACGGAGGACCTTGGCGGTCACCCGGCAAGCCTTGCCGCGGAGCGCTGCGACTGCCCGTGCACAAGTTCGGGATACTAGGGTACCCCTACTTTAGTACACCGACAGCTTGCTATTCTTCTTGAAGTTCCCCTTCTTTCCCATGCCCTTTTTCTTGAAACTAGTGGTCTTGTTAACCAACAACACTTGATGCTCCTTTTTGATTTCTACCTCCGCAGCTTTGAGCATAGCGAAGAGCTCAGGAATTGTCTTCTGCATCCCTTGCATATTATAGTTCATCACGAAGCCATTATAGCTTGGCGGCAGTGATTGAAGAACTCTATCAATAACACTATCTTCATCAACTTTGAGTCCAAGTTGAGTCATGTGATTGTAGTACCCAGACATTCTGAGTAAGTGTTCACTGATAGAACTGTTCTCCTCCATTTTGCAGCTATAGAACTTGTTGGATACTTCATATCTCTCAACTCGGGCATTTGCTTGAAATATTAACTTCAACTCTTGGAACATCTCATATGCTCCATGACGTTCAAAACGTCTTTGAAGACCCGATTTTAGCCTTAAAGCATGGCACACTGAACTATCGGGTAGTCATCAGCTTTGCTCTGCCAGACGTTCATAGTCCGGTGTTGCATCTGCAGCGGGCTTTTCACCTAGCGGTGCTTTCAGGACATAATTCTTCTGTGCAGCAATGAGGATAATCCTCAAGTTACGGACCAAGTCCGTGTAGTTGCTACCATCATCTTTCAACTTAGTTTTCTCTAGGAACGCATTAAAATTCAAGGGAACAGTAACACGGGCCATTGATCTATAACAACATAGATATGCAAAAACTATCAGAACTAAGTTCATGATAAATTAAAGTTCAATTAATCGTATTACTAAAGAACTCCCACTTAGATAGACATCCCTCTAGTCATCTAAATGATCACGTGATCCAAATTAACTAACCCATGTCCGATCATCACGTGAGATGGAGTAGTTTTCAATGGTGAATACCTTATGTTGATCATATCTACTATATGATTCACGCTCGACCTTTCGGTCTCCAATGTTCCGAGGCCATGTCTGTACACGCTAGGCTCGTCAAGTTTAACCCGAGTATTCTGCATGTGCAAAACTGTCTTACACCCGTTGTATGTGAACGTAGAGCTTAACACACTCGATCATCATGTGGTGTCTTGGCATGATGAACTATCGCAATGGTACATACTCAGGGAGAACACTTGTACCTTAAAATTTTTGTAAGGGATCATCTTATAATGCTACCGCCGTACTAAGCAATATAAGATGCATAATAAGATAAACATCACATGCAATCAAAATAGGTGACATGATATGGCCATCATCATCTTGTGCTTTCGATCTCCATCTCCAAAGCATCGTCATGATCTCCATCGTCACCGGCTTGACACCATGATCTTCATCGTAGCGTCGTGGTCGTCTCGCCAACTAGTGCTACTACTACTTTCGCTAACTCATAGTGATAAAGTAAAGCAATTACATGGCTTTCGCAATTCATATAGTAAAGAGACAACCATAAGGCTCCTACCAATTGCCGATAATTTACAAAACATGATCATCTCATACAACAACGTATAACTCATCACGTCTTGACCATATCACATCACAACATGCCCTGCAAAAACAAGTTAGACGTCCTCTACTTTGTTGTTGCAAGTTTTACGTGGCTGCTACGGGCTTCTAGTAAGAACCGTTCTTACCTACGCATCAAAACCACAATGATTTTTCTTCAAGTGTGTTGTTTTAACCTTCAACAAGGACCGGGCGTAGTCACACTCGATTCAACTAAAGTTGGAGAAACTGACACCTGCCAGCCACCTATGTGCAAAGCACGCCGGTAGAACCAGTCTCATGAACGCGGTCATGTAATGTTGGCCCGGGCCACTTCATCCAACAATACAGCCGAATCAAAGTATGACATGCTGGTAAGCAGTATGACTATTATCGCCCACAACTCTTTGTGTTCTACTCGTGCATATCATCTACGCATAGACCTGGCTCATGATGGCACTGTTGGGGAACGTAGTATTTCAAAAAAAAATCCTACGATCACGCAAGACCTATCTAGGAGAAGCATGGCAACGAGCAAGGAGAGTGTGTCCATGTACCCTCGTAGACCGAAAGCGGAAGCGTTTAGCAACGTGGTTGATGTAGTCGAACGTCGTCGCGATACAACCGATCCAAGCACCAAACGTACAGCACCTTTGCGTTCAGCACACGTTCAGCTTGATGATGTCCCTCGAGCTCTTGATCCAGTTGAGGATGAGGGAGAGTTTTGTCAGCATGACGGCGTGGTGACGGCGATGATGAAATTTTCAGCGCAGGGCTTCACCTAAGCACTGCAACGATATGACCGAGGTGTGTAACCGTGGAGGGGGGCACCGCACACGGCTAAAAGATTGGCTTGTGTGTCTTTGGGGTACCCCCCTCCAACGTATATAAAGGAGGGAAGGAGGAGGGGGCGGCCAAGAGGAGGCGCGCCCAAGGGGGGAGTCCTACTACAAGTAGGATTCGCCGCCCCCCCCCTTCCTAGTCCTACTAGGAGAAGGAGGGAAGGAGGAGGAGAGGAGAAGGAAAGGGGGAGTCGGCCCCCAACCCTAAAACAATTCGGTTTAGGCATAGGGGGCATGCCCCACCACTTGGCTGTTGCCTCCTCTCTCCACTAGGGCCCAATAAGGCCCATTGACTCCCCGGGGGGTTCCGGTAACCTCCCGGTACTCCGAAAAATACCCGATACACTTCGGAACCCTTCCGGTGTCCGAATATAACCTTCCAATATATCAATCTTTATGTCCCGGCCATTTCGAGACTCCTCATCATGTCGATGATCTCATCTGGGACTCCGAACAATCTTCGGTCATCAAAATCACATAACTCATAATACTAATCATCATCGAACGTTAAGCGTGCGGACCCTACGGGTTCGAGAACTATGTAGACATGACCGAGACACATCTCCGGTCAATAACCAATAGCGGAACTTGGATGCTCATATTGGCTCCTACATATTCTATGAATATCTTTATTGGTCAAACTACATAACAACATACGTTGTTCCCTTTGTCAGCGGTATGTTGCTTGCCCGAGATTCAATCGTCGGTATCATCATACCTAGTTCAATCTCGTTACCGGTAAGTCTCTTTACTCGTTCCGCAATACATCATCTCGTGACTATCTCATTAGCCATTTGCTTGCAAGGTTTATTATGATGTCTATTACCGAGAGGGCCCAGAGATACATCTCCGACACTCGGAGTGACAAATCCTAATCTTGATCTATGCTAACACCACAAACACTTTCGGAAACACCTGTAGAGCATCTTTATAATCACCAAGTTACGTTGTGATGTTTGATAGCACACAAGGTGTTCCTCCGGTATTCGGGAGTTGCATAATCTCATAGTTAGAGGAACATGTATAAGTCATCATGAAGAAATCAATAGCAATAAAACTAAACGATCATGGTGCTAAGCTAATGGGTGGGTCTTGTCCATCACATCATCCTCCTAATGATGTGATCCCGTTGATCAAATGACAACACATGTCCATGGTTAGGAAACTTAACCATCTTTGATTAACGAGCTAGTCAAGTAGAGGCATACTAGGGAAACTCTATTTCGTCTATGTATTCACACATGTATCAAGTTTCCGGTTAATACAATTCTAGCATGAATAAATGACATTTATCATAAAATATAAATAACAACTTTATTATTGCCTTAGATTTCCTTCACATACTACATGGATAACTCGCTTATTATTTGGAGCTGATTGTATTGACTTCACTCAGGCTTCAAAGAAAGGAACGGAAAGACTTCAGGAAGTATTGGAAGCCTACAACTAGGGATCTGGTCAACTTCTTAACAAGGCAAAATCAGCAATCTTCTTTAGCCCAAACAGCAGGGAAGAGATAATGATAATTATGAAAACAGAAACGAGAGTTCTAGAGGAGAAATACCCGGGACTACATATGGCCCTAGGAAGAAGTACATGGGCTTCTGAAAATATAACTACAAGATTAAGTAACTTAGTAGTGGATGGTCAGAGAAAATGTTAAATTCCGCAGGTCGTGAAGTTCTTATTGAAGCAGACATGCAAGCAATACCCACATATCCAATGAGTTGTTTTGTCCTCTCAAAACTACTTGCAAGAAGATGACCTTGTCAATGGCAAAATTTTGGTGGGGAGGTGATAGGGATAAGCAGAGAATGCATTGGAGAAAATGGGACAAGATAGCACATCCAAAGAAATATGGGGGTATGGGATTTAGGGGGATGCACCTGTTCAATCTGGCCATGTTGGGTATGCAAGGATGGAGGCTTTTAACAAACACAAACTCTTTGTGTGCTAGAATGTTATCTGGTAAATACTTCCATAACACGGATTTTGTGAAAGCAAAGAAGAATAAGAACAACTCACATGTTTCAGAAGCTATCTTAAAAGGAAGAGCAGCACTTCACTTAGGCATGATCAAGAGAATTGGAGATGGCAAGTCTACCCGTATACGGGAAGATAAATGGATTCCAACAATTCCAGGAGAGAAACCAATGTTCAAAAGAGAAGGAACAACTGGCTAAATGTACCATGATACCTGGGTTGGAATGCTAAAGGGCATGGTATGTATTCAGTTAATTCAACATACAAACTCCTTCCCGTAATTCAAAGGTTGATGCTCATTATCGAAGGAACACTACAGTTTGTTCCAGTGCCAAAGATAACAACATATGGATCAAGCTCTGGATGCTCTCCATCCCTCCAAAGGTACGCAATTTTTGATGGAGAGTTATCAAATGGTTCATTCCTGTGCTGAGTTATTCTACATAAAATACATATAGAATTGCAATGTATTGTTGGGAGAAGTTCCTCCACATGGAGGTGTGTTTGTACTCAGGCTGGCAATGGGGATTACCCACGCGAGTATTGGACTCCCATCCCCGTCCCCGCGACAGCCTTACCATGCCCGTCCCCGTCCCCATACCCGTCTGCGGGGATAAAAATATTCCCATCCCCATCCCCGTCGGGTTTTTATACCCGTGGGGAAACCCATTTACGCTATCAGCAATAACCTCATATAGCATTTTAGTAGGAAAAATAGCATTTCAGCGCAATAAATAGTATGTTGTGTATAGGTTAGGGTTTTCCTCGGGCTTTTCGGCCAAAGGGGTGGGATGGGTGACAAAATCAATGGGTAAGGGCATGAATTACATGGGGTCTACTAATTTTTGAGCCTGCATGTAAGGCCTACACTGGTAAGGCGGGTAACGGGCATGGGTAATGCTATCCCATCCCCATCCGCGTCATACATGCTGGGTAAGGTATTTGACCCACAAGCTTCCCCGTGGGTATTAAAGCTGGCACATCCCCGTCCCCTAATAGAGTAATTACCCACGGGGACAAGGGTAACGGTTAACCATTGCCAGCTTGAGTTTGTAGCCCTAGATCAGTCCACACAAGTCCAACACATGTGAACCGTTGATTTGTTTTGTATCCAGCGGTTGTGAGTGTTCCCCGGTGAAGGGAGCAATGAGAAAACCCTAGCCACTCCACCGTTGTTGGTGGTGGATGCCATTGTGAGAGTGAGAGCACACACATAAGAGAGGATTACAACCTGATAGAAGAGAGGAAGAAGAAGAAGTGGAGGTTTTATCCAAATTTGTCGCATCTCGCTAGACAATGTTCCAACTGGTGATTGGAGGCTCAAACCTGCTTGGACTGGCACCAAATTTGGTGAGATCGTTCCTTACTTTGAATATTTCGATCTGGTTAGCTGGTTTGAGGATTGTTTTAGTGGAGCATCAGATTTTAGAGTGGTTTTGTCAGCTCAAACTGGTGTAGTTTCATAATAGAGTAGTTTTGGGAGACAAACTGTTTGGGTAGGCAAACGATATCCGATTGAGCTGAAATTTTGAGGGATCTCAGGAACTCTGTGTCTACTTGGCTTGCAAATTTGGTGTTGTTTGGTTTACATGTTTAAGATCGGTTTGCAAAACACTAGAAAGGACAGAAAGTGTGTAAATTCTGCTTTGCTGAAATCTTGCCTCTAGTGGTTGTTGTTGTTGTTGTTGTTGTTGTTGTTGCCGACTGGCAATGTGAGGGTGTGTTGTAAATATCTCTAGAGGTTATAGTGTTGGGGAACGTAGTATTTCAAAAAAAATCCTATGATCATGCAAGATCTATCTAGAGAAGCGTAGCAACGAGCGGGGAGAGTGTGTCCACGTACCCTCGTAGACCGAAAGCGGAAGCGTTTAGTAACGCGGTTGATGTAGTCGAACGTCTTCGTGATCCAACCGATCCAAGCACCGAACGTACGGCACCTCCGCGTTCAGCACACGTTCAGCTCGATGACGTCCCTCGAGCTCTTGATCTAGTTGAGGATGAGGGAGAGTTTCGTCAGCACGACGGCGTGGTGACGGTGATGATGATGTTACCGATGCGGGGCTTCGCCTAAGCACTACGACGATATGACCGAGGTGTGTAACTGTGGAGGGGGGCACCGCACATGGCTAAGGGAAACTTTTGTGTTCCTTTGGGGTGCCCCCTTCCCACGTATATAAAGGAGGGAGGGAGGAGGAGGCCAGCCTAGGGGTGGCGCACACCCAAGGGGGGGAGTCCTACTCCAAGTAGGTTTGCCCCCCCCCCCTTTCCTATTCCTACTAGGAGAAGGAGGAAGGAGGAGGAGAAGAGAAGGAAAGGGGGGTCGGCCCATAAACCTTAAACCAATTTGTTTTGGGCCTAGGGGCGTGCCGCACCACTTGCCCGTTGTCTCCTATCTCCACTAGGGCCCATTAAGGCCCATTGACTCCTCGGGGGGTTCCGGTAACCTCCCGGTACTCCAAAAAATACCTGATACACTTCGGAACCCTTCTGGTGTCCGAATATAACCTTCCAATATATCAATCTTTATGTATCGACCATTTCGAGACTTCTTGTCATGTCTGTGATCTTATTCGGGACTCCGAACAATCTTCGGTCATCAAAATCACGTAACTCATAATACTAATCGTCATCGAACGTTAAGCGTGCGGACCCTACGGGTTCGAGAACTATGCATACATGACCGAGACACATCTCAGGTCAAGAACCAATAGCGAAACATGGATGCTCATAATGGCTCCTACATATTCTACGAAGATCTTTATCGGTCAAACCGCATAACAACATACGTTCTTCCCTTTGTCGACGGTATGTTACTTGCCTGAGATTCGATCGTCGGTATCATCATACCTAATTCAATATCGTTACTGGCAAGTCTCTTTACTCGTTCCATAATACATCATCTCGTGACTAACTCATTGGTCATTTGCTTGCAAGGCTTATTATGATGTGTATTACCGAGAGGGCCCGGAGATACCTCTCCTCGGAGTGACAAATCCTAATCTTGATCTATGCCAACACCACAAACACTTTAGAAAACACATGTAGAGCATCTTTATAATCACCCAATTACGTTGTGACGTTTGATTTCACACAAGGTGTTCCTCCGGTGTTCAGGAGTTGCATAATCTCATAGTCAGAGGAACATGTATAAGTCATGAAGAAAGCAATAGCAATAAAACTAAACGATCATGGTGCTAAGCTAACGGATGGGTCTTGTCCATCACATCATTCTCCTAATGACGTGATCCCGTTGATCAAATGACAACACATGTCTATGGTTAGGAAACTTAACCATCTTTGATTAATGAGCTAGTCAAGTAGAGGCATACTAGGGACACTCTGTTTCGTCTATGTATTCACACATGTATCATGTTTCCGGTTAATACAATTGTAGCATGAATAAAAGACATTTATCATGATATATAAGGAAATATAAATAACAACTTTATTATTGCCTCTACGGAATATTTCCTTCAGTCTCCCACTTGAACTAGAGTCAATAATCTATATTACATAGTAATGATTCTCACACCCATGGAGTCTTGTTGCTGATCATGTTTTGCTCATGGAAAAGGCTTAGTCAACGAGTCTGTGACATTCAGATCCTTATGTATTTTGCAAATCTCTATGTCTTCCTCCTTGACTTGGTCGCGGATGGAGTTGAAGCATCTATTGATGTGCTTGGTTCTCTTGTGAAACATGGATTCCTTCGCCAAGGCTATTGCTCCAGTGTTATTACAAAAGATTTTCATTGGACCTGATGCACTAGGTATTACACCTAGATCGGATATCAACTCCTTCATGCAGACTCCTTCATTTGCTGCTTCCGAAGCAGCTATGTACTCTGCTTCACACGTAGATCCTGCCACGATGCTCTGCTTGGAACTGCACCAACATAGAGCTCCACCCTTCAACAAAAATACGTATCCGATTTGTGACTTAGAGTCATCTGGATCAATGTCAAAGCTTGCATCGATGTAACTGTTTACGACGAGCTCTTTGTCACCTCCATAAACGAGAAGCATATCCTTCGTCCTTTTCAAGTACTTCAGGATGTTCTTGATCGATGTCTAGTGATCCACTCCTAGATTACTTTGGTACCTCCCTGCCAGACTTATAGCAAGGAACACATCTGGTCTGGTACACAACATTGCATACATGATAGAACCTATGGCTGAAGCATAGGGAATGACTTTCATTTTCTCTCTATCTTCTGAAGTGGTCGGGCATTGAGCCTTACTCAACTTCACACCTTGTAACACAGGTAAGAACCCTTTCTTTGACTGATCCATTTTGAACTTCTTCAAAACTTTATCAAGGTATGTGCTTTGTGAAAGTCCAATTAAGCGTCTTGATCTATCTATATAGATCTTGATGCCCAATATATAAGCAGCTTCACCGAGGTCTTTCATTGAAAAAATCTTATTCAAGTATCCTTTTATGCTATCCAGAAATTCTACATCATTTCTAATCAACAATATGTCATCCACATATAATATCAGAAATGCTACAGAGCTCCCACTCACTTTCTTGTAAATAAAGGCTTCTCCAAAAGTCTGTATAATACCATATGCTTTGATCACTTCATCAACGCGTATATTCCGACTCCGAGATGCTTGCACCGGTCCATAGATGGATCGCTGGAGCTTGCACACTTTGTTAGCACCTTTAGGATCGACAAAACCTTCTGGCTGCATCATATACAACTCTTCTTTGAGATATCCATTAAGGGATGCAGTTTTGACATCCATTAGCCTGATTTCATAATCATAAAAATGCGGCAATTGCTAACATGATTCGGACAGAGTTAAGCATCGCTAAGGGTGAGAAAGTCTCATCGTAGTGAACTCCTTGAACTTGTTGAAAACCTTTCACAACAAGTTGAGCTTTCTAGGCAGTAACATTACCATCGGCGTCAGTCTTCGTCTTAAAGATCCAATTATTTTCAATGGCTTGCGGATCATCGGGTAAGTCAACCAAAGTCCATACTTTGTTATCATACATGGATCCCATCTCAAATTTCATGGCCTCTAGCCATTTTGCGGAATCTGGGCTCATCATCGCTTCCTCATAGTCCGTAGGTTCATCATGGTCTAGTAACATGACTTCCAAAACAGGGTTACCGTATCAATCTGGTGCAGAACGTACTCTGGTTGACCTACCAGGTTCAGTGGTAACTTGATCTGAAGTTTCATGATCATCATAATTAGCTTCCTCACTAATTGGTGTAGGAATCGCTGGAACTAATTTCTGTGATGAACTACTTTCCAATTCGGGAGAAGGTACAATTACCTCATCAAGTTCTACTTTCCTCCCACTCACTTCTTTCGAGAGAAACTCCTTCTCTATAAAGGATCCATTCTTAGCAACGAATATCTTGCCTTCGGATCTATGATATAAGGTGTACCCAACAGTTTCCTTTGGGTATCCTATGAAGACACATTTCTCCGACTTGGGTTTGAGCTTATTAGGATGAAGTTTTTTCACATAAGCATCGCAGCCCCAAACTTTAAGAAATCACAACTTGGGTTTCTTGCCAAACCACGGTTCGTAAGGTGTCATCTCAACGGATTTAGATGGTGCCCTATTTAACATGAATGCAGCATTCTCTGAAGCATAACCCCAAAACGATAGTGGTAAATCAGTAAGAGACATCATAGATCACACCATATCTAATAAAGTATGGTTACGACGTTCAGACACACCATTACGTTGTGGTGTTCTAGGTGGCGTGAGTTTTGAAACTATTCCACATTGTTTCAAATGAAGACCAAACTCATAACTAAAATATTCGCCTCCGCGATCAGATCGTAGAAACTTTATTTTCTTGTTACGATGATTCTGTACTTCACTCTGGAATTCTTTGAACTTTTCAAATATTTTAGACTTGTGTTTCATCAAGTAGATATACCCATATCTTCTCAAATCATCTATGAAGGTCACAAAATAACGATACCCTCCGCGATCCTCAATACTCATTGGACCGCATACATCAGTATGTATGATTTCTAATAAGTCAGTTGCTCGCTCCATTGTTCTGGAGAACGGAGTTTTAGTCATCTTGCCCATAATGCATGGTTCGTAAGCACCAAGTGATTCATAATCAAGTGATTCTAAAAGCCCATCAGCATGGAGTTTCTTCATGCGCTTTACACCAATATGACCTAAACGGCAGTGCCACAAATAAGTTGCATTATCATTATCAACTTCGTCTCTTTTGGCTTCAATATTATGAATATGTGTATCACTACGATCGAGATTCAACAAAAATAGACCACTCATCAAGGGTGCATGAACACAAAAGATATTACTCACATAAATAGAACAACCATTATTATCTGATTTAAATGAATAACCGTCTCGCAACAAAGAAGATCCAGATATAATGTTCATGCTCAACGTTGGCACCAAATAACAATTATTTAGGTCTAAAACTAGTCCCGAAGGTAGATGTAGAAGTAGTGTGCCGACGACGATCATATCGACTTTGGAACCATTTCCCACGTGCATCGTCACCTCGTCCTTAGCCAATTTTCGTTTAATCCGTAGCCCTGTTTCGAGTTACACATATGAGCAACTGAACCAGTATCAAATACCCAGGAGCTACTACGAGCATTAGTAAGGTACACATCAATAACATGTATATCAAATATACCTTTGTTCACTTTGCCATCCTTCTTATCCGCGAAATACTTGGGGCAGTTCTACTTCTAGTGACCAGTCCCTTTGAAGTAGAAGCACTTTGTTTCAGGCTTGGCTCCAGACTTGGGTTTCTTCGTGGGAGTAGCAACTGGCTTGCTATTCTTCTTGAAGTTCCCCTTCTTTCCCTTGCCCTTTTTCTTGAAACTAGTGGTCTTGCTAACCATCAACAATTGATGCTCCTTTTTGATTTCTACCTCCGCAGCTTTGAGCATAGTGAAGAGCTCAGGAATTGTCTTCTGCATCCCTTGCATATTATAGATCATCACAAAGCCTTTATAGCTTGGTGGCTGTGATTGAAGAAATCTATCAATAACACTATCTTCATCAACTTTGACTCCAGGTTGAGACATGTGATTGTAGTACCAGACATTCTGAGTAAGTGTTCACTGATAGAACTGTTCTCCTCCATTTTGCAGCTATAGAACTTGTTGGAGACTTCATATCTCTCAACTTGGGCATTTGCTTGAAATATTAACTTAAACTCTTGGAACATCTCATATGCTCCATGACGTTCAAAACGTCTTTGAACACCCGATTCTAATCCGTAAAGCATGGCACACTGAACTATCGAGTAGTCATCAGCTTTGCTCTGCCAGACGTTCATAACGTCCGGTGTTGCATCTGCAGCGGGCTTTTCACCAAGCGGTTCTTCTGTGCAACAATGAGGATAATCCTCAAGTTACGGACCCAGTCCGTGTAGTTTCTACCATCATCTTTCAACTTAGCTTTCTCTAGGAACGCCTTTAAATTCAAGGGAATGGTAGCACGGGCCATTGATCTACAACAACATAGATATGCAAAAACTACCAGGACTAAGTTCATGATAAATTGAAGTTCAATTCATCATATTACTAAAGTACTCCCACTTAGATAGACATCCCTCTTGTCATCTAAATGATCACGTGCTCGAAATTAACTAAACCATGTCCAATCATCACGTGAGATGGAGTAGTTTTCAATGGTGATTATCTTTTGTTAATCATATCTACTATATGATTCACGCTCGACATTTCGGTCTCCAGTGTTCTGAGGCCATGTATTTACAGGCTAGGCTCGTCAAGTTTAACCCGAGTATTCTGCATATGCAAAACTGTCTTACACCCATTGTATGTGAATGTAGAGCTTATCACACCCGATCATCACGTGGTGTCTCGGCACGACGAACTGTCGCAACGATGCATACTCAGGGAGAACACTTGTACCTTGAAATTTTTGTAAGGGATCATCTTATAATGCTACCACCGTACTAAGCAAAATAAGATGCATAATAAGATAAACATCACATGCAATCAAAATATGTGACATGATATGGCCATCATCATCTTTTGCTTTTGATCTCCATCTCCAAAGCATCGTCATGATCTCCATCGTCACCGGCTTGACACCATGTTCTTCATCGTAGTGTCGTGGTCGTCTCGCCAACTATTGCTACTACTACTATCGCTAACTCATAGTGACAAAGTAAAGCAATTACATGGCTTTCGCAATTCATACAATAAAGAGACAACCATAAGGCTCCTGTCGGTTGCTGATAATTTGCAAAACATGATCATCTCATACAATAACGTATAACTCAGCATGTCTTGACCATATCACATCAGAACATGCCCTGCAAAAGCAAGTTAGATGTCCTCTACTTTGTTGTTGCAAGTTTTACGTGGCTGCTACGGGCTTCTAGTAAGGACTGTTCTTACCTACGCATCAAAACCACAACGATTTTTTGTCAAGTGTTTTGTTTTAACCTTCAACAAGGACTGGTCGTAGTCACACTCGATTCAACTAAAGTTGGAGAAACTAACACCCGCCAACCACCTATGTGTAAAGCACGTCGGTAGAACCAGTCTCATGAACGCGGTCATGTAATGTCGGTCCAGGCCGCTTCATCCAACAATATCGCCGGATCAAAGTATGACATGCTGGTAAGCAATATGACTATTATCGCCCACAACTCTTTGTGTTCTACTCGTGCATATCATCTACGCATAGACCTGGCTCATGATGCCACTGTTGGAGAACGTAATATTTCAAAGAAAAAATCCTATGATCACGCAAGATCTATCTAGGAGAAGCATAACAACGAGCGGGGAGAGTGTGTCCACGTACCCTCGTAGACCGAAAGCGGAAACGTTTAGTAACGCGGTTGATGTAGTCGAACGTCTTCACGATCCAGCCGATCCATGCACCAAACGTACGGCACCTCCGTGTTCAGCAAACGTTCAGCTCGATGACGTCCATCGAGCTCTTGATCCATTTGAGGATGAGGGAGAGTTTCGTCAACACGATGGCATGGTGACTGTGATGATGATGTTACCGGCGTAGGGCTTCGCCTAAGCACTACGACGATATGACCGAGGTGTGTAACTGTGGAGGAGGGCACCGCACATGGCTAAGAGAAACTTTTGTGTTCGGTTGGGGTGCCCCCCTCCCATGTATATAAATGAGGAATGGAGGAGGCGGCCGGCCTAGGGGTGGCGCGCACCCGAGGGGAGGAGTCATACTCCAAGTAGGTTTGCCCCCCCTTTCCTATTCCTACTAGGAGAAGGAGGAAGGAGGGGGACAGGAGAAGGAAAGGGTCAAAATGGCAATTTTCCGCGTGGGGGCGGGTATCCATGGGGATTTACCCGCTAAGAAGTGGTGATGGGGATCAAAATTCCCCCCCCCCATGACTATAACGGGGCGGGTACCCGAGAAGCTAGCGGGGCGACGATGGGGGGCAAACTGGCTCCATGGATACTTGGGACCCCACCTGTCAGTCAAACATCCAACTAAATATATAAAGAAGAAACCCTAAACCACTCATCTCTCCACTCCTTTCCTCCCCATTCCCTGACTCGCAGCCGTAGCCGCCTCGGCTCCTCCTCTCCCCATTCCACTGATCTGGCTGCCTCCTCTCCCCATCACCAGATCCACCACCACCGGCGGCAGGCAGTACCGGCCGGCGCCTCATCCACCCGCGCTTCCCTTAATCCCGTCTCCCTCTCCTGCTCCTCGCCTCCCCGCGATGTCGTTTCGTGCTCCTTTGCATCAAGGCACCGACCGGCACCTCATCTGGTCTCATCGCCGTCTCCTGCTCCTCGCCTCCTCGAATCCTCCTTCACCTCAAGGCTAGGAAAGGCGGCTGCAAGTGCAGGATGGTGGCAATGGTGAGTGATGGCCGGACAAGAAGATAACTGCGGTGGTGGTAGTGGCGACGACGACGACCGGTGACTCACCTTCTCTTCCTCCTCTCAGGTGATCGACAATGCTCCTCTTCCTCATCCCAGGTGACTGGCGGCTTCTGCATCGACCCAAGAGGCCGAGGCCATCAGGATAAGTAGCTGACCAGCGTCCAGCGGCATCTGCATCGACCCGAGACCTTGCTGTTGTTGAATGTGTTATGTGTATGCATCTGTTGAATGTGTAGGATCTTTTAGCTCTCACTTCGGTTGTTGAATGTGTATGCATCTGTTGAGTTATTTGGGTTTGTTCTGCCAATATATTGTTGTTTTGTTGCTATAATGGATGATTGAATCTGTCAAAAAATATTGTGGTTTGTGCAATTGTGCTCCTCTTTTATTATTGTTTTGTTGTTGTTGGTCTCCATGGGGATACGCATGGGGATCGGGTACCCGTTGTTAGCGGGGATGGGGACTGTCCCCACCCCCCCCCCACCAAGGTTGGCGGGGCTAGAGGGGACGGGTATTAGCGGGGATCGGGGCGGGGATGGTGGCGTGCCCCCCGGTGATCCCCGTCCACGTTACCATCTTGAGGAAAGGGGGGCCAGCCCCCCAAACCCTAAACCAATTTGGTTTGGGCCTAGGGGGCGCGCCCCACCACTTGTCCGCTGCCTCCTATCTCCACTAGATCCCGTTAAGGCCCATTAACTCCCCGGGGGGTCCGGCAACCTCCCGGTACTCCGAAAAATACCCGATACACTTCGGAACCCTTCCGGTGTACGAATATAACCTTCCAATATATCAATCTTTATGTCTCGACCATTTCGAAACTCCTCGTCATGTCTGCGATCTTATTCGAGACTGCGAACAATCTTTGGTCATCAAAATCACATAACTCATAATACTAATCGTCATCGAACGTTAAGCGTGTGGACCCTACGGGTTTGAGAGCTATGCAGACATGACCAAGACACATCTCAGGTCAATAACCAATAGCGAAACCTGGATGCTCATATTGGCTCCTACGTATTCTACAAAGATCTTTATCGGTCAGACCGCATAACAACATACGTTGTTCCCTTTGTCAACGGTATGTTACTTGCCCGAGATTCGATCGTCGGTACCATCATACCTAGTTCAATGTCGTTACCGGCAAGTCTCTTTACTCGTTCCTTAATACATAATATCGTGACTAAGTCATTAATCATTTGCTTGCAAGGCTTATTATGATGTGTATTACCGAGAGGGCCCAAAGATACCTCTACAACACTTGGAGTGACAAATCCTAATCTTGATCTATGCCAACACCACAAACACTTTCGGAAGCACCTGTAGAGCATATTTATAGTCACCCAGTTATGTTGTGACATTTGATAGCACACAAGGTATTCCTCCGGTATTCGGGAGTTGCATAATCTCATAGTCAAAGGAACATGTATAAGTCATGAAGAAAGCAATAGCAATAATACTAAACGATCATGGTGCTAAGCTAACGGATGGGTCTTGTCCATCACATCATTCTCCTAATGATGTGATGCCATTGATCAAATGACAACACATGTCTATGGTTAGGAAACTTAACCATCTTTGATTAACGAGCTAGTCAAGTAGAGGCATACTAGGGGAACTCTCTTTCGTCTATGTATTCACACATGTATCAAATTTCCAGTTAATACAATTCTAGCATGAATAAAAGACATTTATCATAATATATAAGGAAATATAAATAACAACTTTATTATTGCCTATAGGACATATGTCCTTCATCTCGAGAAGACTTTGTACTCACCATTCTCATAGCGAATTTTTTTGGATTGGTCGGTTCACAACCGTGGTTTTTTACTCCTCGAGTTGAGGGGGATTTTGCACGTTAAATCTTGTGCTACATGTGCATGTTGGTTGTGTTATTTCGCTGCTTACTTGTTGGTTGAAGTTGTCCTCAAAGTTCATTACAAATGGAGGAGGTTGTACGGTGTGCATATTTTCTGTGTCAGTGAATTTGTGCAGTGTATTGTTGTTGTCTAGCCCCAACAAGTATTTCTGTTGAATGTGGATCGACTAATGATACTATCTATCTATCATGCTTTGTTAGAATGCACTTACGCAAATACCTTTTGGTGGTTATTCAAAGATATGTATAAAATAAAGATTCCCAAATTACATCCTTTAACTTGGGATATAGATATCTTGGATACATCCATCTGTGACTATGAAAAGGCCAGTTACATCTTATGTGGTATGTGGTCCATGTGGAATGCACGTAATGCTCGCTTACATGGTGAATAATCAGCCAAATTAACTCAGCATGATGTAGATGGGCATATGACACTGTTGCAGATCCTATTCAAACTACTAGAGCAGCCAGATCATGTAGTAAAGTAAAATCACAAGTTCATTGGCAACTAGGGCATTAAGGATGTGACAAAATTAATGTTTTGTTCATCATATAATGATCATATAATGCAGATGATGTGAATGGAGAATACGGAGTTATTATAAGTCAATTTCTAATGGATCCCTAAAAGTTACGGGAGTATATACCTTGTTGAAGTGTATATACTCCACTTAAATTTTGCCGGACCTAGCCGATCCCCTAAAGTTAGCGGAGTAAAAGTAAATTTGCATAAATTCAATCAATTTTTAACCCATAGATGATGCATCACTAGTAGAAAATAGGGCTTTGGTTGGGGCCTGGCCAGCCCATTAGTCCCGGTTCAGTCACGAACCGGGACCCATGGGGGCAATACGTCCCAGTTCGTGCGCCCACGGGGCCAGCCGGGCCTCCTGGGGCATCTATCCCGGTTCGTCCGGACCCATTTGTCCCGGTTCTAGGCACGAACCGGGACCAATGGTCCTTGCTCCTGGCCCACACCCATTGGTCCCGGTTCGTGGCTAGAACCGGGACAGAAGGGGGGCCTTTAGTCCTGATGTAACATCCCAAATTTTCAATTTGGAATGTTATACATAGATCATACTGCATTGCATATTTCTTTGCATTTTGTGCGTGACGATCCTCGAAAATTCTAAGCAACTCAAGGACCTATGAAGAGAGTTGGGAATTCTACCATTTTGTATTTGAGTTTACTCGAATACCGGTACGAGGATAGCATTGGTTTTAATTATTTTTCTTTCCTAAAAAATATTTCTAAATAAAATATATGAGAGGAGATAATATGACTTCTCCAAAATAACATAAATATTGGAGGCAAAATATTAAAATCACTTTTGGTGTTTATTCGGATTTATTTATGATTTTATTTGCATAGGGAAAATACGCGTTTTTCAAAATTGCATTTAGGTCCGGGAAAAAATGTTCACATTATCCTAAATATTGTTAGAGGACGGTGAAAATTTATTTCGGGATTTTTTGGAGTCCGTTTAGTATTTCTTTTGTTAGTCTTCGTACGTCGGGACTCGTTTTAAAAAAAGTGAACCGACCTAACCGGGCCGTGTCCGGCTAGGACTCAGTCCGGCCGGCCTTTAAAAGCCGAGGACCGAGACCCCCGCAGCCCAGCCGCCCCGTCGCCCGAAACCCTAGCGCGAGCCCCGTCGCCGCATCGTCGCGCCGCACCGCCGCCGCCAGCAGCCGCCTCGCGCCAGCCCCGCCGTCGTCGGAGTTCGTCGAGGTAGCCGCCGGTTTTTCTTTTTAACCGATCGGTTCTTTTTTCGTAAAACCCCTAGATCCATTTTTTTAGATTAGATCGGCTTTTCTTCGGTTTAGTTATTTAGCGGATGTTCGTCCGTACGTTTGTTTTAACGAACGTTGTTCGCCCGTTAGCCGCAGACAGCGAACGTTCGTTCGTTAGCCTGTTCGTCAGTTTTCCTTTTCGGGGTATTTATCTGCGATTATTTCAATCGCGATTTCTGCCCTGATCTTGTTTTTCGTTTTTCTTTTCGCTCGAGAGTCGGAATCAGGTGATTCAAAATCCCAGATCTTCGTCTCGACGCCCTCTTTCCGTTTAACCAACTTGAACAAAGTTTTGGCTACTGAAAAATTTGACTCTAGATCTAACTAGTAAACGAATCTCGTTTCTTTCGCAGTTTTAGTTTCTTTGCTTCTTTCGATTCTTTTGCAAACCAGAGTTCTTAAGTTGAACTTTTTGGTTAGATCTTATCTTTTGGAGTTTTGTTTGTGCATCATTACTTGTTTACTTATGTATGCTATTGTTTGCTTGCGATAGAATACCCGGACTGTGAAGCGTGCTACTACGAGTCCCTAGGTTTTGTGAATCATCAGCAAGGCAAGTAACACTTTGATCATACCCTTTTATTATCCAGTTTATATGCATTAGATCAAACCCTCACACATTGCATGAGTAGGATCTCTTAACTTGTGGGTCTGGGAAGTAGTTGAGGTAGAACCTATTACCTGCATTATTTTCAAACCCTTGGGAGTTACTTCTACGCTATGCTTAGGTTATCATGCTATGCTCGTAGACGTGGTTTGGGTTTGAGTGAAATCCATGACAGATGTGAGTTGTTAATTAAGGGTTCAACTTAAGGTGGCTACTTGAATACACATCTGGGTGGATTGGTTGCAGGGCACCCGGGGTATCTGTAGGATCGAAAGTATGTCTAGAGGGGGGGGGTGATTAGACTACTTGACAATATAAAAAATCTGCCTTTTAATCATGCAATGTTTTTGGCAATTTCACGATTAAGATCAATTCAAGTAACACCCTACACATGCAATTCTAGAGTATAAGCAGGGGAAAGTAAATTGCACATGTAGTAAAGAGAGGTGGAGAAGATCAAACGCAGTTTGGAGACACGAAGATTTTTGTCGTGGTTCCGATAGGTGGTGCTATCGTACATCCACGTTGATGGAGACTTCAACCCACGGAGGGTAACGGCTGCGCGAGTCCACGGAGGGCTCCACCCACGAAGGGTCCACGAAGAAGCAACCTTGTCTATTCCATCATGGCCTACGCCCACGGAGGACTAGCCTTACTCGGGGTAGATCTTCACGAAGTAGGCGATCTCCTTGCCCTTACAAACTTCTTGGTTCAACTCCACATCTCAAAGACGGAGGCTCCCAAGCGACACCTAACCAATCTAGGAGGCACCACCCTCCAAAAGGTAAAAGATGTTGTTGATGATGATGAACTCCTTGCTCTTGTGCTTCAAATGATAATCTCCCCAACACTCAACTCTCCTCACTGATATGGCTGTGGTGGAAGAAAGGATTGAGTGGAAAGCAACTTGGGAAGGCTAGAAATCAAGTTTCATATGGTAGGAATGGAATGGCTTGATCTCAACACAAGGGTAGGTGGTTCTCTTCTCAGAAAGTGTATGGTAGGAGTGGTAGACTTTCTGATGGCTCTCTCCACGAATGAAGAGGGGGTGGAGGGGTATATATAGCCTCCACACAAAATCCAACTGTTACACACATATTTGAGCCATCTCGGTGAGACCGAAGTAAAAACTCGGTCAGACCGAAAGTTCAAATATAGTGAACGTTGGGATTTTCGGTGGGACCGAAAATACCATCTCGGTGTGTCCGAAGTGAGTCAAAGGTAGGAGCTTGCCATCTCGGTGGGACCGAAATTAACAACTCGGATATTCCGAAGTGATGTCAATTGGTTACAGAAGGTTGACAGTCCAGTTTCGGTGAGACCGAAACTCAAAATCGGATGGACCGAGAAATTAGGGTTTGGAAGAATAACTGAGGTGGTTCATCTCGGTGGGACTGAGTTTGCAGAATCGGTTTGTCCGAGATTACTTATGAGTGTGTTAAGTAGTGAAGAGTGCTGATAGTTGAGGGAGCTAGATCACTAAGCACTTGAGCAACCAGATCATTAACACAACCTCATCCCCTTTTAATAGTATTGGCTTTTCCTATGGACTCAATGTGATCTTTGATCACTAAACCAAAAATAGAGTCTTGAGCTTTTGCCAATGCTTGTCTTAGCATTTTGAGGGGTCCACTTCTTCAGACATTTCCATACCCATATCATCGAACTTCTCTGAAATGATTCTCAAGTAAATATTAGTTCAATGATATATATGTTGTTATTAATTACCAAAACCACCAGGGGATTAGTTGCACTTTCAGTATGTAGCCGAGAACTCATGTAGAATCCCTTCCTCATCGAGAAAAGAGTCTACATTGGCATTCTTGAACTCCGTTCCATTGTCACTCCGAACTTTCTTGATCTTCACTTCAAATTGATTTTGGGCCTTTTTGGCAAAGGTTTTGAAGATTCTCTGAACCTGCGATTTGTCATCAAGGAAAAATACCCACGTAAATCTGGAATAATCATCAACTATAACTAGACCAAAGGAGTTACCACCAAGGCTTTTGTAAGCATTGGGACCGAAGAGGTCCATATGAAGAAGCTCAAGCGGTCTCCTTGTGGTCATGATGTTTTTCACGGGATGACTTCCACCTACTTGTTTTCCTGCTTGACAAGCACTACAAAGTCTATCTTTGTCAAAGAAAACATCTTTAACGCCAAGAATATGATCACCTTTGATCAACTTGTCTAGATTACGCATACCAACATGTCCAAGCCTTCTATGCCATAACCAACCTTTAGAGGATTTAGCAATGAAACAAGCTCTAGGTTGGGCTTTCTTAGTGAAATCAACAATATATAGATCACCTCTACGGATACCGATAAATGCCATGTTTTGATTGTCACGACGAAAGACTTGGCAATCTACTTTGGTGAACAACACATTGAATCCAAAGTCAGCTAATCTAGACACGGAAAGTAAATTGTATCCAAGAGATTCTACAAGCATGACATTTTGAATAGAGCTATCATGAGATATGGCCACCTTACCAAGGCCAAGTACCTTACCCTTGGAGTTGTCTCCAAAAGTCACATACTTGCGTGGACCATCGTTCTTTGCAAGCTCTCCAAACATGTCTTTGTCTCCGGTCATGTGGTCGGTGCATCCACTATCAAGAATCCACTCTTTTCCGCCGGACATGTAGTCTCTCAGATTTGCCATAAGATTGAGACTCTTCATGATCTTGTCTAGCTCGGTGTCCGAGTCGGAGTAATCATCATCATGCTCATGCTTATCATCATATTGACCCATAGATTGTTCATCATCAACACCTAGGTCAATTTGATAACCACTTGCATTAGTTTTGTCAATGTGACAATAATCTTGGGAATGTAATGCAAGAGCATTTCTAATTAAAACATTGATAAGACCGGGATCACCCTTCTTTTTCATAAGATCACGAAGCTCAAAGAAGCATTTATCAAAGTTGGGATCATTGGGGCGCATCTTATCAAATTCAATAGTCTTGTGTAGAATTTCATCAAGACTTCTCAAAGAGTAGTCCGGATAAAGTTCTTCCAAGAACTTCCACATAGCATAGGCGCACTCAAAGTTTGTAACAAGCTTAAGCAAGTCATCGGGTAACCCTCTAATGATAAGATTTACAGTCCTAAGGTTACGAAGCAAATCAAGCTCTTCATCCATGGTAGGGTGCAAGGGATCAAAAGGAGGCACATAGGGGGTCTCAACATATTTGCACAAATTGTACATCTTAAAGATACTAAGCATTTCAGACCTCCATGAGTTATATGACTCTCCATTAAGAATAGGCACTCTATGGCTAACACTCCCAAACGTAGACACGTCCATCTTCCTCCAATGGTGTGTAAACCAAAGCAATGGAGACCAAAGCTCTGATACCAATTGAGGGATCGAAGAAGGTGAGAGTGTCTAGAGGGGGGGTGATTAGACTACTCGACAAGATAAAAATTCTGTCTTTTATCAAGGACAGATTTTGACAGATTTTGCATAACACACAAGTCAAGTAGCACACTACACATGCAATTCTAGAGTATGGGCAGCGGAAAGTAAATTGCACAAGTAGTAAAGAGAAGTGGAGAAGATCAAACGCAATTTGGAGACGCAATGATTTTTCCCGTGGTTCCGATAGGTAGTGCTATCGTACATCCACGTTGATGGAGACTTCAACCCACGGAGGGTAACGGCTGCGCGAGTCCATGGAGGGCTCCACCCACGAAGGGTCCACGAAGAAGCAACCTTGTCTATTCCATCATGGCCTACGCCCACGGAGGGCTAGCCTTACTCGGGGTAGATCTTCACGAAGTAGGCGATCTCCTTGCCCTTACAAACTTCTTGGTTCAACTCCACATCTCGAAGACGGAGGCTCCCAAGCGACACCTAACCAATCTAGGAGGCACCACCCTCCAAAAGGTAATAGATGTGGTTGATGATGATGAACTCCTTGCTCTTGTGCTTCAAATGATAATCTCCCCAACACTCAACTCTCCTCACTGATATGGCTGTGGTGGAAGAAAGGTTTGAGTGGAAAGCAACTTGGGAAGGCTAGAAATCAAGTTTCATATGGTAGGAATGGAATGACTTGATCTCAACACAAGGGTAGGTGGTTCTCTTCTCAGAAAGTGTATGGTAGGAGTGGTAGACTTTCTGATGGCTCTCTCCACGAATGAAGAGGGGGTGGAGGGGTATATATAGCCTCCACACAAAATCCAACCGTTACACACATATTTGAGCCATCTCGGTGAGACCGAAGTGAAAACTCGGTCAGACCGAAAGTTCAAATATAGTGAACGTTGGGATTTTCGGTGGGACCGAAAATACCATCTCGGTGTGTCCGAAGTGAGTCAAAGGTAGGAGCTTGCCATTCTCGGTGGGACCGAAATTAACAACTCGGATATTCCGAAGTGATGTCAATTGGTTACAGAAGGTTGGCAGTCCAGTTTCGGTGAGACCGAAACTCAAAATCGGATGGACCGAGAAATTAGGGTTTGGAAGAATAACTGAGGTGGTTCATCTCGGTGTGACTGAGTTTGCAGAATCGGTTTGTCCGAGATTACTTATGAGTGTGTTAAGTAGTGAAAGGTGCTGATAGTTGAGGGAGCTAGATCACTAAGCACTTGAGCAACCAGATCATCAACACAACCTCATCCCCTTTTAATAGTATTGGCTTTTCCTATGGACTCAATGTGATCTTTGATCACTAAACCAAAAATAGAGTCTTGAGCTTTTGCCAATGCTTGTCTTAGCATTTTGAGGGGTCCACTTCTTCAGACATTTCCATACCCATATCATCGAACTTCTCTGAAATGATTCTCAAGTAAATATTAGTTCAATGATATATATGTTGTTATTAATTACCAAAACCACCCGGGGATTAGTTGCACTTTCAATCTCCCCCTTTTTGGTAATTGATGACAACATATAGATCAAAGCTTCGACAAAGGATATAATCAATGAATAATATCGTCGCTTTGAGAAGTATGTGATAAACAAGAGCTCCCCCTAAATTTGTGCATTATTTAATATTTGCGTTTGAATGCAAATGCACAATCGATTAGGATTATGGGTCACTCTTCCATGTCACATACATCTTGGTGGAGCGCACAAAATGATAAGAATGAATAACATGCACTCAATCACCAAGACAAGAGTAAATAGCCATACAATAAAGAATAGCATATGATAAGCATTAAGCACACATTAAAGCATAGTATGACTAAGCACTCATTAAGGTAGCATCAAACGTAGTAGCAAGCACACTGAAAGTTTCGAAAGACCAAAGAAACCAATGTATCTCAAAGAAACCGGCAAAAGAACGAAAGAGCACTCTCTCTCTCGAAGCCCTATGATCTATACAATTTCTCCCCCTTTGGCAACAAGTTACCAAAAAGTTCGAAAAGGTATAGAACTAAGCGTCACTGCGGGCTCTGCTAGCGGCTCCCGTCTGGGTAGATGTCGGAGTAGAAATGACTGCATCGGCGAAGACTTCTGCTGATGTCTGCGCTGGAGGAGTGGATGCTGGAGCTGGAGTAACTGCTGGAGCTGTAGCTGGTGCTGAAGTGGTAGCCCTGGAGTCAGTCACTGGGATAGCTGCAGATCTGGATCCTCTGGGAACCTGAGCAGTCTGGCGATGAGAGTCCTGGACTAGATCATCCTGCATGAGTTCTGCTCTCTCCTGCCTTGCTTCCTCCATGTCTGCCTCAAGCTTGTTGACGGACACCTGAATCTCTGTCAGCTTCACGTCTAGAGCGTGGATCTTGTCCTCAACAATCCTCTCTAGGCTCTCCTGAGATTGCTCAATGCTGGCCAGGCGTTGTTCAATCCTCTGGGTAGCTTCAAGAATCTGCTCTCCGAAGCTCTTTGGCTTAGCTGCTGCTGCTGCTACCTCTTTGTCAGCTTTAGCTTTCTTCGCAGCTTCGATTTTGGCATGTCCTTCAACTGAGGTTGGATCCTCCTCATCCATCACAACTACGTTATCCTCATGCTCTGGCTGTAGTGGCAAGTGCTTCCTATCCAACATGAATTTGCCCGTGCCAAACTTGGCATTGATGAGCATCTGAATCTGCGGGGCAAACCCACATGACCGCTTCTGGTCAGCTGCAGTCCTCTTAATTGTCTCTACCATTAAGTCCATCACCTTGAAAGGTGCCTTCTCATCGAGAATGTGCAGCATGTTGATAGAATAGCCTCGAATCATGCGGTGGTCTCCAGACTTGGGCATCAAGGTATGCCTCAAAATAGTGTTAGTGGTGGTCAGACCTGCCTGGAGATAGTACACTGAGCCAAGCTTCCACCCTTCCAAATCAGCAGCGGGGATCTCCTTGTACATGTTCTTCATGGAATCATGACTCTTCTTAGGAATCCCATAGACATCAATGTCGTCCTCTCTCTGCACTGGAGCATTCAGAAGTTCTGCCCATTCTTCAACAGACGAAGAAAACCTTTGACCTTCAGTCATCCAGGTGATCTTGCCATCAGGATAGAAGTGGGCTGTGGCGTAGAACTGCATGATCATCTCGTCATTCCAAGCTGTCAGCTCTTGACCCACAAAATCAGCAACTCCACATGCAGTAAAGCTCTCATGCACATGGGGAAAGAAGTCTCGATGCTCTTCACTGTCAATGTACTTCCAGTCAACATACCTGGTGTCAGCAACAATGGGCTTCTTATCCATCAGCACGGTCTCATAGAAATCCTGCTGCTCTCTGGTGTGAAATCTGGGGTCCACGGCAGTCCTTCTCCTCACAGCATATGGATCAGACTGTCTCCATAGCCTGAGACCTTTATCCTTCCTTGCCTTCATGTCCTCAGCTTGAGGATGAGCATCATTGTGGAGTGGCAACTTAGGACGGAGCTTAAGCAACACATGCTCTTCATCTGATTCAGACGGTGGCATCTCACCTTTGTTCTTCTCAGAAGCTGGAATGCTCCTGGTTGTTCTCTTGGGCTTGGCTGGAGCTGCCTTGGCTTGAGCAGGCTTCTTGGGCTTAGAGGAGGCTTGAGCCCGAATAGCATCACCCATGAACTTAGCTTTCTGAGGAGGAGGCTGGGGTGCATCTTCTTCTTCTTCTTCTTCTTCACCAGCTGCATCAACTTGAGGTTCAGCATATACTACCCTCTTCCTCTTGGAAGTTTTCTTCACCTTACTTGGAGCTGGCTCTTCCAAGTTGAGCTTCTTTGCAACAGCTGGCTGCTTTACTTTGCTTGTGCCTTTCCTTGACTGCTGCCCTTGGTGCTCTTTGGCAACCACATTCCTCTTAGGCTTGGAGGTAACTTCCTCAGCAACGAAGTCAGAGTCCTCATCATCAGAATTTCTCTTCTTCCTGGTTCTGGTGGCTGCAGGAGGCAAACCACTAGGGGTGCTCCTCTCACCATCATCACTGGAACTGCTAGCAGGACTTGTATCTGCCTCTGGAATCTCAACAAAAGGAGACTCAGACCTGTTCTGGCTGTCACTGACATCTGACATGGCTGACAACCTGTGAAAAGATAAGGTATAGGCAGAGTAGAAGAGTTATCACAACTGCAGAGGTTTTTGCAAAAAAAATGAGTTTAAAATTTAGTTTTGAGTTTTCACAGAATGTATTTCGGTCAAACCGATTTTAAGTTTCGGTGAAACCGAAGTGTATACAGAGGCCTACACACCACTTTCGGTCAGACCGAAATGGGTTTCGGTCCTACCGATAACCTAGGGTTTCACTGAAACTAAGTTTCGGTCACACCGATTTGCACAACTCGGTTAGACCGAATGATGCAGTGCAATGGCCAGAGGCCAAATCGGTCATTCCGAGTTTCAAAATCGGCTTCACCGAGATGCGTTCCGTGGAAACCTAAACCTAAGAATTTCGCTCGAAACTAGAGGATCTGATCTGATGTTTTAGGGAATATCTCAAACGTGGATAGATTCATGGCAAGCCATTCGTGCAAGAGTCAGATGGGGAGCACGAAAGGGATCGGGACTCACCCTAACTTGGTGGAGTCCCTCTACGGCGGCAACGGCGCGGAGAGGATTACCGTTGACGGCGGCGGAGACCTGCGGCGAGGGCGCACAGGCGACGACGGCGACGATCCGTAGACCAGGGCGACGGCAGCAGGGGACTTGGGGGCGAACGGTTTGAAGAGTTAAATCGCGCGCAGGCCTCAGATATATATATCCCCATACTGCCGGTGGGACCGAGTTGAATAACTCGGTGTCACCGAAATGTATAACTGCTGTGCAGTTTCGCATATCGGTCAGACCGAGATTTTGAACTCGGTTTCACCAAGATGAAACCTAGATCAGTCTAAGCGTTTCGGTTGGACCGAGATGGAAAAGCCGGTCAGACCGAAATGGACTTAGAAGGTTTTGGAAGTCAGCCTTAGACGGATCGGTGGCTCCGAGTGCTCCTCACTCGGAGAGTCCGAAAATGACTTGTTCAAAGTTGTGATATGAGCATGAATAGAATTTGAGACAAGAAAGCATAGATAGCTAGGGAAGGTGCTTAGGCATTCTTGTCCATCCATTTGGCCAGAAAAATCAAAACAATCAAAACAACAAATGGATGTCCTTGAATGGATAAAATCATGCATTCAACATGCTCACACAATAAGATAGCAACTGAAATATGTGTCAAACATGCACAACCAACACTCTAGCTACTAGCACACAGTTTGTCGATGACTAGGTCATCTATATATGAGTATTTTGACTTAGGAGCCAAATGAGAACATTTGATCATAGGTCATACTCATCGTTTAAGCACAAGTGGGGTTACCACTTTTACATAAAGCATTGATGTGTTCACATCATTTGGAGATGCTTTAGCTCAATTTTTAGAGCAAAGCTCCCCCTAGATGTGAGAACCCCTTTTAAAGGGTCAAACTAACCTTGGGTTGTCGTAGAAGACTTCATGTAGATGTTGAAGATGTGGATGCTCAATGTTGATGTAGATCATCAAGAGTTGGGAGCTATCCTTTGGATTAGGGCACTTTCAATACCTACATGGGTTAGTCCCACAAGGAACGAACAAGAATATCCATAGACATAGATTGAAGTTCACAAAAGATGATGTCCATGAAAGCAATGATTACCTTGTCCCTTGACTTACCAACAAGAGGGTTTGTGACTCCATGAACTAGTGCATGATGTGGAAGTTGATTGCACAAGTTCTTGCCAAAATGAATATGAGTGAAGTTTGTTGGCGGAGTCACCCTCAAGAACCTTCTAGTTCTTCTTCTTTGGGATCCACATCATCTTGATGGGAATCCTTGGGGTTGTAGTTGAGCTTGACGAAGTAGAACTTGATATGTCCTTGGGAACCCACTTGACCATGGCTTGAGGTGCTTCAATGAATGCATCAATCTCCTCTTGAAGCTTGTCCTTGGCCTTTGGCTTGTGGTCTTGTGGTGGAAGGTCATCTTGAGCTTGTTCCACATTGGAAGAAGTAGGATCATACTTCTCCTTTTGTGAAACAAACTATGGAGTAGGGTATTGACCTTCTTCCCACTCAACACCTTCGGCGTTGAACTTTCGCTCAAAACCAATCCCTTGATTCTTCCGGTGCCTTCCTTGTTTGCGAACAATCTCCTCAAAGTTCTTGCTTCCGGCAAGACTCTTGTAGACACCTTTCTCTATGATTTCCTTCAATAAGCTATTTTCTTGCTCAAGTGTAACTTGGCTTGAAACATTGTTAGTGGAATCAAGAGAACTACTAGAAGCAACAATATTGGATTTAACATTGTTATTGTTACTACTAGAGGAAGAATTTTTCTTATGCTTGTCATGCTTAGTCTTAATAGGTGGCAAGAAATTAGACAAGAGAAGTCGTTTGGCAAGATATGAAGAACTCTTCTTTCGAAGATCGTCATTGATCGCTTTTAGAAACTCATGTTCTTGCTCTAGAGTGAGCTTCTCGAAGCGTAGCTTCTCATGAGATCTTAGGAGCTCTCTATGGTCTTCTTGAGTTGTTTCATGAGCTAACTTAAGAGTGTTTAGTTCTTTAGTTAGACGCTCAATCTCCTTCATAGCATTGTCATTCGACTCTTCTCGACTATAAAGACTACTAGCATTTTCATCATTACTAAGCTCACTAGATTTATCATGCAAGAGCTCATCTTCACCAAGCAAGTCATCCTCATCACTATCAAAGTCAATGAATTCAGGGTGCGTTACCTTGGGGCCTTTAGCCATGAAGCATCTTCCAATTCCCTCATTTGGTGAATCAAATAAGTCGTAGGAGTTGGAGTTGGAGGATACGAGTGCAAGTCCGGCAACACCTTCATCTTGACTATAGTCGGAGTCGGAGTGATAGCTTCCATCGGATTGATTGTCGGAGTCGGAGCCGGAGACCCATTCACCTACATGAGCTTGATGTCTTCTTCTTGTGTAGCTCCTTGATGACTTGTCTTTCCTTTCCGAATCCTTGCTTCTCCGAGAGGGTCTTCGTTCATAACGATCATCTCTACTCCTTCTCTCTCTCCGAGGTGACTCATCTCTTGCTCTTCTTCTTGGAGATTCTTCTCTTCTCTTGTGGGGAGCCGTACACTCATTTGAGAAGTGTCCGGGTCTTCCACAATTGTAGCAGTTTCGATCACGACTAGAAGATCTCTTTTCATCATATGATCTAGACTTTGAGCTTCTTTCTTTGCCTCTATTCTTGTAGAACTTGTTGAAGTTCTTGACAATTAGGCTTATCTCTTCATTGGAAATTAGCTTGTCACTTGAGGTAGTAGGAGCATCACTTGTAGCTTTGTAAGCACCACTTGACTTATTGTGAAGCTCTTCCTTATCCTTAAGTGTCATCTCATGAGCAACAATTCTTCCAATGACTTCAGTTGACTTGAGAGTCTTGTAGTTTGGCATCATTTGGATCAAAGTGCACACGGTGTCATACTTTCCATCCAAAGCTCTGAGAATCTTCTTAATGATGAATCGGTCGGTCATTTCTTCGCTTCCTAAGCCGGCAATCTCATTTGTGATGAGAGCAAGCCTAGAGTACATTTCAGCGACTCCTTCACCATCCTTCATCTTGAACTTGTCAAGTTGACCTTGAAGAATATCTAGCTTTGATTCCTTCACAGATTCAGTACCTTCGTGCATTTCAACCAAAGTATCCCAAATCTCTTTAGCATTCTCAAGACGGCTGATTTTGTTGAACTCCTCGGGACACAAAGCATTGAAGAGAATGTCACAAGCTTGAGCATTGTTTTGCAACATCCGCAACTCTTCCGGTGTAGCTTCGCGATCCGGAACTTTTCCTTCTTCGAAGAAATCACCTTGCATACCAACACAAATAATGCCCCATGCGGCTGGGTTATGACCAAGAATATGCATTTTCATTTTATGCTTCCAACTTGCAAAATTTGTACCATCAAAGTAAGGACCTCTACGATAATTACCCTCACTAGACGCCATACTCTCCTAGGTTGTGAAACCAAGCTTATGGAGTCCAATGCAATGGAAACCAAAACAATGGAGACCAAGGCTCTGATACCACTTGTAGGATCGAAAGTATGTCTAGAGGGGTGGTGATTAGACTACTTGACAATATAAAAAATCTGCCTTTTAATCATGCAATGTTTTTGGCAGTTTCACGATTAAGATCAATTCAAGTAACACCCTACACATGCAATTCTAGAGTATAAGCAGCGGAAAGTAAATTGCACATGTAGTAAAGAGAGGTGGAGAAGATCAAACGCAGTTTGGAGACACGAAGATTTTTGTCGTGGTTCCGATAGGTGGTGCTATCGTACATCCACGTTGATGGAGACTTCAACCCACGGAGGGTAACGGCTGCGCGAGTCCACGGAGGGCTCCACCCACGAAGGGTCCACGAAGAAGCAACCTTGTCTATTCCATCATGGCCTACGCCCACGGAGGACTAGCCTTACTCGGGGTAGATCTTCACGAAGTAGGCGATCTCCTTGCCCTTACAAACTTCTTGGTTCAACTCCACATCTCAAAGACGGAGGCTCCCAAGCGACACCTAACCAATCTAGGAGGCACCACCCTCCAAAAGGTAAAAGATGTTGTTGATGATGATGAACTCCTTGCTCTTGTGCTTCAAATGATAATCTCCCCAACACTCAACTCTCCTCACTGATATGGCTGTGGTGGAAGAAAGGATTGAGTGGAAAGCAACTTGGGAAGGCTAGAAATCAAGTTTCATATGGTAGGAATGGAATGGCTTGATCTCAACACAAGGGTAGGTGGTTCACTTCTCAGAAAGTGTATGGTAGGAGTGGTAGACTTTCTGATGGCTCTCTCCACGAATGAAGAGGGGGTGGAGGGGTATATATAGCCTCCACACAAAATCCAACCGTTACACACATATTTGAGCCATCTCGGTGAGACCGAAGTGAAAACTCGGTCAGACCGAAAGTTCAAATATAGTGAACGTTGGGATTTTCGGTGGGACCGAAAATACCATCTCGGTGTGTCCGAAGTGAGTCAAAGGTAGGAGCTTGCCATTCTCGGTGGGACCGAAATTAACAACTCGGATATTCCGAAGTGATGTCAATTGGTTACAGAAGGTTGGCAGTCCAGTTTCGGTGAGACCGAAACTCAAAATCGGATGGACCGAGAAATTAGGGTTTGGAAGAATAACTGAGGTGGTTCATCTTGGTGTGACTGAGTTTGCAGAATCGGTTTGTCCGAGATTACTTATGAGTGTGTTAAGTAGTGAAAGGTGCTGATAGTTGAGGGAGCTAGATCACTAAGCACTTGAGCAACCAGATCATCAACACAACCTCATCCCCTTTTAATAGTATTGGCTTTTCCTATGGACTCAATGTGATCTTTGATCACTAAACCAAAAATAGAGTCTTGAGCTTTTGCCAATGCTTGTCTTAGCATTTTGAGGGGTCCACTTCTTCAGACATTTCCATACCCATATCATCGAACTTCTCTGAAATGATTCTCAAGTAAATATTAGTTCAATGATATATATGTTGTTATTAATTACCAAAACCACCCGGGGATTAGTTGCACTTTCAGTATCCAGTGTTGTCCTAGGAAATCCTGGGGTTTCCGTGTGATTGTCCTATGGAATGCCACCCAGGCTCAAAGGGGTCATAAAACTATTCATGCTAGATACTTCCGTGTGCAGCCACAATGCCATTATGGGCTCTGGCATAGTTGAGTAAGTTGCGGGAAACCTTTCCATGATGGGCTAGCAGATGTAGAGGGATTGTAGGTGTACCGGCCTATCTATCGGTTAAGGGGACCTCTTTGGAAAGACTGTGTCTCGGTCATCCGTTTCTCAAACACCATGTAGTGCGAGAAATCCAACGGAGGCGATCGAGTCTTGTGGGAAAAGTGCACAAACCTCTTCAGAGTGTACAAACTGATCATGATTAGCCGTGTCCCGGGTTATGGACAATCTTGAGTATCTCGTACTTGAATTATTGGTTGATCTCATCACTCTATAATTTAATTTGTTGGGTTAATGATTACTTTAATTTGGGATTGAGTTGGAGGTACCTTCTCAATGATGTTTCAACTACCATGATAGTTAAAATTAAATTTATTCCTTTGTTGTAGGGGAAAATTGGCTTTTCGCTAAAACTATAACCCTAGAGCCTCCACCAGCCAAATATGCATATAGTGTAGCCTTTATTCTGTTACTTGCATCTTCTGTGTTATCTTGCCAGCATATTCCATGTGCTGACCCATTTCGGGCTGCAACATGTTATGTTGCAGACTTTTCAGACGAGGAGTAAGACGTTCTAGGTCGTTTGTCGTGCACTTAGCTATGCCGTTGGAGTTGATGGACTCACTTATCTTCCAAGCCTTCCATTGTTATTTTGTTAAATGGCCTTAAGCCATAGACTTTTGTAATAAGTTCTCTTTGGAGACATTCGATGTAATAAGTGTGTGATTGCCACTCTGTTATAAATCCTTCAAGTACTGTGTATGTCAGCATTACCGATCCAGGGATGACACTGAAACACAGAGACTTCGGTCCATTCGGATCGTGGTCGCTACAAGATGGTATCAGAGCACATGTTAAATGTAGGACACGACCACTAAGATAAACCCTAGGTCACTCTTCTCTACTCATTTCTGACTCCTCTCCATTTTCTACTTCTTTAGGATGGTGGACCCAAGGAACAAGTTCACGCAACCGGATGAAGACACACCTTTTGGCCGACACTTGAAGGAAGTCACTAGGTACCTGAACATAGGAATACCAAGCTTTACTGGGACCTACACCGCCACTTTACCATAAGAGGAGCAATGGAGCATTCAAGTTCAAATTCCCGGGAGGACCTTCACACCATCGACTGAGCCAATAGAGTTTTCTTTTGATGCACCAACCTGGAGCCTAGGCAAGAGTATGGCCGCCCACATCACTATGGGAAGGATCGGAGAAGTCTACAAGCAGGAGCCGAAGAACACTATCTACCAGATTTGTGGACGCCGAGATGAGCATTGGGACATGATCAGCACCCGGAAGGATAGGTCCATTGCAGCATTCATCCAGGAGTTAAACCAGCACATTCGTCGACAGGAGCACCAGATGTGCGCAGGGATGATAGATTTGAAGAAGGATCTAAACAGGAATTTGGAGCTAGAAGAAGAACTCAAGTCTACTCGTGACGGATACGAGGAAGAGATGTTGATACTAGTGGAGAAGAATGATGATTTGACAAGGAAGCTAGGAGTATTCATGGGAGATCCAGCACCAGGAGGAGAAGAAGAGGAAGAAGAACCCAAGGAGATTCGTTCTGAAGATCACATCATCATCGACGGCACAGATTCAGACCCCGATGATAGTAATGACGAAGATTATGAAGATGAAGCTGGAGCAGACATCATGGAATCTTTCGTCGATCAAAATTTCTAGATGACCACCCTATGACTAGTAGTTTTCCCCCACAAAGCAGTTTTTAGAGCACTTTGTAACGTTAGTTAGATCCTTGTAAGACCTTGCTTGAAATTGATTGGTGTGATATGATTGTTTTTGTCTCATGTGCATATGGGTAGTGATTTTCCCTTAGACCTCAATTCTATTCTAATCTCTTCCCTCTACACCCATCAGATGCCTCCAAGACGTGAGCCCGGATTTGAGTTTCCCCCTGAGCTCACTCAGTTGATCCAGCAGCAGAACACTTTGATGCAACTTCTTGTCCATAACACTCAGAAAAACCAGAACAACAACAACCCACCACCACCACCACCCGTGGACAACCTGACACGTTTCTTAAGGTTGCAACCACCGGTGTTTGCTAGCAGCATTGAACCAATAGTTGCTGATGACTGGCTGCGCAAGATTGGAAGGGATTTGACCACAACCAATTGCTCAGATGCTGAGAAGGTGCAATTTGCCGCACACCAGTTGTCTGGACCAGCCACAGCATGGTGGGAGAATTACACAGCCACTTTCCCCATAGCCAATGTCACTTGGGAGCAGTTCCAGCAAGCTTTCCATACTGCCCATGTCTCAACTGGAGCTATGAGCATGAAGAAGCGGGAGTTTCGCAACTTGCGCCAAGGAAATCGTACTGTGGCTCAGTACGTAGATGAGTTTAGTACCCTATCTCGTTATGCCCCAGATGATGTGGCCACAAATGCCGCTAAGTAGGAGAGATTTATGGAAGGCCTGAATGATGAAATGGGCGTACAGTTGATGGTGGCAACCATCAACAACTATCAGGAGTTGGTAGATAAAGCTCTTATGATTGAAGGGAAGCAGCAGCATATTGAGAGCCGCAAGAGGAAGTATGGACAAGGAAGGAATAACTCTGGAGCCCAGCAGAAGCCTCGATTCACTCTGAATTCGGGAGGATATACCCATAACCATGGAAGCCACAACCACACTTGAGGAAGTTCCGACAACCACAATGGCTCCAAGAATGGAAATGGGAATGGAGCAAACATAAACCAGAATCGCTCTACCCCGTCCACACCCGCCAAGAAGGATTTAAGCCACGTCACCTGTTACAAGTGCGGGAAGAATGGACATTATGCCAATGATTGCCCTGAAGCTAAGAATGGGAACGGCAATGGAAGCGCCGGGAAGAGGCTCAACCCGTTCAACAAAGGACAAGTGAACCACGTGACCGTGGAGGAGATTGAAGAGCAACCAGATGCTATTGTCGGTAAGTTCTTGGTTAAGTCATTTACCGCAATAGTTCTTTTCGATACTGGTGCATCGCATTCATACATTTCAAGGGGATTCGTAAATAGACATAAGTTGGCCACCCAAGTCCTTAAGACCCCCATGTTAGTAAGTTCCCCAGGAGCAGAGTATATGGCACATCAAGGATGTTTTCAGACGCCATTGGTCATAGGACGCCATGTTTTCCCCTCAGACCTAATAGTTTTGGAGTCACGAGGATTGGATGTGATATTAGGTATGGATTGGCTATCGATGTATGGAGGGAACATCGATTGTGCCAGCAAGTCTATTTTGCTTACCACCCCAGAGGGAAAAAGGATTAAGTATGTATCTAGGCATTCGCCTATACGGACACAAGTGCATTCTCTCACGGGAGTTGTTCAGGAGGAAGTGCCGGTAGTAAAGGATTATCCGGATGTGTTTCCCGAGGAGTTACCTGACATGCCACCGAATAGGGATATTGAGTTTTGATTGAGCTGTTACCTGGCACCGGACCTATATCGAAGAGACCATATCGGATGCCAGCGAATGATCTGGAGGAGATCAAGAAGCAGATTAAGGAGTTATTGGAGAAAGGTTTTATTCGCCGGAGTTCATCACCTTGGGGAGCCCCAGTTCTTTTGGTCGAGAAGAGGGATGGATCTTTAAGAATGGGCGTTGATTATCATGCACTGAATGAAGTGACTATTAAGAATAAGTACCCGCTGCCGATGATCAATGATTTGTTCGACCAACTCCAGGGAGCGAAAGTATTCTCCAAGATCAATCTACGATCTGGATACCACCAGTTGAAGATTCGAGAGAATGATATACCTAAGACAGCCTTCACCACAAGGTACGGGCTATATGAGTATATGGTTATGTCATTTGGATTGACTAACGCCCATGCCTATTTCATGAGTATGATGAACAAGGTGTTCATGGAGTTCTTGGATAAGTTTATCATGGTATTCATTGATGATATTTTGGTGTACTCTAAGAATGAGGAGGAACAAGCGGAGCATTTGTGTTTGGTACTGGAGAAGCCCAGAGAACATCAGTTGTATGACAAGTTTAGCAAATGCGAGTTTTGGTTGAAGGAAGTTGGATTCCTAGGGCATGTTATATCGGGAGAAGGTATAGCAGTGGACCCCGTCAAAGTGCAGGCAGTCACTGAGTGGTTGGCACCCACTACAGTTGGAGAGATCCGCAGTTTTCTTGGACTCGCGGGATACTACCGAAGGTTCATAGAAAATTTCTCCAAGATTGCTAAACCAATGACGATGTTGTTGAAGAAGGAGATAAAGTTCAACTGGACTGAGGAGTGCGAAGAAAGTTTCCAGGAGTTGAAGAAACGGCTGACGATAGCCCCAGTGCTGATATTGCCAGATATATGCAAAGATTTCCAAGTGTACTGCGATGCTTCATGCTTAGGACTTGGAGGAGTACTCATGCAGGATGGAAGAGTTGTTTCTTATGCATCTCGTCAACTGCGACCGCACGAGTTGAATTATGCGACGCACGATCTAGAGTTAGCAGCTGTAGTG
This sequence comes from Secale cereale, assembly GCA_902687465.1. Lineage (NCBI taxonomy): Eukaryota > Viridiplantae > Streptophyta > Magnoliopsida > Poales > Poaceae > Secale > Secale cereale. The sequence continues at coordinate 656,474,871 of LR738712.1, forward strand.
CACGCACTGAAAACCTAGATACATTTCCTTATTGGAAATCATTGTGATGTGTACACGGATCACAAAAGTTTGAAGTACATTTTCACTCAGAAGGAGCTGAACCTCAGACAGAGGAGATGGGTGGAACTTATAAAGGATTATGATATGAAGCTGCACTATCACCTAGGAAAGGCCAATGTCGTTGCAGACGCTCTGAGCCGGAAGAGTTATGCAAATACCTTAGTAAAAGGGGAAATGCCCCAGGAGATAGTGGAAGATCTCAGGGAGCTTCGTTTGGAGATAGTTCCTAGAGGTTTCATTGCAACGTTGGAGGTTCAGTCAACATTGCTGGGGAAGATACGCGAAGCCCAGAAGGATGACAAAGAGATTTTCGAGATAAAGAAGAGGATGAGTGAAGGAAAAGCCAAAGGATTTCATGAGGATGAACACGACACCTTGTGGTTTGAGGATCGAATCTATATGCCCAACAACCCGGAGATCAGGAAGTTGCTACTGCAGGAAGCACATGATGCGCCATACTCGATACACCCCGAAAACACCAAGATGTATTTGGATTTGAAGGAATGCTTCTGGTGGACGGGAATGAAGAAGGATATTGCCGAGTATGTAGACGTATGTGATGTATGCCAGAGAGTAAAGGCAGAACATCAGAAGCCAGCAGGATTGCTACAGCCTATGTCGATACCCGAATGGAAGTGGGAGAAGCTTGGCATGGATTTTATCACCGGATTGCCCAGGACCAAAGTAGGATATGACTCGATCTGGGTAGTAGTGGACCGTTTGACCAAAGTAGCCCACTTTATCCCCGTGAAAACCACATACACCCGTGTGAAGTTGGCCAAGAGATACATGACCAGGATCGTATGTCTGCACGGAGTTCTGAGGACCATTGTATCAGATAGAGGAACACAGTTCACCTCAAAGTTTTGGCATCAGCTACACCAAACTTTAGGAACAAGGCTGGAATTTAGTACAGCATTTCACCCACAGACAGATGGACAGACCGAGAGAGTCAACCAGATTCTGGAGGACATGTTGAGAGCTTGTGCGCTAGATTATGGGTCTAGTTGGGATGACAATTTGCCCTACGCTGAGTTCTCATACAACAACAGTTACCAGGCCAGTTTGAAGATGGCATCGTTCGAAGCATTGTACGGAAGGATATGCCGAACGTCGTTAATGTGGAATGAAGTTGGAGACCGACAGTTGTTTGGACCGGACTTGATCAAAGAGTCTGAAGAGAAGGTTAAGCTAATTCGAGATAGATTGAAGGTAGCTCAGTCCAGACAGAAGAGTTATGCGGACTCGAAGTGCAAGGAAGTAGCCTATGAAATCGGAGACAGAGCGTACTTGAGAGTATTGCCTCTGCGAGGAGTTAAACGTTTCGGAGTTAAGGGAAAGCTAGCCCTGAGATTTGTGGGACCTTACCGTGTTTTGGAACGGATGGGAGAGGTTGCCTACAAGTTGGAGTTGCCCGAAGGATTGTCAGGAGTGCACGATGTGTTTCACGTTTCGCAGCTTAAGAAGTGCCATGCGGAGATGGCCGATATCTCACTTAGAGACACAGTACCCCTGAAAGCAATTCAGTTGGATAGCGAACTTATGAGGAAAAGCCTGTTAAGATTCTCGAATTTTCGAGCAGAGTCACCCGCAGTAAGGTTATCAAGTTTTGCAACGTTCAGTGGAGTCACCACACCGAGGAGGAAACCACCTGGGAACGAGAAGATGGTCTACGCAAGGACCACCCACACCTGTTCTCTAGCCAAGTCGAATCTCGAGGGTGAGATTCATTCTAAGGGGGGTAGGTTTGTAACATCCCAAAATTTCAATTTGGAATGTTATACATAGATCATACTGCATTTGCATATTTCTTTTCATTTTGTGTCTGGCGATCCTCGAAAATTCTAAGCAACTCAAGGACCTACGGAGAGAGTTGGGAATTCTACCGTTTTGTATTTGAGTTTACTCGAATACCGGTACGAGGATAGCGTTGGTTTTAATTATTTTTCTTTCCTAAAAATATTTCTAAATAAAATATATGACCGGAGATAATATGAATTCTCCAAAATAACAGAAATATTGGAGGAAAAATATTAAAATCACTTTTGGTGTTTATTCGGATTTATTTGTGATTTTATTTGCATAGGAAAAATACGCGTTTTTCAAAATTGCATTTAGATCCGGGAAAAATGTTCACTTTGTCCTAAATATTATTAGAGGACAGTGAAAATTCACTTCGGGATTTTTGGAGTGCGTTTAGTATTTCTTTTGTTAGTTTTCGTACGTCGGGACTCGTTTTAAAAAAAGTGAACCGACCTAACCGGGCCGTGTCCGGCTAGGACACAGTCCGGCCGGCCTTTAAAAGCCGAGGACCGAGACCCCCGCAGCCCAGCCGCCCCGTCGCCCGAAACCCTAGCGCGAGCCCCGTCGCCGCATCGTCGCGCCGCACCGCCGCTGCCCACGCTAGCAGCCGCCGCCCGCGCCAGCCCCACCGCCGGTAGCCGCCGGAGCCGCCGTCGCCGGAGTTCATCGAGGTAGCCGCCGGTTTTTCTTTTTAACCGATCGGTTCTTTTTTCGTAAAACCCCTAGATCCGGTTTTTTTGCTTAGATCGGTTTTTCTTCGGTTTAGTTATTTAGCGGACGTTCGTCCGTACGTTCATTTTAACGAACGTTGTTCGCCCGTTAGCTGCAGACAGCGAACGTTCGTTCGTTATCCTGTTCGTCAGTTTTCTTTTTTGGGGTATTTATCGGCGATTATTTCGATCGCGATTTCTGCCCTGATCTTATTTTTCGTTTTTCTTTTCGCTCGAGAGTCGGAATCAGGTGATTCAAAATCCCAGATCTTCATCTTGGCGCCCTTTTTCCGTTTAACCAACTTGAACAAAATTTTGGCTACTGAAAAATTTGACTCTAGATCAAACTAGTAAACGAATCTCGTTTCTTTCGCGGTTTGAGTTTCGTTGCTTCTTTCGATTTGATTCTTTTTGCAAACCGGAGTTCTTAAGTTGAACTTTATGGTTAGATCTTATCTTTTGGAGTTTGGTTTGTGCATCATTGCTTGTTTGCTTATGTATGCTATTGTTTGCTTGCGATAGAATACACGGACTGTGAAGCGTGCTACTACGAGTCCCTAGGTTTTGCGAATCATCAGCAAGGCAAGTAACACTTTGATCATACCCTTTTATTATCCAGTTTTTATGCATTAGATCAAACCCTCACACATTGCATGAGTAGGATCTCTTAACTTGTGGGTCTGGGAAGTAGTTGAGGTAGAATCTATTACCTGCATTATTTTCAAACCCTTGGGAGTTACTTCTACGCTATGCTTAGGTTATCATGCTATGCTCGTAGACGTAGTTAGGGTTTGAGTGAAATCCATGACAGATGTGAGTTGTTAATTAAGGGTTCAACTTAAGGTGGCTACTTGAATACACATCTGGGTGGATTGGTTGCAGGGCACCTGGTGTATCCAGTGTTGTCCTAGGAAATCCTGGGGTTTCCGTGTGATTGTCCTATGGAATGCCACCCAGGCTCAAAGGGATCATAAAACTATTCATGCTAGAAACTTCCGTGTGCAGCCACAATGCCATTATGGGCTCTGGCATAGTTGAGTAAGTTGCGGGAAACCTTTCCATGATGGGCTAGCAGATGTAAGTTGCATATATATATATATATATATGTCACAGTAGAGAGCAGTCCACACTGCTCTGTTTTTTCTGGTCGGCGAGGGGAGAGCTTTGTGGTGCTCTAGCTTACCTCCTATGAACATGAGGTGTTCGATGAAATGCCCGAGCCACGCTAGTCAGGCTTTCTCCTCTCGAAGCTCGACCTCCAAGCTCCATTTTCTCCGAGATTTGTCTAGGTTTAGCGGTCCATCACGTCCCGTCCCCGTCTTCACTGCCGTCGATCGCCCGCGCCGATCTCCTCGCCAGCACCACCGTGGTGAGCCTCTTGTTCTATCTATGATTTTCTTACTTTCCTTATTGCTTGTTATTATTGCTTTAGATAGATATTTGTCTAATTTTCTTACTTTTATTATTGCTTGTTATTATATAGTACGATCGTTTTGGTATCCGCCCACGTCGGCCCTCCTCCTGTCCATGATTCGGATGTGGTATATTATCTTTAATTTATAACTATTTGTTTTAGTGTTTATGACAATTATGCCGACCAACGTGACATAGATGTTTTTACCTAGGAGGTAGTTGAACCGTAAATTCCAACCGACCCTCTTGTAGAGATGTTAAAATTAGTTGAAAAGGAAAACGGTTACTTGAAGAAAAAATTGGAAAAAAAACTGAGGAGGAGAAGATGGAATTGGAGTTGCATGTTGCGGAAGTCGTCGATGATCACAAGATTAAGATGGACCCTATTGTCAAGAGGTTAAATTTAGTTGAAGAAGAAAACAATTACTTGAAGGAAAAAATAAAAAATTGAGGAGGAGAAGATGGTATTGGAGTTGCATGTTGCGGATGTCGTCGATGATCACAAGATCAAGATGGATGCAATGCGTTTGAAGATTAGAAAGATTAGAAAACATGTCATTCATACTGAGGCTTGGTATCATTATGTTGTTGGATCAATTGTTACCTTGGTTGCGATTATGATCGCATTTGTTGTTGCGTTCAAATGTTTTACATAGTTTCAATGTATGGTTTAATTAGATGCTCTGGAGAGATATATGTTGTTCAATGAGAACTATGTATGTACTTTGAATTTAATGTGACTTCTATTAATTTGATCACTTATCTATCCATGATGTTCTGTAATGGTTTTTGACACACTTAATTATATATAAATGCATGCAAATGAACTGGCAATGGATGTACGGTGACAGACACATCTCCGAGTACATTAATGGCGTGCATAATTTTCTCGAAGTGGCTGAGGCAAACAAGCAGAATGGTTTTATGTGTTGTCTATGCCCTAGCTGTGGGAATACGAGATCTTACTCTGACTCGAAAACCCTTCACACCCACCTGCTTTATAAGGGTTTCATGCCACACTATATTGTTTGGACCAAGCACGGAGAAATAGGGGTTATGATGGAAGACAGCAAAGAAGAAGAGAACGATGACAACAATGTGCCCCTGGAATACGGTGATGCTGCAACAGGAGAAGCTGTTGGAGATCACGAGGAACCAGACGATATTGTGCCTGATGATGATCTTCGCCGGGTCATTGTTGATGCAAGGAGACAGTGCAAAAGTGAAAAGGAGAAGCTGAAGTTCGATCGCATGTTAGAGGATTACAAAAAAGGGTTGTACCCCAATTGCGAAGATGGCAACACAAAGCTCGGTACCGTACTGGAATTGCTGCAGTGGAAGGCAGAGAATGGTGTGCCTTACAAAGGATTTGAGAAGCTACTAAAAATATTGAAGAAGAAGCTTCCAAAGGATAACGAATTGCCCGACAGTACGTACGCATCAAAGAAAGGTCGTATGTCCTCTAGGATTGGAGGTGCATAAGATACATGGCATGCCCTAATGACTGCATCCTCTACCGCGGTGCATACGAGGATTTGAACGCATGCCCGGTATGCGGTGCATTGAGGTATAAGATCAGACGAGATGACCCTGGTGATGTTGACGACGAGTGCCCAAGGAAGAGGGTTCCTGCCAAGGTGATGTGGTATGCTCCTATAATACCACAGTTGAAACGTCTGTTCAAAAACAAAGAGCATGCCAAGTTGATGTGATGGCATGCAGAGGACCGTAAGAAAGACGGGAAGTTGAGAGCACCCGCTGACAGGTCGCAATGGAGAAAAATCGAGATAACGTACTGGGAGGAGTTTGCAGGTGACGCAAGGAACGTATTGTTTGGATTAAGCGCGGATGGCATTAATCCTTTTGGAGAGCAGAGGAGCAATCACAACACCTGGCCCGTGACTCTATGTATCTATAACCTTCCTTGTTGGTTGTGCATGAAGCGAAAGTTCATTATGATGCCAATACTCATCCAAGGCCCTAAGCAACCCGGCAACGACATTGATGTGTACCTAAGGCCATTAGTTGAAGAACTTTTATAGCTGTGGAATGGACAAGGTGTACGTGCGTGGGATGAGGACAACCAGGAGGAATTTGACCTACATGCGTTGTTGTTTGTAACCATCAATGATTGTCCTGCTCTCAGTAACCTTTCAGGACAAACAAACAAACAAGGGATACCACGCATGCACGCATTGTTTAGATGACACCGAAAGTATATAACTGGACAAATGCAGGAAGAATGTGTACCTGGGTCATCGTCGATTTCTTCCGACCAACCATCAATGTCGAAAGAAAGGCAAGCATTTCAAAGGCGAGGCAGATCAACGGAAGAAGCCGCCATGCGTACCCGTAATCACGTACTTGCTATGGTCAATGATTTACAGGTAATCTTTGGAAAGGGTCCCGGTGGACTATCTATTATGAATGACGCTGAGGGACGCGCACCCATGTGGTCATCTTTCAAAGAAAATATGTTCATGTTGTAGTAGTAGATGTATGTATGCAATGTATATATGTATGTATGTTCACATATATAGATTTTTTTTCTGTTCATATTGTAGTAGTAGATGATGATGATGATGTATGTATGTATGTTCATAAGCAAAGAATATGCAAAAATTAGAATTTGTTTTCTGTTCATAGATTTTTTTCGTGATATTATTGTACAATATGCAAATCTTTGTATGTTCATATGCAAAGAATATGTCATTTTTTCATAGAATTTTTATGATTTTTTTTCTGTTGTAATTTTGTTCATAGAATTTTTATTTTGTTCATAGAATTTGTATGGTTTTTTTTCTGTTGTAATTTTGTTCATAAAGTTTTAGGATGAAAAAAATAAGAAGAAAAAAAGGAGGAGGAGAAGTTTCGTTTAGTTTTAGGATTATTTTAGTTTATGTTTAGTTTAGGAAGAAGGAAAAGAAAAAGGAAAAGAAGAGGAGAAGAAGAAGAAGAGGAGAAATAAATAAGAAGAAGAAGAAAAAGTGGAGAAGAAGAAGGAATAGAGGAGAAGAAGAAAAAATAATCTTCTTCTCCTCTTTTTATTCTTTTTTTCTTCTTCTTCTCCTCTATTCCTTCTTCTTCTCCTTTTTTTTCTTCTTATTCTTCCTCTTCTTATTTTTTATCGGGTATGTCGTTGTCGATATACCCCCTCCCCGATAACTTCGACATGAGGGGGGTCGATATACCCCCTCCCCGATAACTTCGACATGAGGGGGGGAGGGGTCGCCGAGGGTTCGAGGGGCGAGGGTCGGGAACTAGCTAAGGTAGAGGGTCGAGAGGTCACCGAGGGATCGAGGGTCACCGAGGGTTCGAGGGTCGAGGGGTCTAGGGTCGAGGGTCACCGAGGGGTCGAGGGTCGAGGGTCACCCAGGGGTCGAGGGTCGGTGAAGGTTCGAGGGTCGAGGGTACGAGGGTCGTCAAGGGGCCGAGGGTTAAAGGGTCGAGGGTCGTCGAGGGGTCGAGGGTCGAGGATCGCTGAGGGGTCAAGAGGTTGCCTAGTGTCAAAGTATTGAAGAAATCCATGGTTTCATCATTAGCCGGAAGTAACCCGGGCATGATGGTACGAAGCTCTTCAAAGTTATTTTGGAACAGAGTCCCGGATAGGATAATCCACCTTTTGGTATGAATTTCAGCAAAGGCCCTCCAAATAGCGATATTCGGAAGGCTCTTGCTGAACTTTGTACCAAAAAGCAAATTATCCTATCTCGGACTCTGTTCAAGAACAACTTTGAAGAGCTTCGTACCATCATGCGCCTTTTACTTTCGCCTAATGATGAAGACATGGTTTTGTTGAATCCTTTGACACTAGACAAACGTGACATGAGGGGTCGAGGGTCAGGAACTAGGGTAGAGGGTCGTGGATCGCTGAGCGGTCGAGGGTCGAGGGTCGTCCAGGGGTCGAGAGGTTGCCTAGTGTCAAAGTATTGAAGAAATCCATGCCTTCATCATTTTCCAGAAGTAACCGGGGCATGTTGGTGCGAAGCTCTTCAAAGTTGTTTTGGAACGGAGTTCCTGATAGGATAATCCGCCTTTTGGTACAAATTTCAGCAAAGGCCTTCCAAATAGCGATATTCGGAAGGCTCTTGCTGAACTTTGTACCAAAAAGCGAATTATCCTATCTCGGACTCCGTTCCTGAACAATTTTGAAGAGCTTCGTACCATCGTCATGCGCCTGTTACTTTCGCCTAATGATGAAGACATGGTTTTGTTGAATCCTTTGACACTAGACAAACGTGACATGAGGGGGTCGAGGGTCAGGAACTAGGGTAGAGGGTCGTGAATCGCCGAGCGATCGAGGGTCGAGGGTCCTAATTTATCAAGAATGCCCCGTTATGGATGTGCACAAGTTGATCCAATTTTTTGTATCTCATCTCTCTCTCTCTCTCTCTCTCTCTCTCTCTCTCTCTCTCTCTCTCTATATATATATATATATATATATATATATATATATATATATATATATATATATATATATATATATATATATATATATATGTATATATATATATATTCTTCTATATGTCATGTTGTCTGTCAAAGTATTGAAGAAATCCATGGCTTCATCATTAACTGGAAGTAACAGGCGCATAATGGTGCGAAGCTCTTGAAAGTTGTTTTGGAATGGAGTTCCTGATAGAATAATCCGCTTTTTCGTACGAATTTTAGCAAAGGCCTTCCAAATAGCGATATTCGGAAGGCTCTTGCTGAACTTTGTACCAAACAACGAATTATTCTATCAGGAACTCCGTTCCAAAACAACTTTGAAGAGCTTCTGGTACCATTATGCGCCTGTCATTTCCGGCTAATGATGAAGTCATGGTTTTCTTGAAATCTTTGACACTAGACAACGTGACATATAGAAGGGTAGATGAGATAAGAAAAAATATGGACCATTTTTTGCACATCCAGAATGGCGCCATTTTGTTAAATCCCTTGTCGGTCCGGACGTCGGACAATCATGAGAGAGGCGTTGCCGAGGCCACCCCAAACCCTAGAGAAGCGTCGAGGCCACTAATATGATTCCTTGTTGTGATTAGCTAGCTAGGTCTACGTTTGCGACTAATATATCCATCTGTCATGTTTGTATAATAATTGCCATGTCGTAATATTTTTAGAAACTATGGAGCGCGGACGACACGATGAAGCAGAACAGGTGTTGGGGGACATAATCGCAGCCGGAGCTGATGTCGAGTTGTATCTCAACGACTACGATGGTCTGGAAGGACAGGGCGAAGAAGCAGGCTACGGTGATACAATGGAGGAGGAAGGACATGATTATGATGGCTCCGGTGACCGAATACCGGTGGAAGAAGGACACCGTGATGACAGCTCCAGTGACTGAACGGGGTCCAGCCAGGTATATATATATATTAATTAAGCATGTGTTGGCTATAGCTAATTGATGCATTAATTGTTTTGGTATGTACACATATTAACTCTCTTCTTTCTTCTTTTCTAGCCCTCCGGATCGAGCCAAACTTTGGTAAGGAGACGAGGCCCGAAGAAAAGGTTGCGCCAGGATGAAAAGTTCATCATCGAAGAAATCACACGCGATGGCCTACCGATTCAACCCATCCGGACCAAGGAAGCATTTTCTGCTCAGTGCAGTGTTCTTGTTAGGGACATGATCCCGATCAGCATCCACCTATGGTACAAGCCTCAGAACGAAGACCCTCGGGTGTCTTATGTCAACGATATGCAGAAAAATGGTCTTTGGACTGAGCTGAAGGCAAATTTCACCCTTCTGCCAGAGGAGGATTCGGAGAAAAGCCACCATTTATAGAGCCATTGGTCAAGGAGGCTGCTCTTAAGAAGATGGGGGAACTATTCAGGAGGAGGAAGAATGAGTTGAAAGCAAATTTTGTCGACAAAGATAAGACTCCAGAATTCACCGGTCGGTTTGAGAAGATCAGAGATAACTGGGACGCATTTGTGGCCCACAAGAAATCGAAAAAGAGTAAGAAGATGTCAGCGACAAACAAGATAAATGGTGCAAATAAGAAGCATCACCATCACACGAGGTCAGGTGGCTACCTCAAAGTCTGGCCGTTTTGGGACAAGGCTGAGAATGACCTACTTGCTAAAGGGGTCGTTCCACAGACATTACACTCGCCAGACCGTTCAAGGACTTCGTTCTTCGGGGTTGGGGGAACCTTGGACCTTGAAACAGGGAAGTGCGTTTGGACGAACGAGCAACTATGAATACCCATCACGAAGCTTCAGGAGTATATCGAAGCAGCGCAGGAAGGGACGTTCGTTCCCGACAAAGAGAACGACGAGCTCACAATGGCCCTCGGTAATCCTGAGCACCCTGGACGGACACGAGGCACACCAGGCTCCGTTTCGTGGAAGGCTGGGTTTCCCGACGCAGGCGGTTACAAACACCGGGAGAGGAAGAAGAAAGTGGAGCAGACCCAACTACGGGCATTGCACGCAAGGGTACAAGCGCTAGAGGACGAACGAGAAGCAGTTCGCAGCAAGCGACCTGCCGAAACTACCCCGCCATCTCAGCGGAGAAGCGGTGTGGCTTCCGCCGAGCTTCTTCTGGAGCCTATCTTCACGAAGTCTCAACATTTCCACCTTATGATGCAATGGCAGCAATTCAAAGTCAAGGCGGCTGTCGGCTTTGTTTTACGTCCTAAACCCGGCGCAACTTTTCGCTGTCGTCCGATTCCAGAAGGATATGCTAGGGTGATGGTGGGTCAAATAATAGAGGGATTTAAGGAGCTCGAGCTTGACCACCCTATTAGTGAAGAGGAGCTCGGCTGGGTTCTTCTCTGAAGACTCCATACCTATGGCGGAAGGAGCTCATCAACCTTCCGAACTGGACGCCTCCGCCTCCTCCTCCTCCTCCGATGATTCAGTGCACTCCGCCTCCTCCTACGGCGAGTGATCAGGGCACTCTGCCTCCTTCTCCGGTTGCTCAGGCGCGTGGCGGCACTCCGCCTCCTTCTCCGTTTGCGCCGGCGCGTCCGAGCAGCCCGCCTCCTCCTCCGCCTCGTCAGCAAGGCGGGAAGAGAGCCGCCGCCGCTCCGGCTACTCCGGCGCGTCGTAGCACTTCGCCTCGTTCTCCGCCTCGTAAGCAACGAAAGAAGGCAGCCGCGGCCACTCCGGCTGCTCCGGCGTCAAGCAGTACAACCAGAGGTAGGAGGCAATACAAGTACGGTCCATCTCTCAAGCCTTTAGAGAAGTTAGCATACGAGAGGACCGACGAGGAAAACGTGGAGATCTCTAAAGCCGAAGTGAATGACTTTTTTGCAAAGAAACCTCCACCTCCGGAGGAGAAGATAGATCTGGTGAAAGTGAAGCGCACTATCGATGCCCTGAAGAAACCACCATCGTCTCCGCCGAAAACCAACTATGAGCGCATTATTGAAAGGTCATATGTCGAAGCGGAGCGGTCGAGAAGTACTTGCAGTGATCGAAGGTTAGCACAACGAAGAAGTGGGAAAAAATTCCCCAGCTCGGCGAACAAGTGAACCAATCGCGCCCCCCGCTCAAGGTGCCTAGCGACATCGTGCTAATCATCCGGGGATGGCGCCCGGTACCAATCTTGGAGATTACCTGGGCGATGATGTAGTGTTTGATATGTTAGAGGTGGAGGAACACAAATACCGGTACGAGAAGCCTCTCATCAAAGATGTCACTACTCGAACAATAATGATGCGAAGATTCCATGAGTGGTACATGGATACCTACAGAGAGTCTGGTGGGAAGGATACTTTGATGCTGAAAGTTAAAGAGGAGCATGACCTCGTTGGAATTGAGGTGTTGTCTGTTCCATTTGAGGTGTTCTTCCAGTTTTTTAATCAAAAGGTCCTCGATAAATTAACGGTCACTTGCTACTGTCTATAAGTACTACTTGTATCATTAAGTCTCTATATATAGCTCAGCTCTTTCATTGCATATATATATATATATATATATATATATATATATATATATATATATATATATATATATATATATATATATAATTATCCTCACTATATTATGCAGATTGAAGATCGTCGAATGCAGAAAAGCTGAAATCTATGATATTCGGTTCATTAACACAAATCTCATACATGAATGTACGTTTACATTTCATGCCAAAGAAGCCGAGGCCAACTTTCTATGATCGTTGGTAATAAATCAAAACAAAGATAAAATACTCTTTCCTTACAACTTCAAGTGAGTGTTACTGTCCTGTGCATATTCGGTTTCCCTTAATTATTACTCGAGGTTATAGTAATTAATGTAATTGATGAGTTATATGCATGTGTGCGCAGGTTTCACTATATTCTCCTAGAGATTAAGCTTGAGCAGGGACTAGTAACCGTCTTAGACTCGAGAAGAAAAGATCCCGAGGACTATGCATACATGTCTAAAATGCTCGACAAGTAAGTTCAATCGATCATTATCGCACCATATCGGCAACTTTGTTCATTTCCTGATATAAAGTAATTCTTTTCTTTGTCTCGCAGGGTTTGGAAAGTATTCACCCAACAAGTTCCGGGACTGCCGCGGGATCTGCGATGGAATTACCCAAAAGTAAATACTACTAGCTAGCTAGTTCCGCGCATCTCCCGTTGATTCTAGCTACTTTCATCAATGCCATTTATAATGCTTTATTATTAGTTTGATTGACATCTATTTCTCGTAAAGTGCTTGTGGCAGGAAGCCGGAAATAATTACTGTGGATACTAAGTCTGCGAGTTCATCTACAACGCGGCGGTCAAGAATAGGCGGGGCTACTCTAAAAGACAATATGAAGTGCGTAAGCTAAAATATTCACAATTTTATTTTATTACCATTATTTCTGTTGAGTTTCATTCATATGTATGT
>LR738712.1:656492654-656530112 GCA_902687465.1 Secale cereale
ACGACTTCCCGACTGTCTACTATAAAAAAAATTGTCCGGCTGCGATTAAAGATGGACGAAGACGACGGCGCACCGTCAACTCGCTCTAGTGCTTATAGTCACCCTAGATGATCTATAGACCTGGATGTATTTTGTTTACTTCGAATGTTCGTTGTACATGATCGGAAGTTTTCTAAAAAAAAAAAATCAAGGGCCTAAACCCACACACAAAATCCACACCCTAGTGGGCGTGAAACTGCGAACTTGGCCATCATCCATGTAGTACATCTGTACATGTGTATAATTCATGATTTTGACCAATTAAAGTTGGATGGCCGAAATTGCCATTTTTGGCCTCCTTTGGTTTGAAGAAATTTCGTAGGGAAGGATTTTTACTGGAAAAATTTCTATAGAGCACTTTAGTTTGTAGGAATGGAATCCTATTCCTACGGAGGAAATCTTCCTATCCTCCACATTTTATAAAAAAATAAACATTAACCTAGACTCAATGGAAAAAAATTATATGATGTGACTCATAGGATTTAAGATGTATGTCATCTCATTTTCTATGACTTTTCTATTTCTATGATTTTTCAACCCTATGAACCAAACGAGGCCTTAGGACCATAGTGAGCACACAACCAAATTGACGGACCATGGATGTAATGGCCTAGATGATGTTGATTTTACGGGTCGTCTCATTAAGGAGTTTTAAGTTACGCACGTGTCTGCTTTAGTTGCGGCGTTCAAGTCAACCATTAGTCAAGGAGTTTACTAGAGCCTTGCTAAGAGGGAAACTATGTGGGCAATGTGGCAAAGCGCGTGCTTTGGAACCTTGGCCAGCATCATACGGGTCTGATTCACCGCATGCACCTAGCCATTCGTGCACCAGAAAAGATGCCCCGCTTTCACAGCACGTGCTCGAGTAATTGCAATCCGGCGCCAAACAAGGCAAAAGCGCATAGTAGAGCTAAGAAAAAGGTATGGAAAACGCAGGTGTCAGTGAACTAAGCCGCCGCTTGACCAATCTACCCATGATAACCAAGCAGGCAAAGCCTACCAAGATACCCAGAACGTGTGATAAAAGGAGTATAGGATTCTCGTCACGTCCTACTCCTAGGTTCCTTTGCCCGTTGGTCTCACTCTCCAGTTCCTACCACGGTTGCGGCGAAAAGAGGAAGAACTTTACCCTATCAACGTGCTCAGCTACTGTTGATGAACACATGACGGTGACCTTCACCGAGCAAAGGTGAGCCACTTTACGATTCTCCTACCACAGGCGCAACAAAAGCCATAGCAACTGGCTCGGGATTAGATCAGATGAGCAAGGCAATGATAACTACTGCAATCAGTGGTACACATACATGCATTCTTGCAAAAAAAAACGACCACGTTCTTAAACCGGCAACAACGAGTGGAGGTCACCAAAGCATACAGCGCCCGTCCGTCCTTCCGTGCTCCCAGAGAGGAATTGGGAGCCATTGGCAGGCCGACAGGTACCCAGACTTGGATGCTAAATCTTCATGCGACTCCACATGTTTGAGTTGACATGCACTGGTACTTGGTAGGTGGCAACAGAGGCAACTGCTGCTGGTGAGGCAATTTATAAACATTGCAGCAGCCGCCTCCCCCAAAATTGTAAACCTGCGGAAACCACATGAAGGCAAGATCGCCGTCACAGGTCAACTACCGAGAGACAGACAGAAATAATAAAGCATGTCAGGCAAATTCATCAAGGTAAGCTTATGATACGCCCTAGTAACTTGGTTTGCCCTTACTATCGCCGTGCCACTTCACAACTCTAGGCCTTCTGAGGTTAACCCTTTTTTAGGAAAATAAATAAATAAAATAAAATAAGGGGTTGTCTACAGATTTGGATATGTGCAAGTCCACAAGTTACACCTTCCATGACGAACTTGCTATCTATCGAATTATTAAACTGCTTTGTAAGAATGCACAAACAAGTGGTTTTTAGCTCTATCAAAAAATCACTGTGAGAGTCGGAAAACAAAAATATTTTAGGTCAGAAGCAAAATAAACCATGGCTGGAATATTAGTACTTGGGCATACTACCGGACTAATGCAATTATCAGGTGATTGTAGTATTGTGCAATTATCTCTCTAAAGAAGTAAAGAAGCCATTTTTGGGTGAGTTGAATTGTTAATACAGGAGTAACATGGCTCGGTCAGAAGAGAGCGGATAATTTATAGAACACTGAATGCCTGTGACAGTAATAAACTCCACTTACTGTATTCTTGTAGCCTTCAATGTAAGTCAATCGTAGCTTGGACCATATGTGGCTACAGGTGCTCCATATGAGTACCTCCATTGATCGCATGCCGAACATTTATCAAGCTTAGTGCAGTTCTCCAGAGTGCAGAATTTGCAGGACCAAGATGCGTACTTGGCTTTTGCAATTTTAGGTTTCGCTGTCCCACAAACTTTACAAATTGGTGCCACAGGCTGCAGATGAAATGTGTTAGAGAACGGGGAGCAACAGTAACAGAAGTAGAGTAGGCCAGCCACTGCACTTCTTTTTCAATGAAAAAAAAAACACATTACAGCTGTCTTTGAAAAAGAAAAAGAACAAGAAATTATACTAGATCATATTAACAGCATAATGTGCAAAAACAAGAAAAGGAGTAGGGGCGTTTTGGCTCCCAGGTCCAGTTGAACCCGGAATCACAGCCGCCCAGATATGCTTTGAGATCTGTGCCGCATGTCACTGTCATGCGAATACAGGAATATTAAATGAAGTATACACTGGCGCTGTACTGTGTACGTACGAGCGGCAGCTAGCCCCAGGGAGGACGGACGTTGGCCTGCTAACGTGTCTTGACACACCTGTACTCTGGGCATGTGGTACAGGTGTTATCTTTGGACGGAGTCAGCCGTTTGTCTGGCCTACATGTAAGGTGAAAAAATAAAATGTTGGGCGCGTGGTGGGGGTGATCATTTCTAGTAAAACTGGTTGTATGCAATGTCTATGGTTTATTATTTCTAGTAATGATAAAGCAAATTTGATGCATGCCATAAGAACTGATTCAAACAAAATATGTATATGTAGATCATAAAATGTACGAAGCCAGACCAGACTTGCCATGAATTTATACAGTCCTTTTGAAATTTATTTCTGTTTGGAATCAGGGTCAGAGTTGGGAAGCACACACCAGAGAGGGCACCATGACCAGATAGAGTTGGCGCCCTGGAGCAGACGATTCGGGGGTACGCAGATAAGCTCGGTTTAACATTTGACTCGCTGGGGGAAGCTTATGATTTCTACTCCCTCCGTTCCTAAATATTTGTCTTTCTAGGCATTTCAACAAGTGACTACATACGAAGCAAAATGAGTGAATCTACACTCTAAAATATGTCTACATACATTCGTATGTTGTAACCATTTGAAATGTCTAGAAAGACAAATATTTGGGAACGGAGGGAGTACAATTTATTCATGGGACCTTGGATTTGGTACAAGATACGGAAAAGGCAGTCTCAACGCTGAGAAGACAAAATGCATGCAGGAAGTGGTCTGCGGTTGCTTGGTAAGTTATGATTTTGTTTTCTGCTAACAGCATTTTTACACTGCCCTTGTTCGTTTGCATTAGTTTTGTTGCTGCATGTGTATCAGATGTACTCCCTCCGTTCCTAAATATAAGTCTTTGGAGAGATTTCACTATGGACCACATACGGAGCAAAATGAGTGAATCTACACTTCAAAATGTATCTATATACAACCGTATGTGGTTCATAATGGAATCTGTACAAAGACTTATATTTAAGAACGGAGGGAGTATATTTTATATTGCCGCTTTGTGATTAAGGAAAGCACTCGAGTACTTTGTATTGCAGGGCAAGCCAATCAAAAAAGCTTGCTGCATGTGTATCAGTATTTAATATTGCAACCCACATCTACATTATTATGTGTTCGGTCAAAGTACTGATAATTACAGCTGAAAAGGGTAAAATCCAGTTGTGCAATAGGACTCAATCATTGAAGCTGTCCATAGAGCGATTATGGGAGGTATATCACAAATAAAGAATTTTCCGCATCTTAAAAAAGGCAGACTATCACGGTAATTAAGCTGATTCAACTAATGCTTTTGGTTGTGCTCAACTAATGCAGACAGTCAAATGCTTAGGAATCAGGTTTGTGCATCTTTGTCAAAAGTTTTTTTGGGCATGTCTTTAAAATCATTACTGGAACGCTAAACCAGTCATTTCGGCAACAAAAAAATGGGTGCAGGGCAAATGCCGCCTCGTGTACATGGTCTGGTGAGGCCGAAACGTGAGTTCAGGGAGAAGTATCCTGGGAAGCTAGGACTGCACCTTGATGAACCAATTGGCAGTGATGTGTTGGGCTTTGATGATAGGATGAGACAGTGCTCTAGCGTCGAAAAGTTAAGGTGTGGACATGATAAAGATTTAACATAACTGTATAGTACTAAATCAGAAAAAATGGAATGATCCTAATAGAAGGTTTGTACTTTTTTTGGCAGGAAATGATTCTGCCATACTCATCCACACAGTTCAACTGACAGGGGCGATGATAGAGGGTGTTTTTGATCATTACGGTGATCTAGAGGTAGATCAAATGGTGTCGATGTGGCGCTTGGTGAGGAAGGAGGAGGCAAAGCTGTTTCCAGGACTTCCTGAACGTTTCCGCATGATACCTGACTTCAGGCTGGGGGTGGGTTTTCAGACCGACATGTTCAGCTGAGTGTTGTCATTTTGTGGTGCATCAGACCTGAAACTAAGAGTTTGTTCGGGAAAAATACTATATTTGCAGGAAGAACTAATGGAGGCAGAGAGATCGTCAGACCTTGATTTCGACTACGTTGCAACAATGATCACAGAAGAGAACACTGGAGTTAGCACTGAAGCTGCTAAAAAGGTAAAGAACAAAAGCTCGATACATTTTAGTGTGTTTGTTGCGCGGGTTGCTGTATCTTGATGCGGACAGTACTTGCCGGTGTTGCAGATTATATGGATAAATGGGTTGTTTATGCTGTGGACATTCTGAAGAAAAATTTCATGGTTATGGACCTGGTGGAGACGGAGGAGCCACATCACGAGATGGAGGCTAAGCACAAAAGGAACGCCATAAGAGTGCTCTCAAACCTGAGGAGATGTATACATGAGTGCGTCCCTGGAACAAGAATCTCATATGAAGGCTGGGGCTTGAAATTCAATACTGGGATGCATACATGCTGTGAAAGGTTAGTTGTGGACATTCTGAAAAAAAAAATTGGACCTGGTGGAGACGGAGGAGCCACATCACGAGATGGAGGCTAAGCACAAAAGGAACACTATAAGAGTGCTCTCAAACCTGAGGAGATGTATACATGAGTGCATCCCTGGAACAAGAATCTCATATGAAGGCTGGGGCTTGAAATTCAATACTGGGATGCATACATGCTGTGAAAGGTTAGTTGTGGTTGACTGGATGTAAGTTTCATTTGCACCAAGCGACAGTGTCACGTGAAAATTCATTTCTAGATCCATAGGTTGGGGCTGACAAAAAATGTGGTATCGTGTGTGACAGAGCCAGATTACATACTTGGCGAAGTCGCTTGTGTACCAGCTTGGTGAAGATGCAGGAGAACAGGGCAGTTCCGCCACACTTCATGAAGAACGAAGAGGAAGATGAAGAGGAGACTTAGATGCCAGAGGGTTGATGTTGAAATGTATCATTTTGGGTGGAAGTGAAGGTTCTCTAGCAAAGTGGCGGCCGGAGTAGTGCTTCCACTACAGGGGAATTGCAGCTGAGAGTGTTTTGTTTCCCCTTAAAGTTTATGCAATGAAGTGTGATAAAAACCATAACATCTAATTATGTTCCATTTGCACCTGGGATGGACAATCTAGAACATAGTGAATCCCTGTGTTTCGAGAATCTTCAAGTGGGAAGGATGAGCTAGAACTATGTGCAGAGGGAGGAGGAATGGGTGCTACTGCTGGATGAACTTAATCGTGCAAAGGAAGGGGATGGTGGTTGCTGGCTTGGGTTGTAAATATCTAGCTTTGACGGCTGCCGTTTACAATCCGGTGGTTCAGTTGTGGCGCTCAGTTAGGACAGATCCATCGTCCTCCATCTGTACTGCAGCGGCGTTACACGGGAGATTCGCTGCCATACAACTGATCGATGGGCCAGGCCATGTACTATTAAAACGAAATACAGAAGTGAATACTAGTCTGTGTGTGAATCACGACGCACATGTGTGGTCCAGATAGCGGGAGCATCTGGACCCGGGAGCCGAAGTGGATTTCCCGTATAACTTATATCATTTGTGTAAATGAACTTAAACATACTTATCCCAATACATCCAGACAAACAAAGAAGTCATATCACTTTGCATTACAAATTTACAATATGTTATATTATTAATGTTTTTTATCATAATACACTGCTGATGCAGGTTAATTATTAGTTACATGTTGCCAGTGTCTAAACGAGTAACTTGATACGCATCAAAATGCAAGTTGCAAATGTGGCTTCAGAATATCATAAGGAGTCCATTTGTAAAGCAAACTACTGTCACCACAGGCCCAAAGGTAGGTAAGGATGAGATAGAAAGGTGGGCAAACAAATGTACGTCACACTCACAGACATAGAAAATCAAATCAATAATTCAATTTATCCTAGGGCGTTCCAAGTTCATAAATTATGAAAACTAGATTTCATCTTAAGTTTGGATATGTCTAATCTGCTCTGGAAGTACCACTTTGATATGGACTCACTATTAGTGCGAACCATTTACATACCCACTATGTTCAGTGCACTTCAAAGACTATGCTGATAGATCATCATGGAACACATACAGCTAGAACAAGCACTGAGTATAAAAGAGAATTTGTGCCTAGCTGAAGAGCTGGCCACCAAGCGCACGTAGACATCAGGTTTTGTATGTGAAAGGGCATAAATATTTTCTGTAATAGGAACTTCAGTGCAGTGTTGAAAAATAAAGTGGCTGATATATTTACCTGATTAAGAAGAGTGCAAGCACTACACTCCCACATAGAACTAAAGTCCGCATCAGTCGTTCTACCAGAAGAGGGATCAGCTCGTGCTGGAACTTGAAATCCAGATGAAGTGCTGGGTTCTGCAGAACCGCTAGAAGAATCACACCATGTGTTTTTTGCACGCTTTGTGTTTTTTCCATCCCTTGCTGTCAAGTTAGGTGGTTGCTCAAGAATAACAACATCATCTGAATCATCGATACCGGAATCATTTTGTGATCCACACCACAAGTCATCCTGCATTCTCCTTTCAGCAGCCATGGCAGCAGCTTGTACTGGACTAAGAGCACTCATGATGGCATTGTTTCCAC
This sequence comes from Secale cereale, assembly GCA_902687465.1. NCBI lineage: Eukaryota > Viridiplantae > Streptophyta > Magnoliopsida > Poales > Poaceae > Secale > Secale cereale. The sequence continues at coordinate 656,499,963 of LR738712.1, forward strand.
CCAACTTTCTTGGGCCGGACGGCAATAGAGCCCCATTCCTTGCTCGTTTCTGTGCTGCAGTTAGTGTAGCTTGTCGGAGAGATGGTGGTGGTGGATGTATTGAAAATCCACCTAATCGCCTGCCGGTACCATCAAACCCTTGCCCTGGCCCAGTGATACCCTTGGCAACAAGTTCTTCACATTCCTGAATCATTGTGCATAAGGAGCATATAAGCATCTCGCGTTTTATTTATGCAAAATCCTATGTACAAGCACACAGATAATTCTGAAATCCAAATATTATGTATTCACTTCCATTTGAACAATTGTTATGGTCAGGTAAGCAGATAGAAAAATTGTAATATTTGTAACAAATAAATGGAGGGGCTACCATATTACATGCTTCTGCTACAACTCATGGAAATGAGGATAAGCCAAAATTTACTAAACAAGATCAATTCCATCTGCATATTGTTAATGACGACAGGATCCAACGAAAAATTCAGGTTAAATGCCATTAAACCTCAAAAAGAATTGAATGAAGCTTTCAGCAAATGTGCTAGGTTGCAAGGGATTATGCATGATTTCTGCATTTTTTTTATAGCCTAGTGCACACAAGCAACAGATTCCAAGCGACTGGATATACAAATACACTGACACTAGTGAACCGCTATTCAGGTGAAATCGCAGTCATTTCAAGCACCAACACAAGAGCAGAAACATGAAGATACGGACCTTGCGGAGTTCGTCCCATAGCTTGTAGAACTGCGTGTCGTGGGGCCCGCGCGCGTTGTGCGCGAGCTCGTGGAGCATGGTGTCGAGCACCTCCTCGTAGGGGATGAAGTCGAGGTCGCGGCCGTCGCGCCGGAGCCGCAGCTTCACCTCGACGCCCCGGTTGACGTTGAGCCCCAGCAGCCTCGGGTTCTTGGGCCTGTTCCCACAATGAAATCGCGCCGGCACACGGTATTAGTCGACGGAGAAGCCGACGGGGGAACGAGGGATACGGGTTAGGGTTAGGGTTCGCTTACGAGAACTCGGAGAGGACCTTGACGCGCCACTTGCGGCGGCGCATGATGGGCTGGACCTGCTTGGCGATGCGGTCGAGGAGCGCGCGGGCGGCCGGCTCCTCGGGCTTCCGCTTGAGCGCCCGGATCTCCCACACCTTGTGCAGGTCGCCCACCTCCATAGCCGCCGCCGGGGACGCCGATCGGGCGCCGCGCGATTTGAAATCGATTTGGGGGTTGGGGGTTGGCGGCGAGGCGGGCGGGCGGGAGACGAGGCGGGGCGGGCGGGCGTTTATGCCTGTGGGAGGGGAGGGAGGGAGGGAGGGAGACGGGCGCGTGTGTGGGGTGGGGGACTCCCCGTCGGTGGGGATTTGGGGAGGATTTTCGAAAGCGGGCAAGCAAACTGCTCTCCCCTCTTTCTTCTCGTTTTGAACGGCTCGATTGCGCCGGAGTTCAACTTCAAACGAAGAGTGTACTGAAATTCGTGTTTTACTGGTTTTTTACTGGAAAATTGTGACCTGGATTTACTAGTCCCTCGCAACTGGCATGACTAGTGCACCCGCAAAAAAGAATATGGCATGACTAGTTCACAACTTTTCTTTCTTTGCGAGGGATTGGTTCACAACTTCACATTCGAAAAAGAAAACAATCAGCCATGAGCCGGTTTTTATTCGGATCCCAACCGGAACACACCAAGAGCCTGTTCGGACTCTCTCCCCTCTCCAACTTCGCTGTGGTGCGGAGCAGCATCCAATTCTAATTTAAAGAGTCGATGAAAGGGCACTCCATGCGCTCCGCTCCATGCTGAAGGAGCGGAGGGTTCCAGACAGGGCCAAATCAAAGCCTATGATTATGCTGAATCATCTTTCACTTTTTCCTGTAAAAAAAAAAGTCCTTTGCAAGCTTTTAAGTAACACGAGAGGAGTGTTTTACTTCGTGACAGCATATCGGCAAATTGATTATCTATTTCTTGTTTTCTCTATGTGACATGTTGACAAACATAGTTGCAGATGCTTTTGATTTGTAACTGAGCTATGTGATTAGATAGGGCCCCCAAAAATGTGTGGTGTTCCCAAGTTGCTCCCAAAAATGTGTGGTGTTCCCAAGTTGCTGAAAAACGGCCTCGCAAAAAATAGGACAATACATCTTGAAGACAACTATCGCTTACATAAAGGTTACTGAAGATTAATATGCAACCAGCCGTCCTAGCTCAGTTGGTAGAGCGCACGGCTTTTAACCGTGTGGTCGTGGGTTCGAATCCCACGGACGGCGTTGTTATATTTTTTACTTTCGGCTATTTTATTACTGCTTACCAAAATCGTCAAGCAAACCTTTTTTGGAATCAATCGTCAAGCAACCTGATAAGTACTCCCTCCCTTCGGCTATATGTTTGAAGATGGATGCACGGATGGCGTTGTTATATTTTTTACTTTCGGCTATTTTATTACTGCTTACCAAAATCGTCAAGCAACCTGATAAGTACTCCCTCCCTTCGGCTATATGTTTGAAGATGGATGCACGGATGGCGTTGATTCTTTTTTTCTTTTGGTAATTTTATTACTACTTGGCAAACCAGATTTTTTTTTTCATTTTTGGAATCAATTGTCAAGCAACCTGGTAGTATATGTTTGAAGGTGGATGATATCGCAAGGTAGCTCGCAGAGCAGTTTGTGTACCCAAATGCTGCAACAATAGTTTCTTCCCGTCTTGACAATATGCCATTCAAATGTTGTAAAACTAGAACAATGTATGTATTATGTGACCCTGCATCGCACTCCTCTCATTGGTGGCGCGGGAAAACCCTAAACATTGTTGCTCGTCGTTCCACCACCCCTCCACTTTTGTCATCGCCGAAAAATCCCGTCCGGATAAGTTCATGTTCCCTTGGTTGGTGTTCTTCTGCGGCCTTCTTCTACGGTGGTGCGGTGGTTCCAGACCAGACTGCACAATGGTGTTGGTGCCATCCCTACCCCACCCCCACCCCTTTGTCATATTGACATGGCTTCACAACACACCTCTTAGCGAGGCAAACCGCCCTGCTGGCCACAATGCCAATTCGCGTGGCTCCGGTTCCTAGTGGATTGTGCAATTCCTTCCTTTTGACCTATTAATAGGGCTTCACAATGCGACTCTTAGCGAGGCAAACCGGCTTGGTGGCCGCTATGTCATCTCGTGTCGCTCCGGCTCGTGACTAATGCAACTCTAAATTGCAGCTCGTGTTCCTACACAATGGCAGCTCATGTCGCCCTGCTGGCCTCACTCCTAACCTCCAATCAAAAACTGCCACCTAATTACAGTCCGTTGAATCCGTAACAACAAGTCCCTGTGTGTAGCATTACTTGGTTTAACCAATGGCGGCGCCATCCTCAAATATTTGTGGGATCAATGAATTTATTTTGATTTTTTTTCTTCATGATGAACAGTAAATGAACAGTGATTTTAGGTTGTTTTTCTAGAAAAGTTGTGGGGTCGGCTGACCCCGCAGGTTACACATGGATTCATCGTTGGGTTAAACCCTAGATTAGGATTCCTAGAATCGGCGATGAAGGCACTCGATGTCGTGCTCTCTCTTGGGACGAATCGTCTTAGAGTTGGATTTGGTTAGAGGGATATATGGTTAGAGGTGGTTGCCGTCGGTGACTCATGTGGCAATGACATTAGGGTTCATCGAGGAGGGGTCGCGACCAGGTTGTGATAGTTGGTTCTTCGTCTTGCATGCGGGACCCCCTAGTATGTTTCTTCGCGAAGGAGAGTGATTCGGCTCAGTGTTCTTTTGCCGCACCAACCTTGCATGTTTCTTCTTCGTAGTTGCTCGGTTGCCGACTATTGTAACAAATTGTATGTTCTCAAATTGTTTTCGTATGATCTCAAAATTGATGCATAAAAATTCCGTGTCAATTTTCATTTCATGTTGTAAAAATAGAAGATGAGATGTATTACTTGTTGATGTAAAAAAAAAGTGGGGTAGTTATAAGAGGCAAAAAAGGTTCCATGTTGCCGAAAAGAATTTGGCCCGGGATTTGCTTTAGAGCTTCTTTAGCTGATCCCGTAAAAGCCCGTTGGGCCGTGTTTTCTCGGCGGATTTACGGTAGGCACAAAAACTCCAACCCGAACAGAAACCGAATAAACAGCCCAGCCCGTAAAACTTATAAGGGATGCCCGCAAACCGCCCCCAATACGGAATATATACCTGAGCGAGGGGATTTTAGGGTTCATGTCCTCCATTTCCGCTATCGCCTCCGCCGCAAATCCCCTCTCCTCCATCAGCCTTTTGCGTCGTGCCTAGCCACCAGATTGGAGTCCCTAATGTCATGCGCAGGTGGCGGAAGGGGTGGCCGAGGGGGGTTCGGCGGCTGCGGTAGCGATCCGCCTCGCAAATGCCGGCACAACGATGAGACCGGGAGATATTTCGTTTACGGGTTGAGAGCATCTCTAGCTATTAGAGCAAGTCTAGTAGAGCCCTCAAACCCCCCCAACCCTTAAAAATAACCGCTTTTTTACAGGTTTCGTCCGAAAAACCACATAGACTAGAACCCTTAAACCCTTAAACCTGTAAAAAAAATTAGAGGTCCAACCCTCAAACTCGTTTTGAGCCTGTAGAAGTGAGGGTCCTCCCAACCCGCACTCAACTTCAGCCAAAGCGCGGGATCGGGATCCCGCTCAACCGTCGCTGCCGCCCGCGCCATGGACGTCCCCGCCGCCGCCGCGCCTCCGCCGGCCGCCGCGCCGGTCGCCGCGCCCGCCCCGGCCGCCCCCGCGCCCGCCCCGGCCGTCCCCGCCACGGCCACGGCCGGCCCCGTCCCCGCCCCGGCCGTCCCCGCCACGGCCACCGTTGGGGCAAAGCGGCGGCGGGCAGGCCTGCCACCGCCTCCGTCCGCGCCAGCGCCGGCCGCCGCTCCCGCCCCTGCCACCACCCCGGCTACCGCCCCCGACGCCGCTCCGGCCCTCAAGAAGAGCCGGCCGAAGGCGGCCTCCCGTGGGCCGCGAGGGGCTGCCTACAAGGCCGCCGGCGAGTCCTCCGCCGTGGCCAAGCCGCGGAAGAAGATCGTGACGCGGAAGAAGCCCGCTGCCACGCCCGCGGAACCTCCTCCCGTCGCGCACGAGGTGTTCGAGGAAATGGCAACCCCATCCTCGTTCATGAACCTCCTCCAAGACGCGGAGGTGGACCTCGGGGCTCCGCCTCTAGAACCCTTTAGGGTTGGTGATGACTTGGAGGAAGATGAGGAGGATGAAGGGGATGACGAGGAGGAGGTGGCCGAGATAGGGGAGGAGGCATTCACCGCCGCTTCCCGCCCACACGCGCGGTCGACAAACTACACCGAGGCGGAAGATATCCTCTTGGTTCGTGCTTGGGCAGCTGTGGGGATGGATGCAACCACCGGCACCGACCAAACCGGTAAACGTTATTGGCAAAGGATCGAGGACACCTATTGTAGGATCAAGCCGAAGAATAGTGGGTTCATCTCTCGCACTTACCGGTCGCTTCAAGACCGGTGGGAGTTGATGAAGCCCGCTTGTGCTCGTTGGAGTGCGGCCATGGACCAAGTGAGGGAAGCACCACCTAGTGGAACCGTGGAGAGTGACTATGTGAGTACATATCTTCACTATTTTGATTATGTGATTATGTGTGGCTATTGTTCTTATGTGATTATGTGTGGCTATTGTTCTTATGTGATTATGTGTGGTTGATAGGAGACAATTGCCGGCATGAGGTACAAAGAGATGGCCGCTTCCAAGGGCAAGCCATTCCCATTTAAACATGCTTGGGCAATTCTTCAAACCTTTGACAAGTGGAAGTTGAGGGATCAAGAGACCGCACCCAAGAAGTCGGCAATGCTTAGGATGGATGATAGTGAAGATGAGGAGGGGGAGAGGAACTTGGGCAAGCCCGAGGGAACCAAGAAGGGCAAGGTAAGGGTGAAGATGGAAGGAGAGGCGTCAAGCCTAAGGGAGAAGATGGAGCAAATGATGAAGGCAAGAGAGGAATCGACAAAGAAGACATTGGAGACGAAGCTTCTTATCACCGAGAAGAAGAAAGAGGTCAAGCTTGCACAAGTGGAAGCAAAGCGTGAAGAAGCAAAGCGCAAGGCCGACTTGGAGGAGAGGATGATCAAGGTGAAAGAGGCAAAGGTATGGAAAGAACTCATGGTGGAAGAGAAGGAGCACATGATGATGTCCAAGAAGGACATGGATCAAGAACAATTGCAATGGTGGAAGGACTACAAGGAGGACATCGCGGAGAGGAAGAGGATATTCCGTGGTGCGTCCTCTACTCTTCGAGGTGACACTCCGATGAGTTGTGGTGGCGATGGCGGTGTGGAAGACTCCACCACCGATGGAGGTGATTGATGGACGTGGAAGTGGTCTAGGAAATGGCGCCAAGTGTAATTTTTTGGTGATGGTGCCGAGTAGATGGGGAAGATGATGATTGTGTGATGTAAAAACTATTAAACCATGCATCAATGATCTTTATTTCCGTGTTTGTTTGGAGGTTTATTATGTTTTTCTAGTGAAAATTATGCAATGCCAAATGACAGTTTTAATGTTCCGTTATAAGGGTTGGGTTTGAGGGTTCTACTCTTTGCCCCTGTTTTTCAACCCTTAAAAGTGTCAAAATTGGGTAATTCTCAACCCTTAAAACTGGTTTTACATTTAAGGATTTGAGGGTTCTACTAGAGATGCTCTTAGACCCGGCAAACCGCCACCCAATCTGGCCTCCGTCACTGGTGTGCAGTGTGCTACCCAGAATGTGTCATGTTTCCTAAATAGTGGTTGTCTGTGTTTTAGTATGATTTTCCGTAATTAACCGTAATTAACTTGTCAAATATCTTCTTACATGCTTAATTGATGGGAATACATGGATCGAGGCAATTGCCCCCCGTTCGAAGAATAAGACGCTGTAAAACTTGTATCTTACAGCCAGTGTGCATTTTCCTCTCGGTTTCTCTAGAGCTCAACTTTTCATCCCTGCCCGGTGATCCGAACAACGAATTTAGCTAGGCGAAAAAAAGAACTCCGTGGACCTGAGCGCATACAGAACATGTAGCCACATAACGGTACGCAGAGCTCTGCACGTCCAAGGAACTGTAGCGCCACGTCAAAGCTTCCAGGCAATTTCGCACACCAAAGCCAGATGATGACCGCTCAAGGTCAGTGATCACCAAGAGAAGTAAGATGAACTCTGGGAGTACATGTGGAACCGTAACACCACACGGAACTTCTCAGCGGCTTCGCACACACACACATACACATGCCACGTATCTGAACCAGTGTGAGGCGGCCAACGCATCGCAGCAGAAGGTTAGCCACACACATGCAGATGTACTACGTGTACAAGAGGCAAGAGGAGACTCGCTCACTGATTGGCTGGCCGCTGACCTATGCACTACGGTACGTACGAACCGCCCGGCTCCATCGGTCAAGATGACAGAAAGCCTCGACAATCGACTTTCGGAGGCGTGGTGCAATTCTTGCGTGCCAGTTTTCTTGGAGATGGAGAGGGACAGACCCCATCGATCTTCCTTCCATTGTTCCATGGACCCAGCTCAGCTCTCTTCTCTAAACCTCTGGTATGCTAAGCTGATCGCGAAACTATGCGGAAAATGGCCTTCTTACCAGTCCGTTCGCGCTTCCCGGCCGCGCTCATGCTAACCACGCAACGCCTGAAGATTCAACAAGGACCAGTTACATCAACATCAGAGTAGCGCTATATATGGCTGCTTGGGCTGGACGGGGGAGATCCAAACATGGAGTGCGCGCTCGCGGTCGCTTTGCTCGTCACGCTCGCGCTCTGGAGCGTACCGGCGGCGGCCACGCCGGCCGGCGACGCCAGCATTTCCGTGGCGGCGACGGAGGCCTACCACCTGGACCGGCTTCCCCGTGGCTCACCCGGAGATGCCAGGACGACTGGTAAATACAGCTATGCTTTTAACAGAACCCTCCATAGCGTTTTTTTTTTCCTTTAGAAACCTTCAAAAAGATCTTTTTTTTATGAAGATATTCAAAAAGATCTAAAGAATGAGAAAAGTCTGCTAAATTATGGGCCTCTGCATTTGACATGCCAGAGCTTTGAGGGGTAGCCGGATCCGTTACGCGGCTGATAACAATGGAAGAAGACCCCCAAGTACTGGTCCTGTCCATTCTTTCTTTTAAGGGAATTTAGAGCAACTCAAATGAGGCGACCCATTTCGTCCGCCGTCGTTCGTTTGGGTCGATGCGGATAAAAGAGTAGGCCCAACGCGCGGACGCATATCCAAATCGAGTCCGTCGGCGCGGACTCGGAACGACGCTACACGTGCCTTCTCGTTGTCCGCCGCGTCCTCACCTGGCGGCCGTTCAACTACCCGCTGCTCACGCGGTCAGCTTAATTTATGACCTCGGGCCCACGCGTCAGCGACGGCGATCGTCCTTTTTTAAGCCGACCGTGCGTCGGGGCCGTCCTCATCCGCTTCCCATCCCCATCTAGCGACACTCGCTCCCCCGTCGCCGGCAAACCCTAGCCACGCCCTGCCACCCCAGATGGGGCTCTTCTCCGGCGCCGGTAGCAGCAAGGCCAAGGGCAAGTCCCACGCCCTTCCCTTCCCCCGGGAGTTTGCCCCTCCTCCACTGGCGCCAGCTCGCCGACAGAGGCAGCGCGTGAACGTGCCGGTGCACCAGGCGAAGTGGGGCACTGGCAGAACCGCGTGCCTCTGTCATACCCGACGCCACCCTGCCGCACGACTGGCACTTGGATCCGTAGAGGATCCCACCGACGGCGCCGCACTCGGAGGAGGTGCCGCGCCAGCAGGCGGTCCTGACTTCGGGGCAGTGCCGCAACCCCGCCTACGCATTGGACTCGCCCAACTGGGCGTGCTGGTTCGCCTTCGAGCACGAGGAGGCGAGGCGACGTGGTGCCCGCGAGGTTGATCGCAGCATGCCCCCGCCCCCGCTCGTCGTTCGTGAGGAGGATCAGGAGGCCGAGGAAGACGACGACGCCGCCTAGGGCAACCCGTCGCCTCGTAGTTTATTTTTTTATTTTTTCTTAAATGCAAATGTGGACGCGTGGACTCTCGTCGGCCTTCGTTGCCGGCTTTAATGTTTAATTAATGTTGTGTTTACTTTAAATATGCATGCATTCTTTATTTTTCTAACACCGTCAAAATGGGTCGGGCCAGTGTTGGGCGCACGCGCCGACCCAAACGCGGAAGCGGACGTTTGTGTCCGCTTTACCGACCCAAACGGACAAAAAAGGGACAAAATCGCAGTCCGTTTGGGTCCGCTCGTTGGAGTTGCTCTTAGAGTTGTCCATTCCTTAATTTAGAGTTGTCCGGGTACAGTTTTTCTTTTTTCTTTTTTGAGCGGGATCCGGGTACAGGTTTTGATCCAGTTTTGTCTCGCAGGTGTTTTGGGCCCCATATGGGAATTTAGCATAAGCCCATAGGGGCAATCTTGGGCCTAAACCAAACGCATCCTAGATCCCCCAGGCCGCCATCTTCAGCTAGCCGACCGGCGCCACTGCGCGGCGCAACGGCGGCGAGGTCGCCGCAGTTCTAGACCCCCCCCCCCCCCGCGTCTGCGAGAGGCGGGGATTGCTATCGCCAATGGGGCAGAAGGTGGGGGCTACCTTATTCCAGGTAGACGCAGGTGCGGCGGCTACATGCCTACATCCCTAACCTAGGTGAGGAACTCCAAACCAAATCCGATTCCAAATAAGGTCGAGGAGATTCGCTGTTGCCAGTGCCGAGGCCCCGTCCAGTTAGCCTTTCATCTCATAATAGATTTATTTTATCGATGTGTGAAGAAATTTTGCAGCTATTACTGTGCTAGTAATGCCAAACAAGGGGATCGATGTGCATATTGTAGTACAAACTGGCTGGGAAGGGTAACTGTTTAATCCCACACATTTAAGCATAAGTTGCTGTGCATATTTTTTTGACGAGTTGTTGTGCATATCTGAGATTTGATGAAACCTAGAACACGTCTATGATCTTTTTAGCTCTTATTAATAAGTCTTTGACTGTAGTTTAGGTCTATCAGATAAAAAAAGCATGTCCCCCCCACCCCCCCACCCCCCCTTTTTTTTCTGACATTACAATTTTTTTGCTATATAACCCTTTTTTTGTTCTGCTATAATATCCTGGTTAGATAGACAATATAGACCGTTGCAGATCGTCGAGGTGGAAAGTACATACCAACTGTGGTCCACATTCATTTTACACTGAATTGTATTGCCCATTTGGCATTTTGTACCACTTTGAGTTGATGTTAAGCCAATTTTATTTTCGTTCTGTACCAGTTAGTAGCAGGCTATTGTTACAGACGTGTAGTAGCACATATAGCAACAGGAGGAAAGCATGTAAGATCAAATTATATATCCAAACACCCAACACGAGAACCAAGTTAATCTTGCATATCACATAAAAACATGTGATTTTCCCTCTAGTGTGCGAACAAGCGCAAAGCTATATTCTGGTTACCTTAAGCATTCATTGTGAATCAATTAGTTTTATTATTGTTCTATGAAGCTCTCTTTTTCCCCATACAACTTGAGAACATCGTCTTGGCAGTCGGATGAGATACTAAAACTTGTATTAATCCAGAAATTGGGAGAATCAACGGCAGAATACTATCGGGAAGAGACACAGGAGCTTTGACAAGAGGCTATGTGAAGAAACTCAAGATTGCTGTGCCTGACAAACCGGGTTTTAAAGCTTTTGTGAATGCAACTGCTCATAAAGTCAGTGGTTATTGCATTGATATCTTTGAGGCTGCTGCGAAGAATCTACCACATGCTCTTGATTATGAGTTTGTTGTCGTTGATGGTTCTTCTTATGACGAACTAGTACGCAATGTGTCTTTGGGGGTGAGCCTTACTCCTTTCACTTGCATGCCATTTCTGCATTTCGTGAGAATCACATAACATTGTACTTTTTGGTTCTTACGGCCAGATCTACGACGCAGTAGTGGGTGACATAACTATAACTGCTGAGCGAGCTCTTGACGTGGAGTTCACGATGCCATACACTGAGTCGGGCGTGTCACTGCTTGTGCTCAACAAGAATGACTCCGAGCCAACAATTGAATGGGTGTTCTTAAAGCCACTAACAATGGAACTTTGGTTAGCACTTGTGGGTGGCTTCTTCTTCACTGGACTAGTTGTGTGGATGATCGAGTGGCCCAGAAACCCAGAGTACCAAGGATCGAATTCGAGACAGTGCAGCACTGCTCTCTACTTTTCTTTCTCGACTTTGACATTTTCTCATGGTTAGTGGGCTCAAACTTGCTCAAAATACTTGATGCATTATAAGTGGTTACAAACCTTATATTATGTCCGGAATACTCTAATTTATTGATGATCATAATATCTGGTATCTGCGCAGGTCAAATTATTAGAAGCCCCCTGTCAAAAATCGTTGTGGTGATATGGTGCTTTGTTGTGCTGGTTATAGTGCAGAGCTACACAGCTACCTTATCATCCATTCTTACTGCAAAGAGGCTCTGGCCCTACGTGACAGATCTTGACCAACTCCTGTCAAATGGTGATTATATTGGATACCAATCTGGATCATTTATATACTCTGTCTTGAGAAAACAAGGCTTCAATGTCAGTAGGTTAAAGGCCTATAAGAATAAAGAGGAATATGCTAAAGCTTTGAGGAAGGGATCAAAGAATGGAGGTGTCTCGGCTATCGTTGATGAGATCCCCTATATAACCTGGTTTCTCTCTGACCCTAAATACCATAATGAATTCCAGATGGTTAATCGCATATACAAGACACCTGGACTTGGTTTCGTAAGCTTCTCACTCTAGCGCTTAAGTAGATTCACTCTGCATCCTTACAACAGCTACACTGACAGAACAATATTGTCTAACTAATCATATTATTTGTTTTCAGGTGTTTCCTCGAGAGTCTCCGCTGGTGCATAATCTTTCGGCTGCCATCTTGGACCTGACATTTGGGGCTGAGGGCTCACGAATTGAAGCGAAATGGTTAGGCACAGCGACACCACTGCCGAGCTATGGCATCCCCAACACAGACGTGACACCTCTCACTTTGCGACGTTTCTCTGGTCTCTTCATCATCACTGTATGTATGTCAGCTCTCATGCTGTTGATAAGCATTGCCAAGTCAGTTCATGCCAAATACACCAAAGTGAGGGATTCTGATATGCAGAGTGCTGATGGAGATGGCGGAAGTGAAGGCCACGGAGGATCTGGTCCACTGCAGAACAGCACGGGCAATGGGTCTATGGCTGAGCAACCCCACCATGAAGCCAGAAATGAGGATCCTCCGGGTGTCAATGGGATCGGAGAAAGTCCTGGTGATGTAGAGCCCAATGGCTCTGTGCCTGGACATGCCATCCTAATCGAGATGAACACCCGATGAGATGCCGACAACTGTTCTGCATAGCGCGTATCAGAAGAAATGAAAACTACTTCCGTTCCATCTTCTGCGGATATTCAGCAATGTCATAAGGAAACGAGTGTAAGAAGGGGTGATGGGCCCAAATCATAGCCTAGCTAGGAATAGCAGTTTCAGTGACTAATACCCATATTAAGTTACAGATCCTTGCTACTTGGAAAAATAAACGAAAATGCAATATGGAGATTAGTGCATTGTGTCCGGTTTGCCGCTGTGAAGAGGAAGATTCGTTCCATACTTTCTGCTCTTGCATCAATGTGAAACACTAATGGAAAGCAATATCCACTGAATAGGATCTCCCAGAGGTCACTAATATCTTTCCCGCGGGCAGAGAATGGTTTGTTCAAGCTATCTCTGATACGACTGAACCTATCCAGATTCGGTTCATGATGCTTCTTTGGTTGACCTGGCATGTTCAGAACGAGATAGTCCACCACAAACCTGCACCTCCAGTTGATGTTTCCTGTCGCTTTCTATCTAGCTACGTCGCCTCGCTGAACTTCATTGTTGCAAATGCTAATGCTGACCATACAAAGGGGAAGTTCCCAGCTCAAGTTTGTTTCCCTTTGGTGTCACCCACATGTGATATGAGGCATCAAGAACACAGTCCTTGGTCTCCACCAGCGGCTGGACGGGTGAAGCTCAGCACACAGATGGGTCTGTTTTGAATGGTGTGGCGGAAACATGTATGATCCTTACTCCTTAGGGACCAAAGTGGCAGCATCATATATTTAGCTCATGCAGATATCTTTTCTGTTGTGATGACGTGCTTGAAAGTGAGATTTTGGTCCGTTTCAAAAAAAAAAAAAAAAAAGGGTGAGATTTTGGGCATTCTGAGAGGGCCTCTTACTCGCTTTGCAATGGAGCGATCTACCTATTGATGCTGAATCAGACAGTTTAGAAGCAGTACAGATGATTCAAGAGGGAGATGAAAATAGATCTAAATATGCCTTTTTAATAAAAGAAATCAAAGAAGGTTTGATCGGAGTATAATTCTAGTAAGTATTACTCATATTGTCCGTAGCAAAAACAATGCTAGTCACCTCCTCGCAAGTTTTGGGCGATCACAATGCCGAATTGTTGTGTGGCTTGGATCGGATCCGGATGAACTCCTCAACATTGCCGGTCGTGATTGTAATCTTTGAGTGTTGAATAGAATAATACAAGTATTATCCTGTAAAAAAATGTTGCAAAACTTCTACTATCTGTCAGCCAGTATGCATTTTCATGCGGGTTCCTCTAGAACTCAAATTTTCATCTGCCCGGTGATCTGAACAGCGAACATAGCTAGGCGACGACCGGATTACTTTCAACCGCGTGGACCTGATCAGATGTAAGTAGAACATGTAGCCACACAACGGTAAGCAGAGCTCTGCACTTCCAAGGAACTGTTGCGCCATACCAAAGCTTCCACGCAATTTCCCATACCAAGGCCAGAAGATCGTGGCAGAGGAGTGACCATTCGTTCGATCGGCTCATGCATGCATGCATGCGTGAATGGACTGCCGCTGAGGGTGACAGGGTCGTCAGTGATCTCCAGAACCACCGATCAAGATGAACTCTGGCAGTACATGTGGAACCGTAACACCACACGTAACGGAACTTGTCAGCGGCTTCGCACACACAAGCATGCCACGTATCTGGACGAGCGTGTGACGGCCAACGCATCGCAGCAGAAGGTAACCACACATGCATGCATGTACGTACAGGGGTCGAGAGGAGACTCGCTCACTGATTGGCTGATCGCTATTTTACGTACCTAGTAAGTCTGCACGTGCGTTAACATAACACTATATCAAATATCTGTATTTCTAAAAAAAAGTATCAACGTTATCGGGGGGCAGGCGTTTTGGCTCCCGGGTGCATTTGCACCAGGATGAACCGTAACACGAAAAAACAATTTAAATGTTTTCAAAAAATTCTGAAAAAAAATTGTAGATGACCATGTTGGTTTAGCAAACATGCTTGACAAATTTCATGCGGAATGGAGCAGCGGTGTTTCGTCGGTGAAAAAAACAAATTTTGGGTTACATTTTGGGGTGACATTTGGTCTTTGATTTGTTTTTTTTTTTGCACAGGCCAAAATTCTTAACTTTTTTGTCTCAAAATTCCCAGGTGCCATTTGTATGTGTCAAAGATCATAAACAATTTTTGTCTTGATTTTTTTGGCATTTGAAAAATTCAAAAATGGCCCCGGGTGCAAATGCACCCAGGAGCCGAATTGACTTTCCGCGTTATTGGCACAAATAATTAAATGTAAATGCGATCTACGTGATGATTAAGGGTTATCTGAGGCGACAAGTGAATCCTTTTGCAAAATATTATTGGGATGACAACTTAATTATTTGAAGTGTATTTTTTTACGAAGAATCATAGGGTTTATTACTCCACAATTACAGGTTTAAAATCCGCAGCGATAAGCACACTGACACACGGTGGAGAGCATCTCAGCCAACATGCTGTGCTATCTCCACATCTACCATAATTCGCTAACGAATCTGCAACCCTGTTTTGCTCTCTATGAATTTTAACTGGAATAACAACCCTATCATTCATGTACCCCTTAACAGTTCTAACCAGATGGTCATGCATGGATCTATCCAACGAGTCATACGACAGCGCCTTGAGTGCTAAGGAGCAGTCCGACTGCAAAAGAATATTAGCCGAAGAGTGCTCGGCCGCCAACTTGAGTCCCTCTGCCATAGCTTGTAGTTCGGCCTCAAGGGCTTCGTTACAATTGAAAATTTTACGATAAGCTGCAAAGATCACCCCACCTTTATCATCTCTCAATATCATACCGGAACCTGCCGAACCATCTGAGCTATTATAAGACCCATCCACTAATAATGCTAATACGCCCGTAGGAGGTCTAGGCCACCGCTTTGGTATTGCATTAGGCTGCGGCTGCTCTTGAGTTCCTGGTGGGTTCAACATTAACGGGGCTTTACCCTTGATGATTTCATCCACTGACAGGGAAATCTGGTTGTAGGAATTGTAGTAGCTGACCAAGAAGGAGCACGAAACCTCCAAGGGTGGAATAGATTTGTCGTGCTCCAATTCATTGCGGAGGTGCCAACTGTGCCACAATACCATGATGATTCTGCTTCTAACATGCTCCTGTACGTTGGCTAGGAGGTCAAAGATCCGTTCCCTTCCTGTACATAAGATATCTCTCCTATTTGGTAACGGCCAGTGAGTGCACATGGCATCCCACAACAATGCCGAATTGGCACACACCAGCAGAGCATGAAATGATGATTCCAATTCCCGATTGCATAGTCGACAGTACCCCGAAGTCTCCATATGCCTCCTACTTTTCTCTTCATTTGTTGGTAGCGAGCCCGAAGCAAGCTGCCAAGCAAAGTGTTTCATCTTTGGTGGGACATCAGCGCCCCAAACCAGTTTCCATGATGGTCTCATCCCCGATGAAGCCGTACTAGATGCCCCCGGGCAGAACTGCTCATAATGGTCAGACATTGCGAACATGTACACACTCTTGACAGTAAGCTGCCCAGATTTTTCCCATGGCCAAGATATGAAATCCTCCTGTTGTCTTGGCGAAATATTAATCTTTAGAATCGCCTCCACATCCGGCTGACAGAAGTGCCGTTGCAATAAGTCCATTCTCCAGTAACCATTCACATCAAGGAACTCTGAAACTCTATTTAGCCGACAATTTCTTCTTGGTAGAATAGGCGTGAAAGGTGCCCCTCGAGGGAAGTGTATTGTTTGACCATTTACACAAAAATGAAGAGATGGTTTGAACAGTGGGCAAAAAGGGATCTTCAGACATCAAACAAGGTTTCTGAATCGAGCAAGACAAAAATTCACAGACTAAGATAACATCATCCATTAGCTGTCAAAAACAAACATCTCATCACTTCCCTTCTTTCTCCGCGGCAACAACTGTAGGATCGAAAGTATGTCTAGAGGGGGGGGGGGATTAGACTACTTGACAATATAAAAAATCTGCCTTTTGATCATGCAATGTTTTTGGCAGTTTCACAATTAAGATCAATTCAAGTATCACCCTACACATGCAATTCTAGAGTATAAGCAGCGGAAAGTAAATTGCACATGTAGTAAAGAGAGGTGGAGAAGATCAAACGCAGTTTGGAGACACGGAGATTTTTGTCGTGGTTCCGATAGGTGGTGCTATCGTACATCCACGTTGATGGAGACTTCAACCCACGGAGGGTAACGGCTGCGCGAGTCCACGGAGGGCTCCACCCACAAAGGGTCCACGAAGAAGCAACCTTGTCTATTCCATCATGGCCTACGCCCACGGAGGACTAGCCTTACTCGGGGTAGATCTTCACGAAGTAGGCGATCTCCTTGCCCTTACAAACTTCTTGGTTCAACTCCACATCTCGAAGACGGAGGCTCCCAAGCGACACCTAACCAATCTAGGAGGCACCACCCTCCAAAAGGTAAAAGATGTTGTTGATGATGATGAACTCCTTGCTCTTGTGCTTCAAATGATAATCTCCCCAACACTCAACTCTCCTCACTGATATGGCTGTGGTGGAAGAAAGGTTTGAGTGGAAAGCAACTTGGGAAGGCTAGAAATCAAGTTTCATATGGTAGGAATGGAATGGCTTGATCTCAACACAAGGGTAGGTGGTTCACTTCTCAGAAAGTGTATGATAGGAGTGGTAGACTTTCTGATGGCTCTCTCCACGAATGAAGAGGGGGTGGAGGGGTATATATAGCCTCCACACAAAATCCAACCGTTACACACACATTTGACCAATCTCGGTGAGACCGAAGTGAAAACTCGGTCAGACCGAAAGTTCAAATATAGTGAACGTTGGGATTTTCGGTGGGACCGAAAATACCATCTCGGTGTGTCCGAAGTGAGTCAAAGGTTGGAGCTTGCCATCTCGGTGGGACCGAAAATAACAACTCGGATATTCCGAAGTGATGTCAATTGGTTACAGAAGGTTGGCAGTCCATTTTCGGTGAGACCGAAACTCAAAATCGGATGGACCGAGAAATTAGGGTTTGGAATAATAACTGAGGTGGTTCATCTCGGTGGGACTGAGTTTGCAGAATCGGTTTGTCCGAGATTACTTATGAGTGTGTTAAGTAGTGAAGAGTGCTGATAGTTGAGGGAGCTAGATCACTAAGCACTTGAGCAACCAGATCATTAACACAACCTCATCCCCTTTTAATAGTATTGGCTTTTCCTATGGACTCAATGTGATCTTTGATCACTAAACCAAAAATAGAGTCTTGAGCTTTTGCCAATGCTTGTCTTAGCATTTTGAGGGGTCCACTTCTTCAGACATTTCCATACCCATATCATCGAACTTCTCTGAAATGATTCTCAAGTAAATATTAGTTCAATGATATATATGTTGTTATTAATTACCAAAACCACCCGGGGATTAGTTGCACTTTCAATCTCCCCCTTTTTGGTAATTGATGACAACATATAGATCAAAGCTTTGACAAAGGATATAATCAAAGAATAATATCGTCGCTTTGAGAAGTATGTGATAAACAAGAGCTCCCCCTAAATTTGTGCATTATTTAAAATTTGCGTTTGAATGCAAATGCACAATCGATTAGGATTATGGGTCACTCTTCCATGTCACATACATCTTGGTGGAGCGCACAAAATGATAAGAATGAATGACATGCACTCAATCACCAAGACAAGAGTAAATAGCCATACAATAATGAATAGCATATGATAAGCATTAAGCACACATTAAAGCATAGTATGACCAAGCACTCATTAAGGTAGCATCAAACGTAGTAGCAAGCACACTTAAAGTTTCGAAAGACCAAGAGAAACCAATGTATCTCAAAGAAAACCGGCAAAAGAACGAAAGACAAAAGAGCACTCTCTCTCTCGAAGCCCTATGATCTATACAATTTCTCCCCCTTTGGCAACAAGTTACCAAAAAGTTCGAAAAGGTATAGAGCTAAGCGTCACTGCGGGCTCTGCTGGCTGCTCCCGTCTGGGTAGATGTCGGTGTAGAAATAGCTGCATCGGCGAAGACTTCTGCTGATGTCTGCGCGGGAGGAGTGGATGCTGAAGCTGGAGTAACTGCTGGAGCTGTAGCTGGTGCTGAAGTGGTAGCCCTGGAGTCAGTCACTGGAATAGCTGCAGATCTGGATCCTCTGGGAACCTGAGCAGTCTGGCGATGAGAGTCCTGGACTAGATCATCCTGCATGAGCTTTGCTCTCTCCTGCCTTGTTTCCTCCATGTCTGCCTCAAGCTTGTTGACAGACACCTGAATCTCAGTCAGCTTCACGTCCAGAGCGTGGATTTTGTCCTCAACAATCCTCTCTAGGCTTTCCTGAGATTGCTCAATGCTGGCCAGGCGTTGTTCAATCCTCTGGGTAGCTTCAAGAATTTGTTCTCCAAAGCTCTTTGGCTTAGCTGCTGCTGCTGCTGCCTCTTTGTCAGCTTTAGCTTTCTTTGCAGCTTCGATTTTGGCCTGTCCTTCAACTGAGGTGGGATCCTCTTCATCCATCACAACTACGTTGTCCTCATGCTCTGGCTGCAGTGGCAAGTGCTTCCTATCCAACATGAATTTGCCCGTGCCAAACTTGGCATTGATGAGCATCTGAATCTGCGGGGCAAACCCACACGACCTCTTCTGGCCAGCTGCAGTCCTCTTAATGGTCTCTACCATTAAGTCCATCACCTTGAAAGGTGCCTTCTCATCGAGAATGTGCAGCATGTTGATAGAATAGCCTCGAATCATGCGGTGGTCTCCAGACTTAGGCATCAATGTATGCCTCAGAATAGTGTTAGTGGTGGTCAGACCTGCCTGGAGATAGTACACTGAGCCAAGCTTCCATCCTTCCAAATCAGCAGCCGGGATCTCCTTGTACATGTTCTTCATGGAATCATGACTCTTCTTAGGAATCCCATAGACATCAATGTCGTCCTCTCTCTGCACTGGAGCGTTCAGAAGTTCTGCCCATTCTTCAACAGACAAAGAAAACCTTTGACCTTCAGTCATCCAGGTGATCTTGCCATCAGGATAAAAGTGGGCTGTGGCGTAGAACTGCATGATCATCTCGTCATTCCAAGCTGTCAGCTCTTGACCCACAAAATCAGCAACTCCACATGCAGTAAATCTCTCATGCACATGGGGAAAGAAGTCACGGTGCTCTTCACTGTCAATGTACTTCCAGTCAACATACCTGGTGTCAGCAACAATGGGCTTCTTATCCATCAGCACGGTCTCATAGAAATCCTGCTGCTCTCTGGTGTGGAATCTGGGGTCCACAGCAGTCCTTCTCCTTACGGCATATGGATCAGACTGTCTCCATAGCCCGAGACCTTTATCCTTCCTTGCCTTCATGTCCTCAGCTTGAGGATGAGCATCATTGTGGAGTGGCAACTTGGGACGGAGCTTAAGCAACACATGCTCTTCATCTGATTCAGACGGTGGCATCTCACCTTTGTTCTTCTCAGAAGCTGGAATGCTCCTGGTTGTTCTCTTGGGCTTGGCTGGAGCTGCCTTGGCTTGAGCAGGCTTCTTGGGCTTAGAGGAGGCTTGAGCTCGAATAGCATCACCCATGAACTTAGCTTTCTGAGGAGGAGGCTGGGGTGCATCTTCTTCTTCTTCTTCAGCAGCATCAACTTGAGGTTCAGCATATACTACCCTCTTCCTCTTGGAAGTCTTCTTCACCTTGCTTGGAGCTGGCTCTTCCAAGTTGAGCTTCTTTGCAACAGCTGACTGCTTTACTTTGCTTGTGCCTTTCCTTGTCTGCTGCCCTTGGTGCTCTTTGGCAACCACATTCCTCTTTGGCTTGGAGGTAACTTCCTCAGCAACAAAGTCAGAGTCCTCATCATCAGAAGTTCTCTTCTTCCTGGTTCTGGTGGCTGCAGGAGGCAAACCACTAGGGGTACTCCTTTCACCATCATCACTGGAGCTGCTAGCCTCGGGACTTGTTTCTGCCTCTGGAATCTCAGCAAAAGGAGACTCAGACCTGTTCTGGCTGTCACTGACATCTGACATGGCTGACAACCTGTGAAAAGATAAGGTATAGGCAGAGTAGAAGAGTTATCACAACTGCAGAGGTTTTTGCAAAAAATGAGTTTAAAACTTAGTTTTGAGTTTTCACAGAATGTATTTCGGTCAAACCGATTTTAAGTTTCGGTGAAACCGAAGTGTATACAGAGGCCTACACACCACTTTCGGTCAGACCGAAATGGGTTTCGGTCCTACCGATAACCTAGGGTTTCACTGAAACTAAGTTTCGGTCACACCGATTTGCACAACTCGGTTAGACCGAATGATGCAGTGCAATGGCCAGAGGCCAAATCGGTCATTCCGAGTTTCAAAATCGGCTTCACCGAGATGCGTTCCGTGGAAACCTAAACCTAAGAATTTCGCTCGAAACTAGAGGATCTGATTTAATGTATAGGGAATATCTCAAACGTGGAAAGATTCAAGGCAAGCCATTCGTGCAAGAATTGGATGGGGAGCACGAAAGGGATCGGGACTCACCCTAACTTGGTGGAGTCCCTCTACGGCGGCAACGGCGGAGATGATTACCGTTGACGGCGGCGGAGACCTGCGGCGAGGGCGCACAGGCGACGATGGCGACGATCCGTAGACCAGGGCGACGGCAGCAGGGGTCTTGGGGGCGAACGGTTTGAAGAGTTAAATCGCGCGCAGCCCTCAGGTATATATAACCCCATGCTGTCGGTGGGACCGAGTTGAAAAACTCGGTGTCACCGAAATGTATAACTGTTGTGCAGTTACGCATATCGGTCAGACCGAGATTTTGAACTCGGTTTCACCGAGATGAAACCTAGATCAGTCTAAGCGTTTCAGTTGGACCGAGATGGAAAAGCCGGTCAGACCGAAATGGACTTAGAAGGTTTTGGAAGTCAGCCTTATACGGATCGGTGGCTCCGAGTGCTCCTCACTCGGAGAGTCCGAAAAAGACTTGTTCAAAGTTGTGATATGAGCATGAAGAGAATTTGAGACAAGAAAGCATAGATAGCTAGGGAAGGTGCTTAGGCATTCTTGTCCATCCATTTGGCCAGAAAAATCAAAACAATCAAAACAACAAATGGATGTCCTTGAATGGATAAAATCATGCATTCAACATGCTCACACAATAAGATAGCAACTGAAATATGTGTCAAACATGCACAACCAACACTCTAGCTACTAGCACACAATTTGTCGATGACTAGGTCATCTATATATGAGTATATTGACTTAGGAGCCAAATGAGAACATTTGATCATAGGTCATACTCATCGTTTAAGCACAAGTGGGGTTACCACTTTTACATAAAGCATTTATGTGTTCACATCATTTGGAGATGCTTTAGCTCAATTTTTAGAGCAAAGCTCCCCCTAGATGTGAGAACCCCTTTTAAAGGGTCAAACTAACCTTGGGTTGTCGTAGAAGACTTCATGTAGATGTTGAAGATGTGGATGCTCAATGTTGATGTAGATCATCAAGAGTTGGGAGCTATCCTTTGATTTAGGGCACTTTCAATACCTACATGGGTTAGTCCCACAAGGAACAAACAAGAATATCCATAGACATAGATTGAAGTTCACAAAAGATGATGTCCATGAAAGCAATGATTACCTTGTCCCTTGACTTACCAACAAGAGGGTTTGTGACTCCATGAACTAGTGCATGATGTGAAAGTTGATTGCACAAGTTCTTGCCAAAATGAATATGAGTGAAGTATGTCGGCGGAGTCACCCTCAAGAACCTTCTAGTTCTTCTTCTTTGGGATCCACATCATCTTGATGGGAATCCTTGGGGTTGTAGTTGAGCTTGACGAAGTAGAACTTGATGTGTCCTTGGGAACCCACTTGACCATGGCTTGAGGTGCTTCAATGAATGCATCAATCTCCTCTTGAAGCTTGTCCTTGTCCTTTAGCTTGTGGTCTTGTGGTGGAAGGTCATCTTGAGCTTGTTCCACATTGGAAGAAGTAGGATCATACTTCTCCTTTTGTGAAACAAACTGTGGAGTAGGGTATTGACCTTCTTCCCACTCAACACCTTCGGCGTTGAACTTTCGCTCAAAACCAATCCCTTGATTCTTCCGGTGTCTTCCTTGTTTGCGAACAATCTCCTCAAAGTTCTTGCTTCCGGCAAGACTCTTGTAGACACCTTTCTCTATGATTTCCTTCAATAAGCTATTTTCTTGCTCAAGTGTAACTTGGCTTGAAACATTGTTAGTGCAATCAAGAGAACTACTAGAAGCAACAATATTGGATTTAACATTGTTATTGTTACTACTAGAGGAAGAATTTTTCTTATGCTTGTCATGCTTAGTCTTAATAGGTGGCAAGAAATTAGACAAGAGAAGTCGTTTGGCAAGATATGAAGAACTCTTCTTTCGAAGATCGTCATTGATCGCTTTTAGAAACTCATGTTCTTGCTCTAGAGTGAGCTTCTCGAAGCGTAGCTTCTCATGAGATCTTAGGAGCTCTCTATGATCTTCTTGAGTTGTTTCATGAGCTAACTTAAGAGTGTTTAGTTCTTTAGTTAGACGCTCAATCTCCTTCATAGCATTGTCATTCGACTCTTCTCGACTATAAAGACTACTAGCATTTTCATCATTACTAAGCTCACTAGATTTATCATGCAAGAGCTCATCTTCACCAAGCAAGTCATCCTCATCACTATCAAAGTCAATGAATTCAGGGTGTGTTACCTTGGGGCCTTTAGCCATGAAGCATCTTCCAATTCCTTCATTTGGTGAATCAAATAAGTCGTAGGAGTTGGAGTTGGAGGATACGAGTGCAAGTCCGGCAACACCTTCATCTTGACTATAGTCGGAGTCGGAGTGATAGCTTCCATCGGATTGATTGTCGGAGTCGGAGCCGGAGACCCATTCACCTACGTGAGCTTGATGTCTTCTTCTTGTGTAGTTCCTTGATGACTTGTCTTTCCTCTCCGAATCCTTGCTTCTCCGAGAGGGTCTTCGTTCATAACGATCATCTCTACTCCTTCTCTCTCTCCGAGGTGACTCATCTCTTGCTCTTCTTCTTGGAGATTCTTCTCTTCTCTTGTGGGGAGCCGTACACTCATTTGAGAAGTGTCCGGGTCTTCCACAATTGTAGCAGTTTCGATCACGACTAGAAGATCTCTTTTCATCATATGATCTAGACTTTGAGCTTCTTTCTTTGCCTCTATTCTTGTAGAACTTGTTGAAGTTCTTGACCATTAGGCTTATCACTTCATTGGAAATTAGCTTGTCACTTGAGGTAGTGGGAGCATCACTTGTAGCTTTGTAGGCACCACTTGACTTGTTGTGAAGCTCTTCCTTATCCTTAAGTGTCATCTCATGAGCAACAATTCTTCCAATGACTTCAGTTGGCTTGAGAGTCTTGTAGTTTGGCATCATTTGAATCAAAGTGCACACGGTGTCATATTTTCCATCCAAAGCTCTGAGAATCTTCTTAATGATGAATCGGTCGGTCATTTCTTCGCTTCCTAAGCCGGCAATCTCATTTGTGATGAGAGCAAGCCTAGAGTACATTTCAGCGACTCCTTCACCATCCTTCATCTTGAACTTGTCAAGTTGACCTTGAAGAATATCTAGCTTTGATTCCTTCACAGATTCAGTACCTTCGTGCATTTCAACCAAAGTATCCCAAATCTCTTTAGCATTCTCAAGACGGCTGATTTTGTTGAACTCCTCGGGACACAAAGCATTGAAGAGAATGTCACAAGCTTGAGCATTGTTTTGTAACATCCGCAACTCTTCCGGTGTAGCTTCGCGATCCGAAACTTTTCCTTCTTCGAAGAAATCACCTTGCATACCAACACAAATAATGCCCCATGCGGCTGGGTTATGACCAAGAATATGCATTTTCATTTTATGCTTCCAACTAGCAAAATTTGTACCATCAAAGTAAGGACCTCTACGATAATTACCCTCACTAGACGTCATACTCTCCTAGGTTGTGAAACCAAGCTTATGGAGTCCAATGCAATGGAAACCAAAACAATGGAGACCAAAGCTCTGATACCACTTGTAGGATCGAAAGTATGTCTAGAGGCGGGGATTTGACTACTTGACAATATAAAAAATCTGCCTTTTGATCATGCAATGTTTTTGGCAGTTTCACAATTAAGATCAATTCAAGTATCACCCTACACATGCAATTCTAGAGTATAAGCAGCGGAAAGTAAATTGCACATGTAGTAAAGAGAGGTGGAGAAGATCAAACGCAGTTTGGAGACACGGAGATTTTTGTCGTGGTTCCGATAGGTGGTGCTATCGTACATCCACGTTGATGGAGACTTCAACCCACGGAGGGTAACGGTTGCGCGAGTCCATGGAGGGCTCCACCCACAAAGGGTCCACGAAGAAGCAACCTTGTCTATTCCATCATGGCCTACGCCCACGGAGGACTAGCCTTACTCGGGGTAGATCTTCACGAAGTAGGCGATCTCCTTGCCCTTACAAACTTCTTGGTTCAACTCCACATCTCAAAGACGGAGGCTCCCAAGCGACACCTAACCAATCTAGAAGGCACCACCCTCCAAAAGGTAATAGATGTGGTTGATGATGATGAACTCCTTGCTCTTGTGCTTCAAATGATAATCTCCCCAACACTCAACTCTCCTCACTGATTTGGCTGTGGTGGAAGAAAGGTTTGAGTGGAAAGCAACTTGGGAAGGCTAGAAATCAAGTTTCATATGGTAGGAATGGAATGGCTTGATCTCAACACAAGGGTAGGTGGTTCTCTTCTCAGAAAGTGTAAGGTAGGAGTGGTAGACTTTCTGATGGCTCTCTCCACGAATGAAGAGGGGGTGGAGGGGTATATATAGCCTCCACACAAAATCCAACCGTTACACACATATTTGACCAATCTCGGTGAGACCGAAGTGAAAACTCGGTCAGACCGAAAGTTCAAATATAGTGAACGTTGGGATTTTCGGTGGGACCGAAAATACCATCTCGGTGTGTCCGAAGTGAGTCAAAGGTAGGAGCTTGCCATCTCGGTGGGACCGAAATTAACAACTCGGATATTCCGAAGTGATGTCAATTGGTTACAGAAGGTTGGCAGTCCAGTTTCGGTGAGACCGAAACTCAAAATCGGATGGACCGAGAAATTAGGGTTTGGAAGAATAACTGAGGTGGTTCATCTCGGTGGGACTGAGTTTGCAGAATCGGTTTGTCCGAGATTACTTATGAGTGTGTTAAGTAGTGAAGAGTGCTGATAGTTGAGGGAGCTAGATCACTAAGCACTTGAGCAACCAGATCATTAACACAACCTCATCCCCCTTTTAATAGTATTGGCTTTTCCTATGGACTCAATGTGATCTTTGATCACTAAACCAAAAATAGAGTCTTGAGCTTTTGCCAATGCTTGTCTTAGCATTTTGAGGGGTCCACTTCTTCAGACATTTCCATACCCATATCATCGAACTTCTCTGAAATGATTCTCAAGTAAATATTAGTTCAATGATATATATGTTGTTATTAATTACCAAAACCACCCGGGGATTAGTTGCACTTTCAACAACCTTCTTCATCCGGGCTCCCGACTGGTGCTGGTTAATCAATGCGACACGGAGCTTGTTGTATGCATGTGCTTCTCGCCGCCGTGAGTGATGGGCATGTAATCGCCCTAGACGCCTGGATGGTTGTAGCAAGCTCCTCTGTTAGAATCGAATCACTAACCTTGGAGCAAGAAGAGAGGTGTAAACATGGAGAAAAACAATACAAGATCACTAATAATAGACTGATCCTATTTCTTATACAGAAATTGAAACAAATGACTGGTAGAATTCCACCATTCTACCGATGTTACAAGCACCTGAAGTCATTATTAATGTTAGAAGGGAGAGAGGAAATTGGTGGAATAGTTGTTGTATTGCTTGAGCCTCGTGGGCATATATATAGGAGTACATGATCTACTTGGAGTACAAGTCAAGCCAGAATATTTCCTAGTCTAACCTATGTTTCCTAATACAATCACGTTACTCAACATCCCCCCGTAGTCACAACGGTAGCGACGCAAACGATGAGACTGGAGAAGAATCCTAAGGCAAGCCGACGGACACCCCCCCCATAGTCAGAACGGTCGACGCATCGCGGAGTCATGACTGGAGTGGAAACCGACGAGGTTGCTCAAGCAGGCGGTAGCCCTTTGTGCCGTTTGTCGATGTAGCCGAGAGCGTAGGTGGTGTAGCCGTTGTCGAGGTAGCCATGCGAAGAATGCTGTGGTCGATGTCGAGTCGGGGTAGCCGGTGTTGAGGAAGTCGCCGTGGAGCCGCGGGCGCAAGGAGGCGCCGAGTTAGTCATGGGCGCAGTGATGTCGGAGTAGTGGTGCGCCGGGAAGAAGATGTTGTTGACGAGGCGTTACGTCGGGTTTGCCAAACCCGGGGACACGTCGTAGACGAAGGCACGCGTCGGTGTTGCCAGCACCGGGCGTGCGTAGACAGACGAAGACGAAGTTGACGAAGCGTCGCGCCAGGCTTGCCAGGCCCGGGGACACGTCGTGGAAGAAGGCATGCATCGGTGTTGCCAACACCGGGCATGCGTAGATGAGGGACCTGCACGAGCTGTACGCCATGTCGGAGAAGTCGGAGGGGCCAACAGAGAAGAACTCGACGACGATTGCGGCGTCCATCGGCGCGGGGCCGATGTCACCAACGATGTTTGGAGTAGACGAAGTGGTCGGGGTAGATGACGGCGACGCTGGCGACGGGCTGGTGCTTGGACGGGCGACGACGGCGGCTACGAAGGTAGCGGCGGCGGCTAGGTTAGGAGTGCGGCGGCGGTGCTCGAAGTAGGCGAAGAATCCAAACAGAGTGACGATGACCGGCGCGGACGGTGATGTTCCCGCGCCAAGGGAGATGGCGCGGAACATACCACGGGAAGTCGACGCGCGATGACGGCGGAGTGGACCGCGGGCCGCGGCGCTACGGCCCGAAGGGGCTATGCAGCGGCGGCAAGCGGGTCGGGGCGATGGCGGGAAGACCTCGGGGCGGCGGCGGGGACCGCGGGCCGCGATGTTGCGGCCCGAAGGGGCGACGCAACGGCGGTTCGCGAGTCGGTGCAACCGCAGGGACGGCATCGGGGCGGCGGTGGGGACCGCGTATCGCGGCGCTATGGCCTGAAGGAGCGACGCAGTAGCGAAGCACGAGTCGATGCAGCCGCACGGGGAACCACGGGGCGGCGGCACTGCGGCCCGACGGGACGACGCAGCGGCAGCCCGATGCTCGATCGACGGAGGGGCGCGCTGAACTCGGGACAATCTTCACGGGACCTGCGGAGGCACGCGCAACCGACGAGCCAGGTCGGTCGCACGGTGTGGATGTGGCGGATCGTGGCGGCGGGCGGGTGATCAATCCGACCGCGCGCGAGGTCGGGGACGCCGCTCGATGAAGACGGGGTGGCGGCGGAGTCCGAGATGAAGCCGACGAGGACGGACGGCGTGGGACGTCGTGCGACCGACACACGGGCTGCCAAAGCAGCGCCGGCGCCTGGGCAGCGAGGCCCGAGCGACCAACAGAGCAGCGGCGCCCGAGTTGAGGCAGCGGACGAGCCTGATGCAGTCGAGGACGAGGTAGACCGCCGAGCCTGATGCAACCGAGGACGAGGCCGGCGAGGTAGACCGCCGAGCCGCCGTGCAGACGCGGCGGAGACGGGTGACGTTGATCGATGGGCGGGTCGGCGCGCGAGCGACAGCTATGATTGGCCGTCGCATGGCGCGAGGCCGCCGGGTCGGTGATCCAGGTGTACCTGTCGGAGCAGGGCGGTGACGGCCGGCGCAGGGCGAGGGACGGATCGGCGCGCAGACGACGGCTGGCCCAAACGGGCCACCTCGACGCGCGTGGCCGCCGGGTCGGAGGAGAGGTCGACAGGTCGCGCCAGGGTCGGAGTAGAGGCGCACAGGGTCGACGGCGGCGGCGGACGACGCAAACCGATCAAGATTAGATCGGAAAACCAAAAAGAAAAACGCCGATCAAAACGACCGGCGAGAGAGCGAAAAAACCGGAGCAATGGCTCGGGAAAAAGACTCTCTAGGGCAGCCGGCCAACACGGCCGGCGGACGAACCCTAGGTACGGGCGGCGCGGCCCCCGACGACGGTCATGGAAGCCGACCGCCCCGGGGGCGGCGCGCGGGTGCGGAAGCGGTGACGGCTAGGCTTTAGGATCGACTTGCGATAGATACCATGTTAGAAGGGAGAGAGGAAATTGGTGGAATAGTTGTTGTATTGCTTGAGCCTCGTGGGCATATATATAGAAGTACATGATCTACTTGAAGTACAAGTCAAGCTAGAATATTTCCTAGTCTAACCTATGTTTCCTAATACAATCACGTTACTCAACAATTAACACCACCGTAACTGAAGCAACCAGCAAACTAAACTCTAGAGCATCGAAGGACAATCAGATCAATCCTTCTCTGAAGCTCGCACGACAAAATTGCCAACTTCTCTAACGTAGCTCAAAGATACCGACACTTTATATGGTACTCCCTCCGTTCCTAAATATTTATCTTTCTAGACATTTCAAATGAACTACAACATACAGATGTATGTAGATATATTTTAGAGTGCAGATTCACTCATTTTGCTCCGTATGTAGTCACTTGTTAAAATCTCTAGAAATATAAATATTTAGAAATGAAGGGAGTACGTGGTACACCCACCTAAATATGCAATAAATTATGCAACAAATAGAATCCGATATATATAGACACACACGTATGAACCGGTTTCCATGGTCAAATGACTGAAAGTCACGTGAGACCGCATACATATAGCCTCGAGAATCAACTTCTCGAAGGTGATGCCACGTTGCCACGCGTGATGTAACTTATTCGCCGGCTGATACGATTCTTCCTACCTGATGGTTTGCTTGGAGAGGGACAGGCTCGACCGATCTTCCATTGTTCCATCGATCGCAGCTTGCTCCACCTCTGGCATGCCTGGCCGCGGAACTATCCGGAAAATGGCCTTCTGACCCGTTCGTTCGCGCCGCCCGCGCCAGGCTACCCAGCCAACAACGAAGGTTCAACAATGACCAGTTACAACGTCCAGGTCCTGGTCCGAAATAGACTTTTAGTTACATCACAGCAGTCAGAGTCAGCCTGCTTATATATACCGAGCCGATGGCTTGGGCTGGGGAGATGCAAAAATGGAGCGCTCGCTCGCCGTCGCTTTGCTCGTCATGCTCACGCTCTGGAGCGTACCGGCGGCGGCCGGCGACGGAAGCATTTCCCTGGACCGGCTGCCCCGTGGCTCACCCGGAGATGCTACAACGGCTGGTAAATACAGTTACACAACTTATAAATCGAACCCTCAATAGTGGCTTTTCGTTCTTAGAAACCTTCAAGTTCATTGATCAACAGCAGAGACACGTTCATTGATCAACTTTCATCAGTATTTAGGGAAAATTCGATTCAAACACTTGCCGTTCTTCGAACAACCTTAATCTTTTTTGGAGCGAAACAACCTTAACTGAGAGTTTCTTTTTTGAGCGAAACAACCTTAACTAAGAGTTGTCCGGGTATGATTTTTGATTTCTTTTTCGGTAATTAAAAACCTTTTTCGGTATAGATTTTGATTCAGTTTTGTCTCAGAGATATTTTGGGCCTGGCCCATGGGAATTTAGCATAAGCCCATTTATGGGCATCCATACTTTATAGGGCCAATCTTGGGCCTAAACCAAGCGCATCCTGCCGCCATCTTCAGCCTTTCCGCCGACCGGCGCAACGGCGGCGAGGTCGCTGCTCGTCGGAATGCGCGCAGTTCTAGACCCCCCCCCCCCCCCCCCCCCCCCCCCCC
>LR738712.1:656535748-656575673 GCA_902687465.1 Secale cereale
GGGGGGGGGGTGGAGCTGCCTAGCAAGCGGAATGCGGCCGAGGCCATTTATCCTGATCCGGAGTGCTGAGGTAGGAAATTTGGACTTATAAACGCCCATGCCGGATGCGAGATGTCTGCACCGCGCCGCCGCCCGCCGGCCCGCAGCTACGACCACGCCTGCCCTGCCGTTTTGCGCCCGTGCCATGGCTGGATGCGCCGCTGCGCGTGGTCACGTGTGGGAGGATGGGGCGATCAGAATTGGGGATTTCGGGAGGTGGCACGACGGTTTGTTTGATCAAACGAGTTCAACGCAACAAAGCAGGCTACAATCATTTTTGAATGGGCTGCGAGCGTGCAAGAAGTTACTGCCGTGGGCTACTGGGCCACGTGGGGTGGGAAGGGAGGGAACCAGCCAGCGCACCCAGAACGTGGGCTGAAGGCTTGTTAGCCTCACATATTGTCTCAGTTTACTTTTTTTTTCATACCTGTACGTAATATACACTATATATATGAAATCTTTTGACAAAAATAATGGGTATTCAACTGAATACCCATGAATTGAAGTGGGCCCGCCCCTGCTTCCATTGTCCTTTTTATGCTAATGATCGTGATTAGTGAAGAAAGTGACATCTGTAATAGAACAAACCAAGAGAGATGGAACACATGTAGCTAGATAATCATGTTATAGACAAAGCTGATCAGTGGCAACCTTTGAGGTTACATGCACAAGTTCAAGCTAAGCAAAGTAGTAGTAGTTACAGGACCAACAGAAATGCATTGCTGGAAATGTACTCCCTCATATGAACAGCTCACGGTACGTCGACGATGAAAAGTGAGACAAATATTTCTAAACTCAAGCATCCACAAAATGAAATCATTTGGTGATGATGATGAATGATAACCACTAGACTTTTACTACATAGACCCAACAAGAAGCCAAGGTTCCTCGACTAAAAATCTGAATCAGAAGAGAATCATACCAAGCCTATATATGACCAGAACTACAACCAAGGAGTTGTCTCCTTCTATCTCTGAATTACAAACTTTAGTAGTCAGAAGGGTTTGCATCTGCAAATTACCAAACAAAGATATAAATCATTGAAATGATTTAACTGAGGGCGGCAGTTTGAGCCTCCTTAGTCCAACATTTAGGGGAAAAAGGAGTGTGATATGAGAATATATATAGCCAATAGGTATATAATTGGGAAATACCAGTAGCAGCTCGGTTGAAAATCACAAATTGGGAACCATAATCCTATAATTTGCAATACATAGCATAATGCTAATTAAGATACCAGGTTTGGTTATTTCATGTTAAGATACAAAGGTTTTTCTAATTCTTGTGGCCCCTTGAAAATCTAATAGTGACTCTCATATTTTGTCTGCCTTAAACCTTAAAAGGATGCAGAGGATAAAAATCTACAGATTTCAAGAAACCCAGTTACACATGTAAATAAACCCAATGATATTCATTACTGTCATGAAACCACGTCCCCGGTGTCATTTGACATTTCTCAACAAAATAGACATAACCAAACACAAAAAGGAACTACTCATTTGGATCCTTCAGCTATTTGGCCAGGTTAAGTTAGGCTAGGTACTGCTTGGTTCAAAATAAACATGCATGACATCGGTCAAAAAATATTGTGGATATTTACCGTGTCCAGTGAATCAGCTGCAAGGCCAGAGAAGTTGGTGCTACCGGAAACTTCAGTGCCTTCATGAACAACAAGTTGCCTCTTAACAATTTCACAAACCTTCTCCACTGTATCCTGTTTTGCATGTTGGCATACATATTCAGAAAGAAAAACTTGTAAGCTGTGAAGGACTTCCAAAATTGCAGCAAGCAACTATAGAAATGCGGCACTGTTTAGTGGCCAACACACGGTTGCTCAAAAGAACAGAGACTTGAGCATACATGTACACAAGGATCGAACAAAACACGAGGATGACGAAACTGAACCAAGATGTTGATGAACTGAGAGAACCAGACACATCATGACAGCAAATAGGGCACATATAGCCCTTCTGTGCACGTATACGTAAAATCAATACTATGTCACAGTTACACTGGATCAGATTAGAGCTCACCTTATTGTCCTTAGTTTCACTTAATCCCGCTCCAAAACTAATATAAAAATCCAAATCTTCAGAAGCAGCAAAGAACATTTGTGTACTAAAAATTGAAATGATTAGGGAACGTTCATTGTTTTGCTTAAGACAGTAAAGCTACATGACCTTTTAGCAATTCTTACTATATGTAAAGTCATAAGTTGCCTTGTACTATAAGTGTATAGCTCTTAAATCTACATCACTTTAACTTATCTGAAGGTTGTTATTGAAAATTAAGCACATATTATCAAATTTGAGTGGTTAAAAGAATAACACTACATCATGGTTATTGTATTGAGGCTCTTAGAAAACATGAAAAGCATTCCACTGTTTTATTCTTGTGAAGATGTTTATATATAAAATAATATACTCGACAAAAGAAAACTAAAGTATCATCTTACATATATCTAATATAAACTGAAATTTCTCCAGCTTCTTGAAATTCCTTATTTGCTTCCATGTACCATGCATGTCCTAAAATATAACGCATTACAGGAAACATGATATACATGTGCTAGCTTGACTGTTCAACGAATAGCCATATGTGAGAATTATATAGGTTTCAATGGAATCCTTCCATCAAACACATATCGAAGTTTGTAGGTGTTGGAACTATACACACATTAATGGAAGTATCTGACAGAACATTGATAGCATTCTGTCACATTTCCAAATTTGGTCTCCTATACTGTAAATACTTTTGCAATTATAAATCAAGATAATGTTCAAACAGGTTGTGTTGCACCTATTAATCAACGTGACCCAAATTCCAATATATATAATCAAGTTAGGTATCTTAACAAAAGGTTCGTCGAAGGGATACTTCCTTACATTTGGACAATTTCTACAACAATCTTGGTTACTTTATAATTCTTGGATTATCATCACTACGATCAATTCTTCTTCATGCTATTGATCATCTCGGCTTTTTCCTTGAAAACTGCATGCTGATACTATGGGCACAATTAGCTAGAGTTTAAGGTAATATGTCAGAACTCATAGAGCCCCCTTAAATAAGAAAACCAATCTTATATAATTCAACTGGGTACACCATGAAGGTTGGGCTGGATAAGGTTCGAGGATTGCCGACATCCCTCATTAGTCTCTCGGAGTCTCGACAGGGCTTATCCCTGTCGTCTTCTGTTTACTAAAACTAACACAATTCTTTTAAATAGTAGTTTGGTCTCATATCTCTACAACCTTCTTTGACGAATGATCTGTAGAAACAAGGAGGAAGTGGATCAGGTCTCACCCAACCTCCGGCAGCCTAGAAGCGCTGCAACACCACTCATTCTGCACATGAATGTAAATAGAGAGAAGGATGACTAACCTATTCAAAGCTCTAACCGATGAACAAATTTCGCTACTGCACCCAAGACCGTCTCACTGAATGTCTTAGTTCCTTGCGCCATCGCCAATTCCCTGAAAAAATGTACCACAAAATACAAATTTAACAACCATATCTCATTGGCTAATCTCTGTTTGCATCAGTATGAAAGAACAGAAGAGGAGGAGCTAGCATACCTGCAGAGACGCCGTTGTTCAGCGCCGCAGCAGAAGAAGCGGTGGGCCTTGCGCCATCATCGATTCCCATTGAAGCGGCCCACGTTCGACGCGTTCGCCACCATCGCCACCTGCTTCGACTGCTGCTCCCCTCCTCCTGTCGACGACGATGAGGCTCCAGCCACCTGCTAGCATGGGGCGCGGCCAAGGAGAAGGGCGGCTCGACGGCGGCGCGAGTAATAAGATATACTTAAAACCTATAAAGTTTCTAGTTAACTCATCAAATGGCTAATAGACAATCTGGAATCAGAATCATGTTGAACAATGCGCAATGACAAATCATCTGTAGGTATGACCAGAATATCTCGGTTTATTTTCAATACCAGCTCAGATCTCACAATTTATGCTGAGCACTCCTTGCTGTACATTATAGCAGAAGGGGCGCATTCCCTGAATATATGAGTTATCCATGATTGCCCACTGCCTTGCTTATGTGGAGGAACGTCGTGCCCATCCTGGGCGACGGTTGCATGTTTATATAGCCAGGTCGCAACCTCCTAGCATAGCGTACAAAGTTGGTTCAGATTACAAACTTGGAGAGAAAGAGATAAGGGAGTTACAACAAGATGCGAATAGCTAAGGATCTCCTAGTCTATCTAGTCTATCTTCGGTTGGACTCCTCCTGCGATACTTATCTCCAAAAGGTTCTGAACCTGTCACGTAGGTGGACCAATATTATGTTCAACACCCTCTCTTAATCACAACTTGGTCAAGTTGAGATTATGCTTGAACTCTTCAAAATTTCGTGTGGGCAAAGCTTTGGTGAATCCATCTGCAACCTGATCACGAGAATGAATAAACCGAATTTCCAACTGCTTGTTTGCAACTCGTTCTCTGACGAAGTGGAAATCAATCTCAATATGTTTTGTCCTTGCATGAAAAACAGGATTAGCAGATAGATAAGTAGCACCAAGGTTATCACACCATAGGCATGGAGCTTGAGTGTTCTTTACGCCAAGCTCTCGTAACATGGACTGGACCCAGATGATTTCAGTTGTGGCATTTGCCAACGCCTTATACTCAGCTTCAGTACTTGACCTTGATACAGTGGCTTGTTTCTTTGCACACCCTGATATTAAGTTTGGACCAAAGAATACTGCAAAACCACCAGTAGATCGTCTGTCAATCAGAAAAGGCACTAACAAGTGTAGGTGAAGACTTGTTGAAGGTGAGACCAAGATCAACTGTATCTTTCACATATCTCACTATACGTTTTGCGGCAGTCCAATGAGTTGTAGTGGGTGCATGAAGAAACTGACACACTTTGTTTACTGCAAACGAAAGGTCAGGTCTTATCAAGGTCAGATACTGAAGTGCACCTACTAAGCTTCTGTACCTGGTGTTGTCATCTTGTCCCAAGGGCTCTCCTTCTGCAAGTGACAATTTTTCTATGCTGGACAATGGAGTTGATGAGGATTTACACCCCTGTAACCCAACTCTTCTTACCAGATCCGTGGCATATTTTTCCCGAGACAAATGAAGACTGTTACCTTGTTTCTTGACTTCAATCCCCAGGAAGAAATGCAGATCACCCAGATCCTTGAGAGCAAACTCAGCATTTAAATCCTTCAATAGTCCTGATATAGGCTCATCAGATGAGCTTGTGACAATAATATCATCAACATATATAAGGACGAATATGGATGTTTTTAGCTTGTTGTAAATGAACAAGGATGTGTCAGACTTAGAAGGAATAGAGCCAAGAGTTTGCAATTTGTGACTTAGCCTGGAGTACCATGCCCTGGGAGCTTGTTTGAGTCCATATAGTGCTTTATCAAGCTTGCACACATGAAACGGTTTGTTCTTGTTCTCAAAACCAGGAGGTTGTTTCATATACACTTCCTCTTCTAGAACACCATGAAGGAACGCATTCTGTACATCTAGCTGGCGAAGGCTCCATCCCCTAGAAACAGCAATAGAGAGCACAAGACGAATAGTTGCAGCTTTAACAACTGGACTAAAGGTGTCCTCATAGTCTATACCATACCGTTGCTTGAAGCCCTTTGCAACAAGTCTGGCTTTGTAGCGATCAATGGTTCCATCAGCCTTCTTTTTTATTCTGAAAACCCACTTGCAGTCAATTAGATTTTTACCATGCCGTGGCGGAACCAAATGCCACGTGTTATTTTTCAGGAGTGCCCTGTGTTCTTCTTCCATGGCCGTCTTCCACTTCTTGTCATTGAGTGCCTCGCTAAGAGTGCTTGGTTCATCTGTGGAGCAAACGAGACTGTATTTCGTTAGCTGTTTATAATTTACTGGTTTTGTTACCCCTTTTTGAAGACGTGTCCGCGGAGTAGGAACAGTCGAAGAGGTTTGTGCAGAAGATCCCGCTGCTGCGGCGTCAGGGGCAGAAGATCCCGAGGTGGATCCCGTGGCATCCCCCGCCTTGCTGCCAACCGCGCCAGACGGATTGTCTGTGCCGTCGCGAGGTGAAGGCGTTAGAGATGCGGCTCGATCGGGCGCAGAAAATCCCGGACCGCCGAACACATCCGGCGCAGGCCCATCATGGAGTAATGATGAGGCGGAGCCTGGCGGGATCACACCGGATCACGCGCCAGCAGCTGGCTGGGCCGGATCCTCACTGGGAGCCGAGCCTGTCTCCTGTCGAGGCGGCTCCCCGCCTGGCGGCTGGCGGCGCACGTAGTGGCGGGGCCCATCAGCAGGCCAGCGAGGCTCGGTGCGCCGCGTGGGGGCGTCCGAGTGGTGGGGGCCGGATGGATCGCCCGAGCCCGTGGCGAGCCGCCGGGTGGCAGATGCGGGGCTGGTGCTGGAGCGGTTGTCAGGTGACACGGAATCCCGCGCGGCGCTCCCCTCATGCTGCGGCTCAGATCCCGAGAAAGATCTGCTGCCGGGCTGCTGTGGAGCTGCTGATCTGTTCCCCAGCCCTGGACACATAAAATGTAACATATTTTGCTGATTTTCTTCACCGTTGTGGTTGGTTTCTGCACCATCTTCTGCGTAGTTCTCATCTGCATCATCATGAAACTCATGCACTTGGTTATGAACATTAGTCAATATTGGATCACTACAATCATTATCCCCATGAGAGAGGTCGGTGAGACTAGATGGTAAAAGAAGAATTTCTTTTCGAAGGAGTGCACCGGCGTTTGGATGAAGTTCAGAGAAAGGAAATTTTGTCTCATCAAAAACGACGTCGCGAGAGATATAAACACGACCAGTGGAGATGTCAAGGCACTTGACACCCTTGTGTTTAGCGCTATAGCCAAGAAACGCACATTGTTTGGAGCGAAACATGAGCTTGCGATTGTTGTATGGACGGAGATTCGACCAACAAGCGCAACCAAACACACGTAGGGTTGTGTAGTCGGGTTTAGTGTGGAGTAGACGCTCAATGGGAGTTTCATAATTGATGACACGGCTAGGGAGCATATTTATGATATGTACCGCAACAAGAAATGCCTCGTCCCAAAACTTTAGAGGCATGGAGGCGCCGGCTAATAGAGGTAGGCCAACTTCAACGATGTGTCTATGTTTGCGTTCAGCAGACCCATTCTGTTGATGAGCGTGAGGACATGACACATGATGAGATATGCCAATTTTCTGAAAAAACGAGTTTAGCTTCTCGTACTCCCCTCCCCAGTCAGATTGGAGAGCAAGGATTTTGCAATCAAATTGGCGCTCAACAAGAGCTTGGAAGTTCAGAAATACTTGGAACACATCTGATCTTTTCTTAAGAAGATAGATCCATGAAAACTTGCTATAGTCATCTATGAAACTCACATAATATGTGTGTCTACCAACAGAGGAGGGGACATGCCCCCATACATCAGAGAAAACAAGTTGGAAAGGCTTGGTAGAAACACTGGTAGAAATTGGATAAGGTAATTGATGGCTTTTGGCCTTTTGACAGGAATCACAAACTGTTTCAATATCACGCTCTCCAACATACTGGAGCTTATTTTTCTTAAGCAATCGCTCAACTAAGGAAAAAGATGCATGTCCTAAACGATCGTGCCATCGTGTTGAAGACACTTTGGTGGCACTGAAAACTTGTTTATTGAATCGCCTAATCTCCGGAATCAAAGGGTAAAGCCCACGAACGCATCTACCTCGATGGAGCACCTTCTTCGTTGCCTGATCCTTGATAAAAAAAATAGGGGTGAAACTCAAGGAAGACATGGTTGTCAATGGCAATGCGATGAACGGAAATAAGACTTTTTGATGCACTAGGGACATGCAAGATTTTTCTAAGGTGAATTTTCCAATGAGGGGTTTTAATAATTGAGTGACCAACATGACTAATTTTCATACCTTCTCCACTTGCTGTGTGGATGTGATCTTTGCCACGGTACTTGTCGCGCATGGTCACCTTCTCCAGCTCACCGGTGATGTGGTTCGTGGCGCCGCTGTCGACGTACCAGTTGGTGTCGACGCCGTAGGAGCCATCAGCAGCTCCGGCCACCTTCTCATCTTGGGATGAGTCCTCTTCATCGTCTTCAAAACGAAACCAACAATCTTTCGCCGAGTGTCCCGGCTTGCCACAGATTTGGCACCTGATTGCATCAGGGCGTGATCTATTGTTGGAGGAGTTGTTGCGCCGGCCTCGGTTGTTGGAGGAGGAGGACTGGCCGCCACGTGTGTTGTTGGCGCCGCTGCTGTTTCCGTTGCCAGCGCCCCTGCCCTTGCCGTTTCGAGGTGGCCCGCGGTAGCGAGAGCCTCCGCCCCGGCCGCGAGTGGCGATGTTTGCCGACGACTTGAAGCCGCCTCCCGCGCCAGCTCCCTGGAAGAGAGCTACTCGCTGGTCGAAATTGCTCATCTGCCCGAACAGCTCGTCGAGGGTGACCGGGGTGGTGCGGGCGTCGAGGGCGGACACCAATGGCTGGCACTCCATGTCCAGCGCGTTGAGGATGTAAGAGATTAACTCATCCTCCTGCAGCAGCTTGCCAGCCGCGGCGAGCTCATCAGCGAGTCCCCGCATGTATGCGAAGAAGGTGGCCACCGATTGCGTTCCTTTCTACGCATTGATGAGGGCGGCACGTATGTTGTTGATGCGGGACAGCGACGTGGACGAGAACATGCTCGCCAGCGCTGTCCAGAGTTCGCGTGCACGTGCGATGGAGGTGACCTGCACTAGCACCTCTTTGGATAGGTT
This sequence comes from Secale cereale, assembly GCA_902687465.1. Lineage (NCBI taxonomy): Eukaryota > Viridiplantae > Streptophyta > Magnoliopsida > Poales > Poaceae > Secale > Secale cereale. The sequence continues at coordinate 656,544,518 of LR738712.1, forward strand.
ATTCAGAAGATAGCCGAGTACCTGCTGATCCTCTCGGAACCAGACGTCATGGAGTGGATTGGGGATGGTTTCCTCCTTTCCATCCTTGTCCTTGCTGACGACGAACTCGGCCGGCTCCGCCATGCTTCCGTCAACATACCCGAAGACTCCAGCTCCTCTCAGCTGCGGCGTGATCTGAGTGCGCCATAGGACATAGTTGGTGCGGGTGAGGCGCTCGGTGATCTGGCCGGAGAGGGGAGAGGAGGCGGCGGCGGATGAGGCCATGGCAGGAAGCTGCGGTGGAAGGAGGAAAGCTAGATGGGAAGAGTTAGGCTCTGTATACCATGTGTAGGAACGTCGTGCCCATCCTGGGTGACGGTTGCATGTTTATATAGCCAGGTCGCAACCTCCTAGCATAGCGTACAAAGTTGGTTCAGATTACAAACTTGGAGAGAAAGAGATAAGGGAGTTACAACAAGATGCGAATAGCTAAGGATCTCCTAGTCTATCTAGTCTATCTTCGGTTGGACTCCTCCTGCGATACTTATCTCCAAAAGGTTCTGAACCTGTCACGTAGGTGGACCAATATTATGTTCAACAGCTTAAGGACCATTTCTATAAGAATTCATGGAAAACCTCAAGATTGGTCCAGCCCAAATTGGTTACACATGCATTGCATTTCCCACACATCTGGTTTCAGAAATTATGGAGCTAGCACGAACGTTTTGGACAGGGTATTAGGGATCAATTATATGAGTACAAGTTATCTAGAGCAGGATTCATGATATATAACCTTTTAGTGTATGCAAGGGCGACCAATGACAAATCTGAATGGTGTTGAGAAATCGAACAGCCGGGCCACCGGTCTGACATAGTTCTTAGGCTCAGTAGCTCAATCAGCAGTGATGACCGTCCGGTCCGCTTCAAATAGCTCTCGCATGTCACGATGTGTGCCGCATGTCAACAGGAGCAGAGCAATCCTATTGGATATCAATTTTCATGACTCGTGTTTGTAAAGTCATGAGATGCTGAGTAGATTAGTCCAATTCATCTGCATACACAATAGAGAGCAAAGGAAGTATAAAGTAAGAAAAAAGATCCAAAGTAGAGCGATGCATACTGACAGGCAACATTATTCACAGTTAGTACCATACATAGTATGTAATGCATTCAGATAATAAAAAAGAGATTGAACATCTTTTATGATTTGTACTGATGAAGGCAGAGTTGAACTGCTCAATTCAAATCCTTTGTAACCTAAAGAGCACTGTTGGTGAATTAGAGACTAACATTGACATTGTTGCGAAATATCATCTAAATCTTGCTAATTTAATTGACCTACAGAAAATTTGAACTTGCTAAATCATGCTAATTCAATAGGGAATAACATTAAGTATGATGCAGACATGTACAAAAAAAAAATTAATTCTTATATGGAACAAATTTGCATAGCACATTGGCAAATCAGAGAGAGAACAAAATAAGTACAGGAAGAAGGGAAGATGCAGTACAACTTATGACATGCCAACTTAGCGATCTATTCCTTAACTGCTAGTCCTGATTGGACAAGGATGCACCCCCTTGGCCATGAAGGCAGAAGGAAGGAGGGGAGCAAGACCGGAAGGCACCTGATGGAAGTCCTCGGTGGGCGCCGGCGGCCTGGCCGAGCCATCTTCCTCTCCCGCCTTGCGGCTCTCCCACCGTCGGCCTCCTGGCGCTCCCCTACTCCCCCACCTCTAGCGAAAAGACCCGGCCTCCCCAACCCTAGGTCGTGGGCGGAGAAGAGGCAGTGCGGTGAGCCGATCCTCGGTGTCCGACAGAGATGAGGGGTCTCACCAGGGCTAATGATAATACCAACCCTAGTTTTCAGCAGATTGAAGTGATCAGTAAATAAGTTTTGACTCAGAGCTGCCAATTTGGGAAACATAAGCATGAAGAACATACTTTCGTTATTGTACTTCCCACAAGAGTGAGATATAAAGATTGTCAGACTGATCTTTGGCCCTTTTTTTCTTCAGAAAATCGGCAATTATCAAGTTAAATACCAAATAGAAATACACGCACCCATATCAAAGAGGAAAATACTGGCACTAAAAGCAATACTGCCATTGATTATAAACTCACAAGCTTAATAGCGACCTCCTCGTTGGTCTGCACTTTAGTACCTGCACCGGCAACCCTGAGCAAGGAAAACACACTTAATCAGTAATGCAGTAGAAACAACACAAAGGGGAGAGCTTTAGCTGCTTCCTACTGGCGTCCTTGCCCATCTCTGTGTTGGGGAACGTAGTATTTTAAAATTTTCCTACGATCACGCAAGATCTATCTACCAGATGCATAGCAACGAGAGGGAAGAGTGTGTCTACGTACCCTCGTAGACCGGAAGCGGAAGCGTTAAGTGACGCGGTTGATGTAGTCGAACTTCTTCGCGATTTAACCGATCAAGCACCGAACGTACGGCACCTCCGCGTTCAGCACACGTTCAGCTTGATGACGTCCCACGAGCTCTTGATCCAGTTGAGCTTCACGGGAGAGTTTCGTTAGCACGACGGCGTGCTAACGGATATGATGTATTCACCGGCGCAGGGCTTCGCCTAAGCACTGCAACGGTATGACCGAAGTGTGTTTCTGTGGAGGGGGGCACCGCACACGGCTAGAACAATTCAACTTGTGTGTCTTTGGGTGCCCCCCTGCCCCCGTATATAAAGGAGCAAGAGGGGAGGGCCGGCCGGCCTCCTATGGTGCGGCTAGGGCACTCCTACTAGGAACTACTAGGAATAGGATTGCAATCCTATTCCTAGTAGGAGTCCACCAAGAAGGAAGAGAGGGAAAGGAAAAAGGAGGGAGAGGTGGCGCCCCCCAATCCTAGTCCAACTAGGATCCCCTGGTGGGGCGCCGGCCAGCCTCTATGGGCTGCCTCTCTCCTTTCCTTAAGGCCCACTATGGACCATCCCCCTTCGTAGGGGGTTCCGGTAACCCCCTCCGGCAATCCTGTTAAATCCGAAACTTTTCCGGAACACTTCCGGTGTCCGAATATAGTCGTCCAATATATCAATCTTTATGTCTCGGACATTCCGAGACTCCTCGTCTTGTCCGTGATCTCATCCGGGACTCCGAACTACCTTCGGTACATCAAAACTCATAAACTCATAATACCGATCGTCATCAAACGTTAAGCGTGCGGACCCTACGGGTTCGAGAACTATGTAGACATGACCGAGACTCATCTCCGGTCAATAACCAATAGCGGAACCTGGATGTTCATATTGGCTCCTACATATTCTACGAAGATCTTTTATCGGTCAAACCGCATAACAACGTACGTTGTTCCTTTTGTCATCGGTATGTTACTTGCCTGAGATTCGATCGTCGGTATCTCCATACCTAGTTCAATCTCGTTACCGGCAAGTCTCTTTACTCGTTCCGTAACACATCATCTCGTGACTAACTCATTAGTCTTTTGCTTGCAAGGCTTATTATGATGTGTGTTACCGAGAGGGCCCAGAGATACCTCCCCGACACTCGGAGTGACAAATCCTAATCTTGATCTATGCCAGCACCACGAATACTTTCGGAGACACCTGTAGAGCATCTTTATGATCACCCAGTTACGTTGTGACGTTTGATAGCACACAAGGTGTTCCTACGGAATTCGGGAGTTGCATACTCTCATAGTCATAGGAACATGTATAAGTCATGAAGAAAGCAATAGCAGTAAAACTAAACGATCATAGTGCTATGCTAACGGATGGGTCTAGTCCATCACATCATTCTCCTAATGATGTGATCCTGTTGATCAAATGACAACTCATGTCTATGGCTAGGAAACATAACCATCTTTGATCAATGAGCTAGTCTAGTAGAGGCATACTAGGGACATACTATTTTGTCTATGTATCCACACATGTACTAAGTTTCCGGTTAATACAATTTTAGCATGAATAAAAGACATTTATCATGATATAAGGAAATACAAATAACATCTTTATTATTGCCTCTAGGGCATATTTCCTTCAGTCTCCCACTTGCACTAGAGTCAATAATCTAGCTCACATCGCCATGTGATTTAATACCGATAGTTCACATCGTTATGTGAATAACACCCATAGTTCACATCGCCATGTGACCAACACCCAAAGGGTTTACTAGAGTCAATAATCTAGTTCACATCGCTATGTGATCAATACCCAAGAGTAATAAGGTGTGATCATGTTTTGCTTGTGAGAGAAGTTTAGTCAACGGGTCTGTCACATTCAGATCCGTATGTATTTCGCAAATTTCTATGTCTACAATGCTCTGCATAGAGCTACTCTAGCTAATTGCTCCCACTTTCAATACGCATCCAGATTGATACTTAGAGTCATCTGGATTTAGTGTCAAAGCTTGCATCGGCGTAACTCTTTACGACGAACTCTTTATCACCTCCATAATCGAGAAACATTTCCTTAGTCATCCAGTTACTAAGGATAATTTTGACCGCTGTACAGTGATCTACTCCTGGATCACTATTGTACCCCCTTGACAAACTCATGGCAAGGTACACAACATGTTTGGTACACAGCATGGCATACTTTATAGAACCTATGGCTGAGGCATAGGGAATGACTTTCATTCTCTCTATATTTTTCTGCCATGGTCTGGCTTTGAGTCTTACTCAACTTCACACCTTACAAGTCAGGCAATAACTCCTTCTTTGACTGATCCATTTTGAACTACTTCAAAATCTTATCAAGGTATGTACTTATCGAAAGTCTTATCAAGCGTCTTGATCTATCTCTATAGATCTTGATGCCCAATATGTAAGCAGCTTCACCAAGGTCTTTCTTTGAAAAACTCCTTTCAAACACTCCTTTATGCTTTCCAGAAAATTCTACATCATTTCCGATCGACAATATGTCATTCACATGTACTTATCAGAAAGGTTGTAGTGCTCCCACTCACTTCTTGTAAATACAGGCTTCACCGTAAGTCTGTATAAATCTATATGCTTTGATCAACTTATCAAAGCGTATATTCCAACTCCGAGATGCTTGCACCAGTCCATAGATGGATCGCTGGAGCTTGCACATTTTGTTAGCACCTTTAGGATTGACAAAACCTTCTGGTCGCATCATATACAAGTCTTCTTTAATAAATCCATTAAAGAATGCAGTTTTGTTATCCATTTGCTAGATTTCATAAAATGCGGCAATTGCTAACTTGATTCGGACAGACTTAAGCATCGCTACAGGTGAGAAAGTCTCATCGTAGTCAACTCCTTGAACTTGTCGAAACCCTTTCGCAACAAGTCGAGCTTTGTAAACAGTAACATTACCGTCTGCGTCGGTCTTCCTCTTAAAGATCCATTTATTTTCGATGGCCTGCCGATCATCGGGCAAGTCAACCAAAGTCCACACTTTGTTCTCATACATGGATCCTATCTCAGATTTCATGGCCTCATGCCATTTTGCGGAATCTGGGCTCATCATCGCTTCCTCATAGTTCGTAGGTTCATCATGGTCTAGTAACATGATTTCCAGAACTGGGTTGCCGTACCACTCTGGTGCGGAACGAACTCTGGTTGATCTACGAAGTTCAGCAGAAACTTGATCTAAAGTTTCATGATCATCATCATTAGCTTCCTCACTAATTGGGGTAGGAATCACTGGAACGAGTTTCTGTGATGTACTACCTTCCAATTTGGGAGAAGGTACAATTACCTCATCAAGTTCTACTTTCCTCCCACTCACTTCTTTCGAGAGAAACTCCTTCTCTAGAAAGGATCCACTCTTAGCAACAAAGACCTTGCCTTAGGATCTGTGATAGAAGGTGTACCCAACAGTTTCTTTTTGGGTATCCTATGAAGATTTACTTCTCCGATTTGGGTTCGAGCTTATCATGTTGAAACTTTTTCACATAAGCATCCCAGTCCCAAACTTAAAGAAATGACAGCTTAGGTTTCTCGTCAAACCACAGTTCATACGGTGTCATCTCCACGGATTTAGATGGTGCCCTATTTAACGTGAATGTAGCTGTCTCTAATGCATAACCCCAAAAGCGATAGTGGTAGATTGGTAAGAGACATCATCGATCGCACTATATCTAATAAAGTACGGTTATGACGTTCGGACACACCATTACACTGTGGTGTTCCAGGTGGCGTGAGTAGTGAAACTATTTCACATTGTTTTTAAATGAAGACCAAACTCGTAACTCAAATATTCTCCTCCACGATCAGATCGTAGAAACTTTATTTTCTTGTTACGATGATTCTCTACTTCACTCTGAAATTCTTTGAACTTTTCAAATGTTTCAGACTTGTGCTTCATTAAGTAGATATACCCATATCTGCTCAAATCATCAGTGAAGGTCAGAAAATAACGATACCCGCCGCGAGCTTCAACACTCATTGGCCCACATACATCAGTATGTATGATTTCCAACAAATCTGTTGCTCGCTCCATAGTTCCGGAGAACGGAGTTTTAGTCATCTTGCCCATGAGGCATGGTTCGCAAGCACCAATTGATTCATAATCAAGTGATTCCAAAAGTCCATCACTATGGAGTTTCTTCATGCGTTTTACACCAATATGACCTAAACGGTAGTGCCACAAATAAGTTGCACTATCATTATTAACGTTGCATCTTTTGGTTTCAATATTATGAATATGTGTATCACTACAATCGAGATCCAATAAAAATAGACCACTCTTCAAGGGTGCATGACCATAAAAGATATTATTCATAAAAATAGAACAACCATTATTCTCTGATTTGAATGAATAACCGTCTCGCAACAAACAAGATCCAGATATAATGTTCATGCTCAACGCTGGCACCAAATAACAATTATTTAGGTCTAATACTAATCCCAAAGGTAGATGTAGAGGTAGCGTGCCGATGGCGATCACATCGACTTTGGAACCATTTCCCACGCGCATCGTCACCTCGTCCTTAGCCAATCTTCGTTTAATCCGTAGTCCCTGTTTCGAGTTACAGATATTAGCAACTGAACCGGTATCAAATACCCAGGTACTACTACGAGCATTAGTAAGGTACACATCAATAACATGTATATCACATATACCTTTGTTCACCATGCCATCCTTCTTATCCGTCAAGTATCTAGGGCAGTTCCACTTCCGGTGACCATTTCCTTTGCAGTAGAAGCACTTAGTTTCTGGCTTGAGTTTAGCTTTGGGTTTCTTCACGGGAGTGACAACTTGCTTGTCATTCTTCTTGAAGTTCCCCTTCTATCCCTTTGCCCTTTACTTGAAACAAGTGGTCTGGTTAACCATCAACACTTGATGCTCTTTCTTGATTTCTACCTTCGCCGATTTCAGCATCGTGAAGAGCTCGGGAATTACTTTCGTCATCCCTTGCATATTATAGTTCATCACGAAGTTCTACTAACTTGGTGATAGTGTCTAGAGAACTTTGTCAATTACTATCTTATCTGGAAGATTAACTCCCACTTGATTCAAGCAATTGCAGTACCCAGACAATCTGAGCACATGCTCACTGGTTGAGCTATTCTCCTCCATCTTGTAGGCAAAGTACTGTCAGAGGTCTCATACCTCTCGACACGAGCATGAGTATGAAATACTAATTTCAACTCTTGGAACATCTCATATGCTCCGTGGCGTTCAAAACGTTTTTGAAGTCCCGGTTATAAGCCGTAAAGCATGGTGCACTAAACTATTAAGTAGTCATCATACCGAGCTTTTGTCAAAACGTTCATAACGTCTACATCTGCTCCTGCAATAGGTCTGTCACCTAGCGGTGCATCAAGGACATATTTCTCTGTGCAGCAATGAGGATAATCCTCAGATCACGGAACAATTCCGTATCATTGCTACTAACATCTTTCAACTTAGTTTTCTCTAGGAACATATAAACAATAAACGGGGAGCAACATCGTGAGCTATTGATCTACAACATAGATATGCTAATACTACGAGGACTAAGTTCATGATAAATTAAAGTTCAATTTAATCATATTAATTAAGAACTCCCACTTAGATAGACATCCCTCCGGTCATCTAAATGATCACATGATCCAAATCAACCAAACCATGTCCGATCATCACGTGAGATGGAGTAGTTTCAATGGTGAACATCTTATGTTGATCATATCTACTATATGATTCACGCTCGACCTTTCGGTCTCCAGTGTTCCGAGGCCATATCTGCATATGCTAGGCTCGTCAAGTTTAACCCGAGTATTCTGCGTGTGCAAAACTGGCTTACACCCGTTGTATTTGAACGTAGAGCTTATCACACCCGATCATCACGTGGTGTCTCGGCACGACGAACTTTCGCAACGGTGCATACTCAGGGAGAACACTTATACCTTGAAATTTAGTAAGGGATCATCTTATAATGCTACCGTCGTTCTAAGCAAAATAAGAAGCATAATAAGATAAACATCACATGCATTCAAAATATGTGACATGATATGGCCATCATCATCTTGTGCTTTTGATCTCCATCTCCAAAGCACCGTCATGATCACCTTCGTCACCGGCGCGACACCTTGATCTCCATCGTAGCATCGTTGTCGTTTCGCCAACTATTGCTTCTACGACTATCGCTACCACTTAGTGATAAAGTAAAGCAATTACATGGCGATTGCATTTCATACAATAAAGCGACAACCATATGGCTCCTGCCAGTTGCCGATAACATTACAAAACATGATCATCTCATACAAAACCGTATAACTCATCATGTCTTGACCATATCACATCACAACATGCCCTGCAAAAACAAGTTAGACGTCCTCTACTTTGTTGTTGCAAGTTTTACGTGGCTGCTACGGGCTTAGCAAGAACCGTTCTTACCTACGCATACAAAACCACAACGATGTTTCATCAAGTATGTGCTGTTTTAACCTTCACAAGGACCGGGCCTAGCCACACTTGATTCAGCTAAAGTGAGAGAGACAGACACCCGCCAGTCACCTTTAAGCAACGAGTGCTCGTAACGGTGAAACCAGTCTCGCGTAAGCGTACGCGTAATGTCGGTCCGGGCCGCTTCATCTCACAATACCGCCGAAGCAAAGTATGATATGCTGGTAAGCAGTATGACTAGTATCGCCCACAACTCATTGTGTTCTACTCATGCATATCATCTATGCATAGACCTGGCTCATGATGCCACTGTTGGGGAACGTAGTATTTTAAAATTTTCCTACGATCACGCAAGATCTATCTACCAGATGCATAGCAACGAGAGGGAAGAGTGTGTCTACGTACCCTCGTAGACCGGAAGCGGAAGCGTTAAGTGACGCGGTTGATGTAGTCGAACTTCTTCGCGATAACCGATCAAGCACCGAACGTACGGCACCTCCGCGTTCAGCACACGTTCAGCTTGATGACGTCCCACGAGCTCTTGATCCAGTTGAGCTTCACGGGAGAGTTTCGTCAGCACGACGGCGTGCTGACGGATATGATGTATTCACCGGCGCAGGGCTTCGCCTAAGCACTGCAACGGTAAGACCGAAGTGTGTTTCTGTGGAGGGGGGCACCGCACACGGCTAGAACAATTCAACCTGTGTGTCTTTGGGTGCCCCCCTGCCCCCGTATATAAAGGAGCAAGAGGGGAGGGCCGGCCGGCCTCCTATGGTGCGGCTAGGGCACTCCTACTAGGAACTACTAGGAATAGGATTGCAATCCTATTCCTAGTAGGAGTCCACCAAGAAGGAAGAGAGGGAAAGGAAAAAGGAGGGAGAGGTGTCGCCCCCCAATCCTAGTCCAACTAGGATCCCCTGGTGGGGCGCCGGCCAGCCTCTATGGGCTGCCTCTCTCCTTTCCTTAAGGCCCACTATGGACCATCCCCCTTCGTAGGGGGTTCCGGTAACCCCCTCCGGCAATCCTGTTAAATCCGAAACTTTTCCGGAACACTTCCGGTGTCCGAATATAGTCGTCCAATATATCAATCTTTATGTCTCGGACATTCCGAGACTCCTCGTCATGTCCGTGATCTCATCCGGGACTCCGAACTACCTTCGGTACATCAAAACTCATAAACTCATAATATCGATCGTCATCAAACGTTATGCGTGCGGACCCTACGGGTTCGAGAACTATGTAGACATGACCGAGACTCATCTCCGGTCAATAACCAATAGCGGAACCTGGATGTTCATATTGGCTCCTACATATTCTACGAAGATCTTTTATCGGTCAAACCGCATAACAACATACGTTGTTCCTTTTGTCATCGGTATGTTACTTGCCCGAGATTCGATCGTCGGTATCTCCATACCTAGTTCAATCTCGTTACCAGCAAGTCTCTTTACTTGTTCCGTAACACATCATCTCGTGACTAACTCATTAGTCTTTTGCTTGCACATAACAAAAATTTGCTTCCACTAACGTCCCAATTTGCATCTAGATCACCTAATGACCATGGACAGAGAGGGATTTAGGGTTCCTGTACTTGTCACTGGAGTGGACATGATCGCCTGCTCGTTGCAGGCGTGATGCAGGGGTGATGTAGATGTAGCAGATGATCTCGTCAACGTCCTGATCCCTTCAGGACGCCACCGGCACTGCCCGTGGACAGCTGCGACGGCTGGCTTAGGTCTTCCCGTCGCTGCAGCACTCCCCCTGATCGGATGGGGTGAGATATCGAGAGGAGAGTAGACCGTACGAGAATTGTGATCGCGCAGGTTGCCAACTCGCTCCCGTAACCTTTTATATAGCGCTGGCGATAGGGGACCCAAAACCTGAGTTGGTTTTTGGGCGCCCCCGATCATGGCGCATAAGTTGATCGAGAGTTCACGTACGTTGGTACGTGGACCCTTTCCTCTTAACGTTATCCATTTGTTTTTTTTCTGTTGACTAACTGATCTATCTGGCCCTGTTTTTCAGCCGTCAGATCAACCAACATTCTCCCCCTTGATCGTTAGACTTAACTTCATTTGCCCATTGTACATAGGAACGGTGTACCAAAGTGAGGTGTTACAATAGCTCGAAATGCCATAGAACCTCAACACTTATAGCACACTGGCCTATTTCGAAATGGAAAACATTTTGGTAATTGGGGAGTGGTTTATTTTAATGGTCCTCTTATTCCAGAATCATAAGGCTTCCAGTAATCCCATGCCGGCAACATGCTCACGAAAAATACTGGGTGGTAAGACTTTTGTTAGCGGATCCGCAAGCATATGTTTCGTTCTTATATGCTTAACATCAACTGTTTGATCCTGGATTCTATCTTTCACAACACGATACTTGATGTCAATGTGTTTGGCAGCATCACTTGACCTGTTGTTACTCGTATAGAAAACTGCGGGCTCATTATCGCAGTATAATAAAATTGGTTTAGATATGCTGTCAACCACTTTAAGTCCGGGAATGAAATTCTTTAGCCATACAGCCTGCCCGGTGGCCTCAAAACATGCTACAAATTCCGCTTGCATCGTAGATGCAGCAGTTAATGTTTGTTTGGAGCTTTTCCACGATATGGCTCCTCCCGCGAGTGTGAATACATAACCTGACGTGGATCTCTTACTATCCACACACCCGGCAAAATCAGAGTCTGAATAACCAATTATTTCTAGGTTATCAGTTCTTTGATATGTAAGCATGAAATCCTTAGTTCCTTGCATATAACGCAAGACTTCCTTTGCGGCCTTCCAGTGGTCCGGTCCTGGATTTGATTGGTATCTGCCAAGCATCCCGGTTACAAAACATAAATCTGGGTGCGTACAAACTTGAGCGTACATGATGCTCCCGACAGCTGAAGCATAAGGGATCGACTTCATCTGATCAGCTTCATACTGGTTCCTTGGACATTGAAATGTCCCAAATTTATCACCCTTAACTATAGGAGCAGGTGAGGGTGAGCACTTATGCATATTAAATTTCTTCAGCACTCTCTCAAAGTATGCCTTTTGTGATAGTCCTAACATTCCTCTGGACCTATCTCGATGAATCTCGATGCCGAGGACATACGAGGCTTCACCAAGATCTTTCATGTCAAAACTAGATGACAGAAAATTCTTAGTCTCATGCAGCATATCCGTATCACTACATGCCAACAATATGTCATCAACATATAGGACTAATATTGTGAACCTACTGCCTTTAAACTTAACATATATGCAGTTGTCCACAACATTTTCGGTGAAACCAAAAGTTTTGATAATTTTATCGAACTTGAGGTACCACTCTCTTGAAGCTTGCTTCAAGCCATAAATTGATTTCTTTAGACGACATGCTAAATGTTCCTTCCCTTCCACAACAAAACCTTCCGGCTGAGCCATGTAAACGTTTTCTTTTAAGTCACCATTCAGAAATGCCGTTTTAACGTCCATTTGGTGTAGTTCTAGGTCGTAATGAGCTACTAATGCCATTATGATTCTAAAAGAATCTTTGGTTGACACAGGAGAGAAGGTTTGCTTATAATCAATGCCTTCTCTCTGTGTATACCCTTTTGCTACTAGCCTTGCCTTGAACCGTTCGACATTCCCTTTGGAATCATACTTGGTTTTGTAGACCCACTTGCAGCCTACTTTCTTAGCTCCATCGGGAACCTCTACTAAGTCCCAAACTTCGTTTGAGTCCATAGACTTTAACTCGTCTTCCATGGCAACCAACCACTTGGACAAATTTTTGCTTTTAATGGCTTCTTTATAAGAGGCTGGATCCTCCACCTTTCCCAGATCATTCATATGCTCAATCATGTAAGTGATATAATCATCTGATATGGCTTTCTTTTTCTCACGACGTGGCCTGCCCACAGGAGGAGGTGGTGGAGGAGCATCATTGTTCTGAGGGTCATCTTCATTACCCCACTGGTGATCTTCTTCACCTTCTGGATTGACATTAGTTTCAGGATCACCATCAGCCTCAGGACCTGAGGTACTAGATTGAGGATTAGCGTGAGACGTCACTACACTTTGCAGTGGCAAAACAATCTCTTGGATAGTCGGGGATGGAACACATACCCGTTTCTCCTCAAGATTGATCTCCCTTATTTCGGTGGCTTCGTTATCCTCAAAAAATATTGCTTGTCGAGTCTCCACATACTTGGTGGTGTGACCCGGACAATAGAAATGATATCCATTTCCCCTATGAGGGTATCCAATGAAAAAACAACTAACTGTCTTTGGATCTAATTTCTTAAGTTGTGGATTGAAAATTCTAGACTCAGCGGGACAACCCCATACACGTAAGTAATTCAAACTCGGTTTCTTTCCCGTCCACATCTCATAAGGTGTGTTCGGTGCTGCTTTAGTAGGAGCGAGATTTAGCACATGTGCGGCCGTTTTTAATGCCTCCATCCATAGGCTGACTGGTAAACTTGCATGACTGAGCATGCTTCGCACCATGTCCATAAGTGTGCGGTTTCGGCGTTCAGCCACGCCATTTTGTTGAGGTTCACCAGGCATTGAATACTGGGCAACAATTCCATTCTCAGAGAGAAACTTAGCAAAAGGTCCTGGAATTTGCCCATAAGGGGCATGCCTGCCATAATACTCTCCCCCGCGATCTGATCGTGCAACTTTTATTTTAGTGTTTAGTTGGTTCTCAACTTTGGCTTTGAACACTTTGAATTTGTCCAAAGCTTCCGATCGATCACGTATAGGATAAATATATCCGTATCGAGAAAAGTCGTCTGTGAAGGTAATGAATGAATCAAAACCATCCATAGACTTAACATTAAGGGGTCCACATATGTCAGTGTGTATGAGTTCGAGGACACCCGTGGCTCTTACCGCTCCTTTCTTAATCGTTTTTGCGTATTTACCTTTTATACAGTCAATGCATTTGTCTGCATCAGAGAAGTCTAATGGAAGGAGTACATCATTTTTAATAAGTCTTTCAATTCTCCCCCTCGAAATGTGACCTAAACGACGGTGCCACAATTTCGAAGAAGTACTCGTACCCTTCCATTTCTTCTCAATATTACATTCATCACTCACATGCAGGATAGAATCATTCAATGATAACATATATAATTGGCCTCGTCTGACACCGAGGCCTACGTTCTTATTACAATAATTCAAAACAAATTGTTTGTTCCCAAACTTGCTCTCAAACATGTTATCATCTAGGCAAGAGACAGAAATCAAGTTCCTACTTAAGGTAGGGACATAAAGAACATTATTCAAATGAAGATGGAAGCCAGTGTGGAGTTCTAATGTAATTGACCCTATGGCTTCAACATCAACTTCGACTCCATTTGCCACCTTAAGTCTTCTTGCCCCCTTTGCCATGGTTTGGATTATACTTGAGTCCTGCATAGAATTAGCAACGTGAGAAGTTGCACCTGAATCAATCCACCAAGAGGTAGTAGAGTAATCAACATATAACATTTCATCAACGAAAGTAATTTCATCTGTACCTTTCTTCATCAACCATTTGAGGAATTCTGGACAGTCTTTCTGATAATGACCCTCATTTTTGCAGAACTTGCACTTGTTGTCTTTAGGATTATCGTCCACCTTCTCCTTTCCTTTAGCTGAGGTTGATGAATTTTTCTTAAAGAACTTCTTTTGTGGCTGTTGCTTAGAAGAGCTTGCTCCATCATGTTTTCTCTTGGAGGAGCCAACCAAAAAAGCTTGTTCCTTTCCTTGCCTCTTAATCCTCTCTTCTTCCTCGACAATCCTTGGAGATATCTCCGCGATTGTCCATTTTTCTTTAAGAGAGTTATAGTTAATCTTAAATTGATTAAACTCTTCAGGGAGGGAGTCCAAGATCATGATGACTAGGAGATTGTCATTGAGCTCACACTGTAATGCCTTTAATTTGTTACAAGCATTCACCATCCTTAAAATGTGAGCCCTGACATCACCATCATTATTATACTTCCCAAGAAGCTTGTGAAAAAGTTCTTGTGCATAAACCTTGTCGGAGCCTTTGAATTGCTCCTCCAGGGCTGCCATAAATTCCTTAGGAGTATCTTTCTTGGGTAGTGCCCCAATGATGTCAGGTGATATGGATGATCTCATCACAAGCATAGCAATGTGATTTGATTTTTCCCATATATCCATCTTGGAATCATAAGCTTTCTTTAATTCAGCATACCCCGTGACACCAGCAGTGGGAGCCACGGGTTTATCCTCCCGTGAAGCATAATCAACTGATGGACGGCTAGGCATAATTCCATCGAGTTCTTCCAACGAGGGAAGTTACTACCTGTCAATGGTTCGACAGTGAACGCAGCGGAAGCTGTAATGGACATGAAAAATTTATGAGTAATTGACATGAATATGAAATTTCACGTTGGCAAAATAAAATAGACATGCCATGTTTTTAATTTTAACTCCACGTCAAAACACCGTTGGGCAGAAAAAACATGGAATTAAAATATCATAAGTGATGACTCATAATGATAAAACAACGTTGGTCCGAATTAAAATCAGAGTAATTTTATTCTTAATTTAGACATCAACATAAAAAATAATAGTAAAAAAAATATATCATTAATTTTGATGTCTAAAAAATTTAACATGCAAAACACATAATAAAAACCTGAACAAAATATCTCGTTGGTTCAATTTTATCCAGAATAATAATGTGTTCATTATTTATGCGGGCATTTTCTGTTTTAAACAGTGCAGAACATAACTTAAAACGCACTGGAAAAATGTACAGAAAATGGCCACTTATTTTTGACCCGGAGTTGCCCACAACTTAGCTTAAAAACGGCCCAGCCCAGCAGTTTAGACGTAAGGAAAAGAAAAAACAAAAATCGCTGGGCTAAGACAACCTGGGCTGAAGCCCGTGGCCAAAACCGGCCCGATAACACCCGCCGGCCCGGGTAGCCGCTCCGCGTGCCTGTGAGCCGTCCGATCGAATCGGACGGCCAGCGCGATTTGCGGCCGGAACAAAACTGCCTAGCGGGACAAACCCTAGCCATTTCCTCCCTCTCCCCCGCATCTTCCGCTCCTCCAGAGGCGACGGCGGCATTTGACGGCGGCCCGAAAGCGCGCCGGCCATGGCGGCGCGGCGGTTGCGCTCGCCGGAGGAGCGTGCAGCGGGTTGAATCCCGTGCGCTTCTCCGTCGAGCGTGGCTGCGGCATCCGCGCAGATGGAGAATCAAGGAGGCAGGAGGGGCGTCGGCCACCGCGACGTGATGGGGTCGATGGCGACGTGCAGGATTCGACGGCCTGTACGCGCGCATCCGTAAGAACGGCGGCAAGGCGCGGGAGCATTCCGCTCGTCGGCCATGGCGCGACGGCGTCGCGGCGTCTCCGCCCTCGCACAGCGGTGGGCGCTGTGCGGGCCTCGAAGGGAGGGGGCGAGTACGCGGCGCATCAGGTGAGGATTCTCCTCCTTTTTTTGTTCTCCAATTCGTGTACATGAGTGCTTGAGTTTGGGAAAAATAATCCTAATTTCAGAATTAGGGTTCTACCGAAATTGGGGAAAAAACTAGGGTTCTACAGCATGATGGGGTGCTACTGTTGATTGCTTGTATCCCTCTGCCTATAAAAATTCTGATGCATACGGAAAACAGTACTAAATCATGATCAATTTAATCATCTTAACATGAAAGTGAGCATTAGATCTGAACTTAGATGAGTTAAAATTGATGAACATAGGGGCAGTACTGATTCATAGCTAATTGGAAATAAAACATGATAATTTGCAGAGGGCATCAATTGCAGTAGCATAGAAAATTGGGCTAACCAGGGGCTAAAAACTTTGAATCTAGATCATGAACCCTAAACTGACATTAATCTAAAACATGATAGGGATCTGCTGATCAATAGTAAGGGATCTAAGGCAATCTTAATAGGCGACTGATACCATTGTTGGAAATAATTATGCATCTATGGATGCCATTAAGATTAAAATTGCACCTAAATCCCTCTCTGTCCATGGTCATTAGGTGATCTAGATGCAATTTTAATCTTAATGGCATCCATAGATGCATAATTATTTCCAACATTACAAAGTCAACATAGTACACCGACATCAAAAGCCCGTCAAGGATATATCAGTACTTCGACTACAAAAGCTTTGGTAGTTTTGTAGTCGGTGTACTATGCTTTATTTGGGTGTGGTCTCCTCTCCCATTTAGCTCATCGTGTGAGGCATGGGACCCCCCTGAAGTGCATGTTTGGCTGATGATCCAGTAGAGTTTGGACGACCGATCATCTCAATCACTGAGGCTAGCTCAACCGCATCCATAAATCTTGGCCCAACCTAGAAAATAGGAGAGATTTTGCTTCATGCTCATTTTATGGAGAATTTTGAGTTACCGTAACGCCAAATTATTTTGCAATGTGTCCGCCCATACATGATCATTTTGGTAGGATCAAAACGGAGACCGAACTTTGGGCCAAGACAGGTGACAAGAATCCTTTCAAGTTTTACACCGCAAGATTGACCGTGTCTTGGCCTATTCGTGCTTACATTTTTGTTCTCAATCCTCATTATGTTAGTTTCTCCCTAATTAACGGAAAGAACAAAAATCCCTTGCTTCCCTCTACAAAAATATTTGTAAATTTTGTAGGTCATTCGTATAGCTATTAGGTAGATTTGTACTTGGAGCCCATTAGCGTACTTGGAGTTGGAGCTGCGCTATGGTTATTGGGTGCAACTATCTAAAAATTGGTGCTTGGTTGATGCATATAAGTTACGTTGTTTATTTTGTTGTTATCCTGTTGGTAAGTTTTTGATATATCTGAATGATGAATAATGTAATAAAGAGCTGGCTGCATCATTTTATGAAGAGGCGGAGAGATCCTGCTTCTTGGAATAAAGGCTTCCAAATCCAAAGTAAGAGTAGATATGCGCTCAGAGTTCTAAAACCTTTGACCGTATACTGTACCAAGTGGATTAGGTTGGGATCAGAATTTAGCAACATTTTCACCCTATCTCATAGCACTTTTTTAGATCAACAACACCCGATCTCGTATCTCAGTATCAAATTTTGATGCAGAGGTCGGGGTATGTCGTTCTCCTTTTCAAAAAAATAAAAAAAATGTCGGTATCAAAAGTCAGAACAGAAGTAGTAGTGTTGAATATCTTAGTGGCAATTGATCCGAAGCATGCGGATTCCAGTTGCCTTAATTAGAACTAAAAAAGAACAGACCAACCGGGGAGGAGTACGTCATGCTTCTAATCAAGATAGAGGAGTGTGACAATACAGTTACCAGTGAAATACACCGGAGTAGTTATGCTACAAATAGAATGGGTTGAACGTGGATCAAACTTGCGCCAAACGGAAACTCAGCTAGCTAGTGTTCATCAACATTTTTGTAGTGATAGTATCCATCAGCCTATTTAATATTGACAACCGAGGTGTTTAGTAAAGTTCAAAGTTCAAACTATGCCTCAAATTTCACACGGTTCGTTCCAAGCAAACGACACAGTTGCAACTTGCAAAGTGCTTACTGCGAAGAGTAAGACATGCGTTCATACTTCCTACCATTGGAGCATCAATATGTTATACATTAACGCGATGTGAACTTCAAATGGGAGATCATTGTGGTTTATGGTCCAGCCGATCACAGTCGGTCCGCCGCTTTCTTGGCGGAACTTCATGCCAAGATCTCCTCCGCGACCCTTCCGGTCGTGGTTGGAGGCGACTTCAACCTCCTTCGGTCCGTCCAGGAGAAGAATAACTCACGGGTTGACTTGACGGAGATGCGTCGTTTCAATGACTGGGTTGCGAATCTGGGTCTCCTCGAGCTAGACAGGGTCGGGGCGAGATTTACCTGGACTAATAGACAGGTTTCCCCGACCCTTAGTGTGCTTGATCAGGTGTTTGTGTCCCCGGACGGGGAACTCCGGTTCCCTTTGGCATCTCTCCAGGCTATTACCCGTATTGGGTCTGACCACGTTCCTCTTCTCTTAGCTTCTATGGATGAACGACCGCGCCCTTCCCCGCGGTTCCGTTTCGAAAACTTCTGGCTCCGGCAACTAAGGACGAAGATCCAAATGAAAGATACCAAATAAATAAATCCACAAGGTCCGAATCGCCCCTAGTAGAAGCCACTACTGATCATCGGGATAGTGCACATAGTATCGACTACGTTCTTCATCGAACTCCCAGTACAGCTCGGTGTCGTCACCTGTGTAATCCACCATAGTACCTGCATCTGGTGTTGTGTAGAATCTGTGAGCCACGGAGGACTCGGCAATCCCGTTCCCGGGTAACAAAACTATCTAAGCCTTGGGTGTGGAACAAGGCTGAAGAAAATAAAGGTTGCAGCTGAACTAGCACTAGCTTACGTGTTTAGAGCGAGAAGAGAAGTGCCACTAGCGTTAAAGTGATCACGAAGTGATCCTATCTAAGCACGTCAATCATAACCCCACCATGCTCACTTCTCGAACCCCTTTCGGAAAATGACCGTCACGGTTACTCACGCTGGTAGTGTGTTCTGAACATGGTGTCAAGTTTTCTACAACCGGATATTAACAAATTCCCATCTGCCACATAACCGCGGGCACGGCTTTCGAAAGATCAAACCCTGCAGGGGTGTCCCAACTTAGCCCATTACAAGCTCACGATCTGCGAAGTCGCAACTCCAAGGTGGGAAGACCCAAGTATTCTCGGAATCCCGTGCTCAAGATATTCCGACTAAGGTAAAACTAATCCAGCAAGACCTCCCGGCGTGCCGACACCCTGACAGTAGCCGCGCGTATCTAGTCTCAGGCCACGACCGGATAGGTCAGCCTACAGGAAAATACCAGCCCTCGGGTTCCCCAAGGTGGCCCTGCAGTCCGCCCAGTTTGGACCAACACTCATGTGGAGCACTGGCCCGGGGTTGTTAATTAAGATCACGGGATAGCTAGTCCCTATGCAAGTTTTAGTTATTAGGCAAATGGAGTACCAATGTTGGGCCTTGCTGGAAAAGCTTTAGCGCTAAGCGGGTTATCAAGGGGGGCCCATAAACCCCAACCATGTTAGGGACGCATAATCAAGGAACATAACACCGGTTTATACGGTTCCTAGGGCGGCATGAGTGGAACAAAACACCAAGCAAAAGGCTTAGCTTTCCACCCATTACCAATATATAGATGGTTTAGTTTAAGAATTTATATAGTGTGATATCCCAGCAATACTTCAACATGAAGCAAGAATCTTCAAATCTTCTCCTGCAACTAGCAATACTATAAGAGGGGCTGAGCGAAGCTTACGTAACCAAACAAAGGTTTGCTAGGTTGGGTGGTTAGACAGATTCATGGTTACAATAGGAGGCTGACAAACAAACATGGGCATCGAGGCAATAAGCTAAAGAGCGAGACATCTAGCAATAGGCAAAGATAGTAATGATACCTGGGTCAGGTCATCTTGCCTGTCGAGTCGTCGATGGGATCGTAAGACGGCTCCTCGTACTCAACCTCGGTAGTAACCTCGTTCTCGTTCTCGGTCTCGACTTCCGGCTCTACTCAACACAAGAACACAATAAGGCACGAAATCAAACAAGGTGCAATGCACAATCAACATGATGCAAGTATGATGCATTTCATGGCAATGGATGAAGCACACAAGAACAACACCAAACAACAAGTTTAAATGAGGCCGAAATCAACATATAGCTAATCCGGTAAGTCCTCATATGCATAATTTGAAAATGGTCCAGATCTGAACAAACCTTAAGTTAAAGTTGTTAAACAGCAATTTAACATGCACCATGATGATCTACACGAAATTCTATTCAAGTTTCATATAAAGTTTGTTTAATTCGGAGCTACGGTCTAGAAGATATGAGCAAAACAAGACAAGCATGGCAACGGTGCAAGATGCACCCAAACATCAAGCAAACACACTCCAAACATGTTAACAATATGATATTATGATTCTACATGCAAAATCACACAAGTTTCATATAGGACACGCTCAAAACGGAGCAACGGTTCAACACATACACACGAAACAAGATTCAATGCAAAGCTGAAATTAACAGCCACATAGCAACTTTGGAGCAAGAGATAAATAAGCTACAACATCCAAACATGATGACAAGAAGCATGGACATTAAGTAGACATATCCTACAGCAAACAACTCCATTGGAACAACTCCATAAGAGGCATGGATCAATAGCAACAAGCTACACCATTTTGATCATGACGTTAAAAACCTGACAGTTATAATTTATTGCAACTTGGGGGCAAGAAATAAATAAGCTACAACAAGGCATATGAGCAAGTGAGGGCATGGCTGGATATACAATAACATGGAAAACAAGGAATTATCATTGGTCACTCCAAAACATGCATGGATTTGACTAGGGCATCAAGCAAATATAGCATCAGGTTATGACAGATTCCAGACTTGGCAGAATTTTCACTAAGTATAAAACAGTTATGTTGGCATGGCATGTTTACAAGCATGTTTAAGTCACCTCAAGGCATATCATGGAAAATGGTTTGCACCACAGCAAAGACCATATGATGGAGATTCTAAAACATCTAGACACGTGACACGGGGACAAACACATCAATAGCAACGAGCACTTCAAATCAGCATCTCATAACATGTTTCAGCTCTTAACAACCACATGCACTTTTGCAACCAAGATTAACATGGCAATATGAACCCTAACATGAATGCTACACCAACCATCATGTAGAGCATCTCACAACGAACATTTTGACATATCATTTGCTTCATTTGGATAAACATGCACCAAGTTATCACATCTCAAACATGCATAAAAATAACAAGTTTCAGCAGTTTATAACAAGTAGCACTCTTGCAACAGAGATTAGAACCTCTAGATGATCTCAAACAAGCATGCCACAATGGAACAAAACGTAGAGCACATCACCACGATCATTTTGATATATCATATGCACAATTTGGACAAGCACACTAAAAGTTACAACCATCACATCATGCAACATTATAATGACTGAAAAAAAGACTTAGCAGAATTTTAGGCAAGGAGAAAAAAAACAGGCGAGCGATGAATAACTACGGTGTGACCGGGCGGGGAATAGCACGGTGCTCACCACGGGCCAAGGCCCAGAAGGAAGAGGTGGAGGGAGTTGTTGGGCCGGCGGGCTGGCCTGATTGGAGGCCTGCGGTCGCCCCCGTCCAGCTCCTGATCGGGCGACCGGCGGCGAGCTGAGCCTTGCAGATGGCGAGGATGGATGCCGGTGGCGGGGACGGGGCAGATCCGGCGGTGGGAGGCCCGGATCCGACCGGGGCGAGGCCGGCGGCGTGGGCCCTTGCGGCGGCGGGCGCACGACGGCGGGGATCCGGCGGGGAGGCGAGCTGGCAGTCAACGGCGACGGTCGGCGGCAATGGCGCGCGGCGGGGAGCGCCGGAGGCGAAGGTGGCGAGGGCGCTGGCGGCGGCGGCGGTTCGGGCCGGGAGGGCCCCTCGCGGGCCTCTCGGGCCCTGGCCGGCGGGGAAGTGGGCGCGGGGCGCGGCCAACCCGGAGCTGCCACGTGGCGGCGGGGCGCGAGTCGGACACGTCCGCCGTCGGCGCGGACACGTCCTATGGCGCGGAGGAAGGAAATTAGGGTTTGGATCTGCGAAATTCGGGGGTGGACACATATTTATAGGTAGAGGGAGCTAGGAGACTCCAAATGGGGAGCGGTTTTCGGCCACGCGATCACGATTCGACGTCCGAGATGATGGGAAGGGTTGTGCTGGGTTAGTGGGCTGTTGTGGAGGGGGTCTTGGGCCTTAAAGAAGAGGTTCTTTTAGCCCACTAGGTTAACCGTTGGAGTATCAAACGAACTCCAAACGCGACGAAACTTGACAGGCTGCCTACACGTACCGAAACAACATCGCACGACAAGTCTCACGTCATTCCGAAAACGTTACACGACCACACATGAAAGAAGGACTCGGGGATGCCACGGACACGTGTGAGAGCGTCGGTACTCGAAACGGACAACGGGAAGAGACGAGTGGGACCGGGTGCAGGTGACAACACAAATGCAATGCAATGCACATGACAACATGACATGGATGAAATGCACACACGCACACGACAAAACGAAGAAACCCGAAATGAAGAAGAGCCCAGAATGGAATTGACGAAGTCAAAGTTTCATATATTGCCAATATTGGAAAGTGTTACATCTGGGGCATTAGAAACTCTCCTCTACTACGAAAAGATCTCGTCCCGAGATCTAGGACTGGAAAAAGGAAGGATACTCGGAACGAAGGTGATCTTCTCGTTCTCACGTAGCTTCTCGGTCGGTATGGTGTGACCACTTAACTTTCAAGAACTTGATTGACTTGTTGCGGGTCTTGCGCTCAGTTTATTCAAGAATAGCAACGGGGTGCTCACGGTAAGACAAGTCTTGTTGAAGATCAATCTCCTCGAACGGAATGGTGCATTCAGGTGTCTTGAAGCACTTGCGGAGTTGAGACACGTGAAACACATCATGAACATTTGCAAAGTTGGATGGAAGCTCGAGTTGGTAGTCTAGATCGCCTCTTTTGCCAAGAATCTTGAAAGGGCCCACGTATATCGGAGCAAGCTTTCCTTTGATACCGAATCTTTGAGTGCATTTCATAGGGGAAACACGGAGATAGACATGATCTCCAATGTCGAAAGCCAAATCACGATGTGTCGGTGTACTAAGATAGGGGTACCTTAGTACCCCAACTTGTGCACGGGCAGTAGCAGCTTCCCGCGGCAGGGCTCACCTCGCGCTTGCCGGAAACCTTTTCAATCCTTATTGAGCCATTCAAAAACAAAGTATACAAGTCAGAAGACCAAGCCCCCGGCAAGTGGAGCTTGCCGGGAAGGCCGTCCCAGGCTCAAGATTATCACATTAACGCAAGACCCTGGCAAGAGAAGCTTGCCAGGAAGACCAGAAGACTGCATCTCAGAAGACATGCCCCGGCGCAGCATGCGCCGCGGCAGGGCCCGGGGAGCGACAAGCTTCAGGGCCCGGAAAGGTCAAGGCCCCGGCAAGGTGCTTGCCGGGGGGAACTCACGCTGTGTGCCCGCGCTCCAGCTCATCGGCCCACGCGTCGCCCTGGGGCCCTTCCAGGGACGCGTGGCGGATGGCTGTGCAGCCTGGGGGACACGGTGGCGAGCCACGGTGACGAGGCTACCGCCGTGGCGAACGGAGACGCACGGGCGGGCGCTTTTGGGGTCGACGGCGACGGGCATTAAATGCTCTTGTCCCCCACTGTCAAAGTAGGTGATGACCACTGTTCATCCACTGTTCACGCACTGTTCCCGCACTGTTACAACTACCACCAAAGTTACATTTTTGCCCTTCTTCTACGTTGACACCTGTCGGTGACCCCTTGAGCTATAAAAGGAGGCCCATGCACAACGTAGAAAGGGTTCGGAACCTAGATAGCTCTCTTGCTCGGTGTAGCTAGTTCTTCAAGCTCCCGAGCTCACAAACTCAATACAAACCAAGCAGGAGTAGGGTTTTACGCGTCCGCGCGGCCCGAACCTGGGTAAACTGCCCGCGTGCTCTCCTCGATCTGCTCTTCGTGCTCCCTTCGCTCCCTTACCGCAACGTACAAGGGGCTCCGGTCCCATAGGTGCTCGTGGTGGACAGTTTCCCCCGACATCTTTGGCCCGCCAGGTAGGGGGCGTCGAGGTTGTGCGAACCTGATCCGGCGTTCACGCGGGCGCATTCTTCATCAACCTCTCCAGCCACATCGACTTCATCAGCAACACCATGGCCCCGAAGAAGAAAGCTTCGGAGGTCGGAGGCCCGTCTGCGTCTGTTCCACCGCCACCAGAACCAACGGTGGGTGGAGGAGACGCCGGCGGAAGGGTGGTCGCCGGCGAGGAAACTCACGGCGCCACCAAATCCAAGGACAAGACGGACGACCGAGCCTCGGTGTCCGTGGACGCACCACGTCCATCTCAGCAGACGACAACCCAGCAGCGCCGTTGTACAGGAGGTACCATCCGCTTGCTGGGGCAAGGACAAACTGGAGGTTCGCGGGATGCTCCAGGCCACCGTCCAGGCACGAGCAAAGCGCGGTCGCCGGGGCGAGAGACTGCTCCTTCTAACCCTATTAGAAGTCCGAGCATATCTCGCTCCTCGCACCGCTCGCCCCCGCTCCCCTCCTCTCCAGCAGAAGCACTCGCAAGAGCGCAACTGCTCCTCGATTTCCCTCCAGCGGCAGACAAGGCCGAAGACTGGAGGGCAACAATCCAAAGCCTCATCGCCTTTGCCAACAACGACACGCCGCAGCAGCCGGCGACCTCGCGGCCACGGCAAGTCGAGAAGACGAAGGCCAATGGCGACAAGACCGCCGGGGGTGCAACCACCGTGCACTCCCCGCCGCGGAAGCAGAAGACGCCACCCCGCCGGATTAACATCGATGACGACTCCACGGCGTCGTCGGATCCGCGGGCTCGTCGGGATCAGTGCCAAGTCCTCGACGATCGGCGACAAGAAGATGCTCGAACGACGATCGAGCGCCGCCGAGAAGCCCGGCGACAATCAGATCAGCGCGCTGGGACCGCTGTCGACACGTGCGCGCCCGGTGAATCAGGCGACTTGCCGTACGCGGCAGGTTGCCCTGCGTTTACCCGTGAGCTGTGGCGCGTCCAGTGGCCCAGCATGAAAAATTTCAAGCCCGACGTACCGGAGAAGTACGACGGCAAGACGCACCCCTCGGAGTTCCTTAGCATCTACACCATCGCGGTGCAGGCTGCCGGGGGGCGCGACGAGAAGATACTGGCGAATTACTTCCCGCTGGTGCTTAAGCCGAACGTTCGTTCCTGGCTTATGCACTTGCCGGAAGGCTCCATTTCTTCATGGGCAGATCTGTGCCACCAATTTGTTGGCGCCTTCATGGGCGGCCACAAACCCCACGGCCAGGAGAGTGATCTCCACATCTTGGCCCAGAAGGAAGGAGAGCCCCTGCGCAAGTACATCCAACGATTCAGCCGCGTGCAGCACAACATCCCCGACGTCCACCCTGCTGCGGTTATTAGCGCGTTCCACCAGAACGTGCGTAACCGCCGCATGCGGGAGGAGATGGCCATGACCAAGATACGGGATGTCAGCGAGCTCTATGCTCTGGCTGACAAGTGCGCGCGCGCCGAAGAGGGGAGGAGACTCCCCGGGGAGGATGCTGGCGCAGGAGGAAGCGACAGCGAGGACGCCGCCCCGGCAAAGAAGAGCCGGCGGCGGAACAACAGAAAGAAGAAGAGCAAGGAGGTGCTGGTCGTCGAGAAGTCCGGCAAGGAGGCTCCCGCCAAGACAGCACAGGCTGGCGGCTCCGGCAAGGAGCCTGCCCCTGTGGCGGCAGCCGACAAGCAGGACGGCTCCGACAAGCAATATTGCAAGATCCACCGCACCAAGGGTCATGATCTTTCGAACTGCAAGCGCGTCGAATACCTCGTAGAGCAGCAGAAAGCTGAATACGAGCGGCGCGACAAGGAGAAGGCCCAAGGTGGCGGAGGAGAGCCAAGCAAGAAGCGGCCATTCAATGGCCGGGAAGGGCGCCGCGGCAAGGCGAAGCAGCGGCAAGGAGATCGACCTCCTCGGGGCCGCGACAAGGATGAGGAAGAGGACGACGACGACATGGAGGAAGGCGATAACAGCGAGCAGGAGTTCCAGAAGGCCACAGAAGTCCTGTGTGTCGACGGGGGCGCCTCTCTGCACACTTCCCACCGCCAACTCAAGCAGTGGGTGCGGGAAGTAAACGCAGCAGAGCCGCCCGTTGAGTCGCGCAGGCTGCTGAAGTGGTCCAGCACGCCCATCATTTTCGATCTTGAGGATCACCCTGATCGCACCACTGCGGTCGGGTGCTTGCCGATGTTGGTCTCACCAACTATCCGCAACCTCAAGGTCACCAAAATGTTGGTTGACGGCGGGGCCGGCCTAAACTTGATCTCCTTAGCTGTGATCAAGAAACTCCAGATCCCAGATGGCGAGCTCGAAGAGACCGGTTCGTTCCAAGGAATAAATCCGGGAAGGAGCAAGCCCAAGGGGAAGATAACTCTGCCAGTGACCTTTGGCGGGGAGCTCAACTTCAGGACAGAGAGGATAACCTTTGATGTTGCCGATATCCCGTTGCCATACAATGGGATACTTGGACGTCCTGCCCTCGCCAAGTTCATGGCAGCTTCCCACTACGCCTACAATATACTCAAGATGCCGGGGCCGATAAGCGTCATCTCTGTCCCTGGCGACAAGAAGGACGTGCTTCTCTGCGCCGACAAGATATACCGGGACGCAGCAGCCGCAGCGGAGAGCAACACACTTGCCGCTGAAGCTCCCGGGGGGAAGAACACCAAGACCAAGTCCGGCAAGTGCTCTGGGGCCCACTCCGGCAAACGCACCTCTTCGGAGTGCTGCGCTGCCGTCGAGGACGTTCCATCGAGCTTCACCGGCAAGTGCAAGAAAGGGATGGCCGCTCCACCGGCAACCAAGAAGGTGTCCGCCAAGGAGGACGACACTGGTGGTACCTTCACCATCAGTGCTACGCTTGACAGCAAATAGGAAAGCGCGCTCGTTGCCTTCCTGCGGGCGAATGTCGATGTGTTTGCATGGCAACCATCTGACATCCCCGGCGTTCCCAGGAAGGTAATTGAGCACAAGCTTGCTGTTTGTCCTCATGCGCGGCCCGTCAAGCAGAAGGTCAGGAAGCAAGCCGTGGAGCGCCAAGAATTCATCGCCGAAGAAATCAAGAAGTTAGAAGCAACGGGCCTGGTTAGAGGCGTGATCCATCCGACGTGGTTAGTGAATCCAGTTGTCGTGCGTAAGGCCAACGGGAAGTGGAGACTGTGTATAGACTTCACTGATGTGAATAAAGCATGTCCCAAGGATCCATTTCCCTTGCCGCGCATTGACCAGATTGTTGACTCCACTGCTGGATGTGAGCTGCTTTCCTTCCTTGATGCATATTCAGGCTACCATCAGATTTTTATGGCCAAGGAAGATGAAGAGAAGACTGCATTTATCACTCCATGTGGCACATATTGCTTCATACGCATGCCCTTCGGATTGAAGAATGTAGGCTCAACATTTGCAAGGGTGGTGCACACTGCTTTTGAGCCACAGATTCACAGAAATGTGGAAGCCTACATGGATGACATAGTGGTGAAGAGCAAGAGCAAGGATACCCTGATCCAAGACTTAGAAGAAACATTTGCAAATCTGCGCAAGATCCAGCTTAAGTTGAACCCCGAGAAGTGCGTCTTTGGAGTCCCCTCCGGCAAGCTTCTCGGGTTCTTTGTGTCCCAGAGGGGGATTGAGGCCAATCCCGACAAGATAAAAGCCATCGAGCAGATCGAGGCCCCGAAGCGCGTCAAGGACGTAAGGAGACTTGCAGGTTGCGTGGCTGCCCTCAGTAGGTTCATTTCAAAGTCTGCAGAACGCGCCCTGCCTTTCTTCAAGATCTTGAAGAAGGCAGGTCCTATGAAATGGACTCCGGAAGCGGAGGCAGCGCTGCAAGACTTGAAAGGATACCTATCCTCCACTCCAATACTTGTCGCACCTAGGCCACAAGAGAAGTTGCTGCTGTACCTAGCAGCAACCAATCAAGTGGTTAGTGCTGCGTTAGTAGCGGAGAGGGAGGCAGAGGAAGAGTCTACGCCACCGGCAAGCGGATCCAGCGACAAGCAGGGGGCTGCTCCGGCAAGCTCTGGCCCCGACAAGGACAACTCTGCGCAGGAGCAAGGAGAAGTGCGAAGGAAGATGGTGCAGCGCCCAGTGTATTTTTTGAGTTCCCTCTTGCAGGAGGCTAGATCAAGATACTCTGGGGTGCAGAAGTTGCTTTTCGGTCTCCTCATGGCCTCGAGAAAGCTGTGCCATTACTTCCAAGCACATGAGATAACAGTGGTCACTCGCTTTCCGTTGAAGAGGATATTGCAAAATCCAGAGGCAACAGGCAGGATCGTCGAGTGGGCACTGGAACTGTCAAGCTTTGGCCTCAAGTTTGAGAGTACCTCAACCATACAGAGCCGAGCTTTGGCAGAATTCATAGCTGAATGGACCCCAACGCCCGACGAAGAAGTTCCAGAGACAAGTGTTCCCGTACAAGAAGCGACAAGTGAATAGGTAATGTACTTTGATGGTGCCTTCTCGCTGCAAGGCGCCGGTGCCGGCGTGGTACTCATAGCGCCCACCGGAGAGCACCTCAAGTATGTTATCCAGATGCACTTTCCCAGGGAGCAAGCGACAAACAATACTGCTGAGTATGAAGGCTTGCTTGCCGGCCTCAGGATAGCGGCCGAACTTGGGATCAAGAAGTTGATTGTGCGGGGAGATTCTCAGTTTGTGGTCCGACAAGTGAACAAGAGTTATCAGAGCCCTTTGATGGAAGCTTATGTAGATGAAGTGAGGAAGCTTGAAGAGCACTTTGAAGGTCTGCAAATGGAGCATGTCCCGAGAGCTCAGAATGATATTGCAGATGGCCTTTCAAAGTGTGCTGCGATGAAGTTACCTGTGGAACCAGGGACCTTCCTGCTCAAGCTAACTCAGCCATCCGTTACACCATCAGTTGGGCAAAGTAAGAAAAGAAAGTTGGTCTCCGGCGACTACTTGCCGGCGGATCTTCCCGAAGCCGCCGCCAAGGTTCCCAAGATCAACGACCAGAACGCTGAGGAACAGTTTGCTCCTGCAGATCCAAGGGTCTGTACAGTTGAAGCAATCATTCCCGACAAGCCTCGCCCCGGCAGGCTTGCCGGGGAACCATCAGCTCTGGCGGAGCCAGAGGTTCTTGCCGTAGAAGCTGAGGTTCCCGCAGCGGCCCTCATGCCTTTAGTCCTTGCCGTTGAGCCTCGAGCTCCAGCATGGGCACAGCAGATTGTCCGTTTTCTGCAAACTGGAGAACTTCCCGACGACCCAGAAGAGATAGAGAAGATAACAAGACAATCAAGTATGTACCAGTTCGTTGACAACGAACTGTACAGAAGAAGGCTCAATGGTGTCAGGTTGAAGTGCATTTCCAGAGAAGATGGACAGAAGTTGTTGGCAGAAATACATGGAGGCATATGTGGCCACTACATTGGCGCAAGGGCACTTGCCGGAAAGGCATTCCATCAAGGGTTCTTTTGGCAAGAAGCCCTCCAAGATGCAACTGCACAAGTAACCAAGTGTGAAGCGTGCCAGTTCCATGCCAAACAAATTCATCAGCCAGCTCAAGCTCTCCAGACGATCCCTTTGTCCTGGCCCTTCTCGGTCTGGGGGCTCGATATCCTCGGCCCCTTCCCCCGTGCTGTCGGGGGCTTTGAGTACTTGTACGTTGCAATCGACAAGTTCACAAAGTGGCCAGAAGTGGAACCGGTGAGAAAGGTGACAGCACAGTCAGCGGTCAGGTTCTTCAGGTCAATCGTTTGCCGTTTCGGAATCCCTAACAGGATCATCACCGACAACTGTACACAGTTCACTAGTCGCACCTTCATGCAGTACGTCCAAGACCTTGGCGCCAAGGTCTGTTTCGCTTCTGTTGCTCACCCGAGGAGCAACGGTCAAGCGGAGAGGGCCAATGCTGAAGTGCTGCGCGGACTCAAGACAAGAACTTTCGACAGGCTGCGCAAGTGCGGAAAAAACTGGATAGAGGAGCTACCGGCGGCTCTTTGGTCAATCAGGACAACACCAAATCGAGCCACCGGACAGACACCCTTTGCTCTTGTCTATGGAGCAGAGGCAGTTCTCCCCACGGAACTCGTATACGGATCTCCTCGAGTGCTCGCTTATGATGAGCTCGAGCAAGAGCAACTGCGACAAGATGATGCATTGCTCCTCGAGGAGGAACGTCTCCAGGCTGCTGTACGAGCTGCTCGATACCAACAAGCCTTGCGACGCTACCATAGCCGCAAGGTTAAGGCCAGGAGTCTCGAGGAAGGCGACCTTGTTCTTCGGCGTGTTCAGTCCGCCAAGAATTCCAACAAGTTGACGCCAAAGTGGGAAGGCCCTTATCGGGTGAGACAAGTCACAAGGCCCGGCGCTGTCCGCCTTGAGACCGAAGAAGGCTTACCGGTGAGCAACTCCTGGAACATAGAGCATCTTCGAAAGTTTCACCCATAAGGCGCGGTTGCCGTGATCCGCTCTGGCAACCACCTTTTGTACGAGTCTTGCCGCTGTTGCATGTAATCCTTTGTACAAAGCCGGGCGCAGATCCCGTGCATCAGTAAAGCTTTTGAGTTTCGCACTATTTGCCTTTTCCATGCTTTTCTTCGCTATTTGCATGCATTGTTTGGCATCTTGTGCAACACACATCCCCGGTAAGCATTAGCACGCCGAAAGGCCATATACTTGTTTTCCCTCCTCTTTTTCTTTCCCTCTTAAGCAGAAGGAATGTTCCTCGCGCACAAGTTTGCCGGGG
>LR738712.1:656575795-656623779 GCA_902687465.1 Secale cereale
GGGGGGGGGGGGAAGGAGATGGAGGATGAACCAAGTGCTGTTCAAGAAAGAGAAGCCTTGTCGGGGAAACAAGCAATATATGAAAGCGAAGTTACCAGAATTTGAGCAGTTCAAATTTTTAAATTTTAGTTATCTTCCTTGAACAACCACACTTTGTATGGAAAACCTGTGCGCGGAGGAACCTACCCGTGGCTAGCCGCACCCTTATCTTGTTTTCGAGTACGCCCAAACGACTTAAGTGAGCTGCGACAAATGTCGCGCCCTTGCTTCATTTTCGAGTTCGCTCAGCAAGCTAAGTGCATTGCGACTAGCTGCGGCAAGGTTACTTGCCGATAAGGCCCTTGCCAGCAGGCTGCTCAGAGTCTAGCACTCAGCGCTCGCGGCAAGGGCCTCTTGCCGGCAAGTCCCCTAGAAGCGTAGGGTTAAAAGCATACAAAGTAAAGGACCAAAGCAAGGGAGATAACATTGCACTGATTGCTCAAAATAAGATAATATATTACAGAGATAACTTGTCGCAATGACTAATAGATTCATGTTCATGACACACTTTGCAGCAGCAAAGGAAATAAAAAGAAAGAGGCCTAATCTACGCGATCGCCCTCACGCCTGGAGATCTTGTTCACCTTGGCGATGATGTGGGCGACCTGCGCCTTCAACGCCTCCTGATCTGCATCGGCCGGCAAGCTGCGGAGAATGTTGACATGATTAATACCGGGGTTGCGGTAGACGATCTTGGTCAAGACGCGCTCCAAGGTACCCGCGCAGAGCTGGCGCGACTCCTCGGCCAGCTGCGCGGGGAGCTTCTCCTGTAGCCGTGCAAGCGCCGGCGCGATTCCCCTGAAGAAAAGACTGAGCTTGGCGCTGTGGGGGAGGTTCGGGTCCGGAGAGTACACGAGGTGCTCCACCCTCAGCACCATTAGCTCCTTGTCGATGTTGGCGGCGGAAGTGACCAGCTCCTCCGTCCATTGCTCCACCGCCTGGTTGAAGAGGTTCGCGGAAGTGGCGGTGCTCTCCACCAGCTCCCGCTCCTTGCGGAGCTCCTCCTTCAGTTTGGTCTCGCGGTCCCGGGCGGCGTCGAGTGAATCTCTCAATGTGGAAACCTTCAACTCCAGATCAGCAATTGAGTCCTTGGCGGCTTTAAGCTCGTCGCCCTGCTTGGAGAGGCGTACCTGGAGTTCTGAGTTGGTATGGGCGTCTTTCTCGCGCTCTATGTTGAGCGCGGTGACCCTCTCCGTGCTCGCCTTCAGGTACTCCTCCAGCTGCGCCACCTTAGCTTCAAGGTCCTTCTTGGCGGTCTCCGCAGTGGCCGCGACGGTTTTCGCTTCCTTCAACTCTCCGCCAAGGGCCTGCTCCCGGGCGGTAAGGTCGTCCTCGTGAGCGTCGAGGTCGACCTTCCGCTGGTTGAGCGCTCCTTCTCGCTGGGACAACGCTTCACCGACCAGTCGCTGTTGCTCCTCGGCCTCAGCTTTCTCCAGGAGGAACTCTTGCTGCTCTCCGGCAAGCCTCTCGCGCTCCTCCGCCAAGTCGCGGAGAGCCGCCTGGTTGGCGGCACGGAGCTCTGCGGCGCGTTTCTCCAAATCTGCTCCGGCCTTGGCGGTGAGGGCTTCTCGCGACTCCAGTTTCGCCTGCCTGGCCCGGTAAAGTGCCAGGAGCTGGCGGAGAAGTTTCTCCTCTTCGGGCTCATCGCTCCCGCCAGGCGCCTCAACAATCTTCAGCCCCGCGGAGGCGAGGACCTCTCCATCAAAGGTCTCTCCCTCCACGGGGGCTCGCGACGAAGACCCCCACGGCACTTGTATGAAGACGCCGTTGGGGGCCTCAAGATAGAAGCCCGACTGCTCCTTGCCGGCGGAGGGGTCGGCGGCCGGCGCAGCGCTTGACGCTCCTGCCGCCTCCGGGCCGGCAGTGTGGCCGCCGTCCCCCTCCCCGGCCGCTGCGTCTGCGGTCGGGGCAGTCTCCTCAGCGGCAGGCTCGTCGGCTCCTGCCATGTCTTCAACGACAGTGGCATTGCCGGCGTCGCCTTGCGCGCCCTCCTCCTCGACGACGACCTCCGTCTCCATCCGCTCTGGGGGAGGAGGGTCTAGAAGAAAAAGAAGAAAAGAGAAGATCAAGCAAATATCCAAAAAGACAAGTCCAAGAAGAAAAAGCTGTAAGACTTACCTTCGCGGACTTCGTCGACGACAGGCTCCCTCGCCGGGGAGTCCTCCCTTGGCGGTGGAGCGGTGGCTCCTGCTGGCGGAGGGCCGCCCGTGCCCTCCCTTGGCGGGGTGGCCACCCTTGTCGGGCTGCCCGCCCTTGGCGGGGAGCCCGTCCTTGGCGGAACGTCCTCCCTCGCCGGGGAGTTGGCCCTTGGCGGGGAGGGTGGAATCTGCAGCTCCTCGGGACTAACCTCCGGTTGCTCCTGCGGCTGCGGCTCCATTTCTGCACAAGACAAACAAAACAAACAAGGCAACAAGATATCAGTACAAAGCAAAAAAAAAACCTCAAGCGCGCCCGACAAGTGGGAAGCTCAAGACCAGACTTACGATGGGGGCTGCGCTGGGGGCTGCTCCTCGGAGCAGCGGTTGGGTCCGGCAAGTTCGTCGCCGGCGCGTCCCCTGTCGCCGCGACGGGCGAGTCGTCGTCGACCTCGACCACGGGGATCTTGGCCCGCTTCGCCGCCCGCTGGGCCAGGGACCTGAAAACAAAAACAAGATCAGAATCATCAACGAAAGAATCAAGACAAAATTGAAGAAGCTACAAAATACAAGTGCTTACTCCTCTTCCTCGTCGTCGTCGTCGCTCAGGGCGGAGAAGTCGAACTCCACCTGAGGCGCTCCCGCGCGAGGAGCAGGAGGAGAAGGCTCCGTCGGGCGCTTGGCGGTCTCTGGGGCTGGGGGCTGCGAAGACCCAGCCTCCCTTGGCGCCGAGGCCCGGGGAGCAGGCGGAGCAGCTGCTCCACTCTGAGAGGATCCCCCTTCGCTAGGTGCTGGTGCGCGGGGCGCCTCCGTCGCGGCTGGCGCGCGGGGCGCTTCCGCCGCGGCTGGTGCGTTGGGCGTCTCCGTCACGCCTTGGCTCGCTCTGGTGGCCCGAGCCGCCCGGCGAGCAGGCTGCTGTCGGGGCGCCTGCGTCCTCGTCGCTGTGGGCGCCTTGCGGAGGCGCTTCCCCGGCGCTTGCTTGGGACTTGCCGGAGGTGGGGAGTTCTCCGACGACGAGGAGGCGTCGTCGTCGAGCCCTAGAGACCCGCCGGTGTCTTCATCGGCCTCGACGTCTTCCTCCTCCTCCCCAACAGGCCCGCTGGGTCCGGCATCCTGCCCTGCAGCTCCGCTCCCTCCGGCACCTCTGCTTCCTCCGGCAACCTCGCCTCTTGCGGCGGCTTCACTCACGATCCCGGGAATCCCGGCGTACCTCAGAGAAGGAACCCCGGCGAGCTCGTCGGGCGGAAGCTTGAGTAGTCTGCGGATCTCTGCCTCCTCGGCTTGGCACGACGCGTCCTCAGCATCTGCCTCGTCGACAGTGAACCCGAAATCTCCCGCCGCGGCAGCTGCGGCGGCCTCTTCCATCCGGGAAGCAATATAAGCCAGATCCCGCTCCGTGGTGTCCCGAGTGAGACCCTTGTTCTCCTCGGAGTTCTTGGGCACCTCGACCAGATTATCGAAGATGCTCATAATTGCATCCGGCGTGGGCACTATCCAGGTGGGGTCGACGCCATGAGAGTCACACGCGGGCATCATTGCGCGCAAGGCGTCCCGGGCAGTGCTGTTGCACAGCGGCACCACTCCCCGGGGAGATCTAAACCACTCCGTATGGGCCGGGTCGTGCTTGAAAAGCTCCCGGACCATCCCCTTTAGTTCCAGCGCCGTGAAGTTGTAATTCAATCCCGGGCGGAGCCTCATAATATCCGCCGCATTGCCGAACTCCCATGCTGGCCTTTTCCTCTCCTGTAAAGGGGCAATGCGGCGGCGGAGGAAATCTGCCCCTACCTCTCCGATGGTCAACTTGGCTACCCGGAGACGAAGTATCCTGACGAGGGCGACGTTGAGTTTGACATCATCCGAGGCCAACTCGCTCCAGTCCCTGCCGCGCACTATAGCTGTTGTGCGCGGCGCAGTGAAAGGCTCCGGCTGGTCCTCCACTATCCAACACCAATCTGCGCGCCACTCTTCCCACTTGCCGCGGAGTTCTCCTTTCAGATATGATTCCTTCTTATTCAAGCGGAAGATCCAGGAGATACCCCCGGAGAGGGGAGCGCTGGCCTCTACTCTAGGCATGAAGAAATGCCGAAAGAGCGCTACGTTTGGATAGATCCCTATGTAGTTTTCGCACAGATGTGCGAAAACCGCCATCGTAAGGATGGCGTTGGGGGTGAAGTCTAAGAGATGGAGGTTGTACGTGTTCATGATGTCGCAGAAAAACTCCGAGAATGGAGGACACAAGCCGCAGTGGAAGAAGACAGCGAAGAAGAAATACCCGCCGGGAAGCAGATCTTTGGCGCCGGCGGGGTAGACCCTGGTCCGAGGATGAGCCTTGGTCTCCTTGGCCCAGAAGAGATAGTACTTGTTCCAGAGCTCCCTCGCGCCGAGTCTCGGCGCGAAGACCACGTTCCTCTTCCGCAGGAGGGCGAGCTTCGCCGCCTGCTCGGATTTCTCCCTCTTGGCCTTCTCCGCCTTCGCCTTCTCGGCCTTCAGAGCCATGGCGGAGGCGGCGATGGGAGGGGCGAGGAGTTCGACGGCGCCGCAGATGCAGAAGACGGCGGAGGAGGTGTGGGGGCAAGAGGCAGCGGGGGATTTCTGGAGGTTGAAGAAGCAATGAAAGCGAAGGAGGGAAACTTCCCCTGCTTCCTCTGCTTTTAAGAGGGAAGTGGGGGACGCTCCGCATTTCCCATTAAAGAACATGGCCACGATCTCTCTCACGACGCCGCAATCGACGCGTGCCGTTAGGGAGGGGCGCGGCGGATGCGGAATGGAATCTACGGCTTGCCGTGGGCCGCGCGTGCCCGTGCACTGTTTTGGGCCTGGCCCAACAGCGCTTGGCACCGTGTTTGGCCCAGGCCCGGGGGCTCCTGTCGGTGTACTAAGATAGGGGTACCTTAGTACCCCAACTTGTGCACGGGCAATAGCAGCTTCCCGCGGCAGGGCTCACCACGCGCTTGCCGGAAACGTTTCCAATCCTTATTGAGCCATTCAAAAACAAAGTATACAAGTCAGAAGACCAAGCCCCCGGCAAGTGGAGCTTGCCGGGAAGGTCGTCCCAGGCTCAAGATTATCACATTAACGCAAGACCCTGGCAAGAGAAGCTTGCCAGGAAGACCAGAAGACTGCATCTCAGAAGACATGCCCCGGCGCAGCATGCGCCGCGGCAGGGCCCGGGGAGCGACAAGCTTCAGGGCCCGGAAAGGTCAAGGCCCCGGCAAGGTGCTTGCCGGGGGGAACTCACGCTGTGTGCCCGCGCTCCAGCTCATCGGCCCACGCGTCGCCCTGGGGCCCTTCCAGGGACGCGTGGCGGATGGCTGTGCAGCCTGGGGGACACGGTGGCGAGCCACGGTGACGAGGCTACCGCCGTGGCGAACGGAGACGCACGGGCGGGCGCTTTTGGGGTCGACGGCGACGGGCATTAAATGCTCTTGTCCCCCACTGTCAAAGTAGGTGATGACCACTGTTCATCCACTGTTCACGCACTGTTCCCGCACTGTTACAACTACCACCAAAGTTACATTTTTGCCCTTCTTCTACGTTGACACCTGTCGGTGACCCCTTGAGCTATAAAAGGAGGCCCATGCACAACGTAGAAAGGGTTCGGAACCTAGATAGCTCTCTTGCTCGGTGTAGCTAGTTCTTCAAGCTCCCGAGCTCACAAACTCAATACAAACCAAGCAGGAGTAGGGTTTTACGCGTCCGCGCGGCCCGAACCTGGGTAAACTGCCCGCGTGCTCTCCTCGATCTGCTCTTTGTGCTCCCTCCGCTCCCTTACCGCAACGTACAAGGGGCTCCGGTCCCATAGGTGCTCGTGGTGGACAGTTTCCCCCGACACGATGCTTGCCGTCATAGTAACTCTTTTGACGCGACTGAGCGGCCTTGAGATTCTCACGTATGACTTTGCACATTTCTTCGGCTTCTGAGATCAAGTCATTGCCAAGAAGTTGACGTTCACCAGTCTCGGACCAGTTGAGAGGGGTACGACACTTTCTGCCATAGAGGATTTCAAACGGAGTTTTGCCGGCACTTGCTTGGAAACTGTTGTTGTAAGAGAACTCGGCAAACGGGAGACCATCTTCCCACTTCATGCCAAAAGAGATGACACAAGCTCTGAGCATGTCTTCGAGGATCTGGTTCACTCTTTCGACTTGACCACTAGTCTGAGGGTGAAACGCAGTGCTGAAACGAATCTTAGTGCCCATGGCTGACTGAAAGGAGTCCCAGAACTTGGATGTGAACAAACTTCCACGGTCCGAGGAGATAACTTGAGGAATGCCATGTAACGACACAATTCTGGAAGTGTACAACTCTGCCAACTGAGCTGCAATGATGGATTATTTGACCGGAAGGAAGTTGGCTACTTTGGTTAGCTTGTCAATCACCACAAAGATAGCATCATTCCCCTTCTTGGACTTAGTAAACCCAGTGACAAAATCCATTTCAATGTGGTCGAATTTCCACTCAGGAATAGGAAGAGGTTGGAGGAGACCGGCTGGACGTTGATGCTCTGCCTTCACTCTTCTGCAGACTTCACATCCATTCACGAATTGGGCAATTTCCCTTTTCATGCGAGTCCACCAGTAAGATTGCTTGAGGTCTTGGTACATCTTGGAACTTCCGAGATGAATTGAGAGGAGGGAGTCATGTGCTTCGTTCATTATGAGCTTCCTAAGATCA
Organism: Secale cereale; assembly: GCA_902687465.1. Lineage (NCBI taxonomy): Eukaryota > Viridiplantae > Streptophyta > Magnoliopsida > Poales > Poaceae > Secale > Secale cereale. The sequence continues at coordinate 656,582,644 of LR738712.1, forward strand.
CCCTTGGGAACCTCAAGTCTGTCCTCAAAGAACAAGGTGTCTTTCTCATCAACGCGATAGCACTTGTATTTGGGAGTACCCTTTGCAATACCATGTTTCACTTTCTGCACCATAGCATCACTGAGTTGGGCCTCACGGATCTGATCTTCCAAGGTAGGAGCAACTTGAAGATTTGCAAGAAAGCCTTGCGGAACAACTTGGAGGTTGAGCTTCCTGAATGATTCACAAAGCTCAGGCTGAAACGGCTTGATAAGGAGATTGATGCAATATGCCTTTCTACTCAAGGCATCTGCAATGACATTGGCCTTGCCAGGTGTGTATTCGATGCTTGGATCATACTCTTGGATCATACCCCAGATGTAACACTTTCCAATATTGGCAATATATGAAACTTTAACTTCGTCAATTCCATTCTGGGCTCTTCATTACGGGTTTCTTCGTTTTGTCATGTGCGTGTGTGCATTTCATCCATGTCATGTTTTCATGTGCATTGCATTGCATTTGTGTTGTCACTTGCACCCAATCCCACTCGTCTCTTCCCGTTGTCCGTTTCGAGTTCCGACGCTCTCACACGTGTCAGTGGCATCCCCGAGTCCTTCTTTCGTGTGTGGCCGTGTAACGTCTCCGGAATGATCTGAGACTTGTCGTGCGATGTTGTTTTGGTACGTGTAGGCCGCCTGTCAAGTTTCGTCGCGTTTGGAGTTCGTTTGGTACTCCAACGGTTAACCTAGTGGGCTAAAAGAACCTCTTCTTTAAGGCTCAAGACCCCCTCCACAACAGCCCACTAACCCAGCACAACCCTTCCCATCATATCGGTCGTCGAATCATGATCGCGTGGCCGAAAACCGCTCCCCATTTGGAGTCTCCTAGCTACCTCTACCTATAAATATGTGTCCACCCCCGAATTTCGCAGATCCAAACCCTAATTTCCTTCCTCCGCGCCACCTGATACGTCCAAAACGTATCTATAATTTCAGCTTGCTCCATGCCTCTTTTGGGTGGTATTGCTATGATATTTATACACTTCCATACACTTTTGATCATATTTGGACTAACCTATTAACTCAGTGCACCCCAGTGCCAGTTTCTGTTTTCTGCTGTTTTTGTATTTCAGGTTTTCCCATTACGAAAACTGCCAGAAAAATTCTGGAAAATATATAAAAAAAATCAGCGTTCCGGAGGCTTCCTTGCGGCCAAAGTAGGGCCAGAGGGGGGCCACAGGGGCTCCAGGCGGCCTGCCCACGCGGCCCCCCTCCTGGCCGCGCCGGGGGGGCGCCTGGGCCCCCCAGACCTCCGCTGATGCCCCCCTTTGGCATATATTTAACACCCGTCGAGGAAACCCTGATTCCGGAACCCTTTTCTCCAGACGCAATTCCGATCTCCGCCGCCATCGCCATCAAGCTTCGGGGGACCAGAATTCATGTGCCGGCACCCTGCCGGGACGGGGAAGTGCCCCCGGATTCATCTCCATCGACGTTGCTTCCTCCCTCCATGATGCGGGAGTAGTTCCTCCTCGGGGCTGAGGTTTCTACCAGTAGCTATGTGGTCAATTATCTCTCCCATGATGTGATCTTCGTTGTGATCATAGGCTATGTTAATCTAGGGTGATCCCATGATATTTCCCCTTCCTCTATGTATTGGATTGATGTACTCACTTGTCTTTATCTAGTATAATCCCCGAGACCAAGGTGACAGCGGTCTATTGGACATGGATTAGAAAAATATTTTCATGAGTGATTTCCTTTCTTGTGTGTTGATTGAAGATTGAGAGTCTCTTGGTGCTTGTCTTTGACTATCCTTTAGATATGTTGTGGTGATTGTGGGACTCTCTTTGGATGGCCGCGGTGACATTGGGAAATCCTTAGATTGAGAACTATGAACTTTGAGGTGTGCTTTTGTAGCCCTACATAATTCTCGTCATCTCTTGACCATGAAGGAATGACCTCCGGGTGCGTCTCCATTGCATGTTTTATGGGAAATATCATGTGATTCGATTATGTTAATGTTGTTGGGAGTTGCCACTAGTGAAAGTATGAAGCCTAGGCCTTGTTTCCACCATTGCAATACCATTTGTGCTCACGTTTACCACTTGTTTGCTTGCTGCACTTTTTATTACAGATTTATATTACTTCGTTTTGCCATCCATATCACTTGCCATTTAACATCTCTTCGCCGAGCTAGTGCACCTATACATATAACAAGTGTATTAGGTGTGTTGGGGACACAAGAGACTTCTTGTATCTTAGTTGCAGGGTTGCTTGAGAGAGACCATCTTCAACCTCTACTTCCCTGAGTTCGATAAACCTTAGGTCATCCACTTGAGGGAAATTGCTGCTGTCCTACAAACCTCTGCGCTTGGAGGCCCAACATAGTCTACAAGAGTAGAAGCGTGTGTAGACATCAAGCTATTTCTGGCGCTGTTGCCGGGGAAGTGAGTGCTTGAAGGTATATCTTTAGATCTTGCAATTAAATCTTTTTGTTTCTTGTTTTTATTTCACTAGTTATGCTTATGGACAACCTTGCTATTGGATCGTTGCTTGCGGGAAGACGCCCCACACCTGTGGTGGTTGCTCCTCCCCCTACTGAAATTGTGCCCTATAAAATACCAGCTGGTATTATCGATTATGTTTTGGCTAATCGTTATGCAGGAGACAGACATCCCGGTGAACACTTGCTATATCTGTCACAACTATGTTCATTATTTAAGCTTGCAGGTGTATCAAAGGAGTTTGTCATGAGGAAATTGTTCGCCGTATCACTTATAGATAAAGCTTCAGATTGGTATAGGCTTCTCGATAACTTGCACCTGCTTGACTGGCAAGAGCTTATGTCTCTCTTTTACTCCAAGTTTTATCCTCTTCATGAAGTCCATAAGAATAGGAATTATGTTTATAATTTATACCCTCATGACGGAGAGAGCATAGCTCAAGCTTGGGGGAGACTGAAAACGTTAATGCTAAAATGTCCTAACCATGGGCTCCCCAAAGATATGATTATTACTAATTTCTATGCGAGGCTCTCTCGACAGGATAAAGATTTGCTCGATGCTTCCTCTATGGGTTCTTTCACAAACGAAAAGATTGATGCTAAATGGGAACTCCTTGAAAGAATTCAACGCAACACTGAAGATTGGGAGATCGACAAAGGTAAAGAGTCAGGTATAGTTTATGAGTATAATTGCATTAAGTCCTTTGTTGAAACTACAAGTTTTAATAAGTTTAGTGCTAAATTTGGGCTTGATTCTCAACTCCTTGTTGATTTCCTCAAATCTTTTGCTTCACATATTAATATGCCTAAGGAGGATTGGAACAAGCATCATGAACCTTTTAAAGAAGAAAATGAAATTGTTCATGATGATTGCAACATGCATGATCCAATTCCTAAAAATGAAGTTTTATATAAGCATGTTAATTTTTGTGGAGTGGATAGACCTTGTGAAAGGCCTATGATTGAAGAAGAGAAGTATTGTAAGCAACATAAGCATGAAAGAAAAATCACTTGGGTCAGAGATTTAAATGAAATTGCTAGAGAATTGTGTGACCTTTATCCTTTTACTTGTGAACTTTGCTGTATAGAAGGTCACTTTAATTTTCAATGCATGAACTTTCAAAACATAACTGCTAACCAGTTGTGTGATAACATGATCACCTCTGATCTTTATTATGAGCTTATGTTATTTTTGATGTGTGAGGAGTTATCAGAAAAGACTTCTTGGCTAGATGTTAAAGCCATAGGAATAAAAAACACTTTGCAAAATTGCCATCTCTATTGTGTTGTTAATTGCCATGAAAATGATTACATAAGTAAGATTAGAAAGGAGGGAACTTTACCAAAGTATAAAAATGTCTCTTATATTTCTGCTAATAAAAAGGAGAGTTTCTCCCAAGTTTCCCCTATTGTTTCTAATGATAAACCAGGATATGTGGAGAAGCTTCATCTCCAACCACCCCCTCCTAAGGTGAAGAAGAAGAAAAAGAAGAGGAGGAGGAAGAGGAGCAAAAAGGAAGAAGAATGGGTATCAACCTGGCCTGAGCATATTCCTCCCATCAACTTTTATCCTAACGGTTGTAAGTTTAAAGAAAAGGTGAAGTTCATTGCCTTAATTATCATCTTGATGATACGTCCGTAGGTACTATTGAAGATGATTTTGATTATGATATGCATGTTACTTATTGTGATTGGGAAAATGATGATAATGCTGCTTATGACCTTGAGAATCTTTTTGGTACCAACTCTGAAAGTGATGATATGGAAAGCTCTAAGCTTGGGGATGATAGGATTGCAAATCCTTTACCCACTAGTGATGTGATAATTGATAACTCTTTTGCTAGTAAGAATAAAGACAACATGTTTACAAGTATAGTTGCTAGCAATGATAATGCTCTTCTCTACTATGATGATGTTATAACTCCAATCTATGGTGATTATAAAGGTACCTATGACATAAGGAGAAATTATCCTTATGAAACTTGTCATAATCATGGAGGGAATTACTCCCTTGTTGAACACCATATTCCTAATACACAATTAATCTATAGTGTTCAAGTTGTTTATGATAGTCCTACTCCCACTATTACCGATGAGAAAGATTATGCTTATGTGGAGAGTAAGAGTACCCTTTTGCATGTGGATCATGGTAACAATGCTTTATGTGATGCTTATATTGTTGAGTTTATTCGTGATCCCACTGAAAATTATTATGAGAAGGGAACATATGCTTATAGTTATTTCAATAATATCAAGTTCCCTCTCTTTATGTTGAAGGTTTTGAAGCTGCACTTGTTTTGTCTTCCTATGCTTATTGCTTTGTGCTTCAATGAATTATTCTATTGCAATATTCCTATGCATAGGAAGCATGTTAGGCTTAAATGTGTTTGGTATTTGCTTCTTGATGCTCTCTTTTGTTCTTCAACTCTTATTCCTACGAGAGCATCATTAAAGTCTTATGCCTAGCTTAAAGGCATAAAAGAAAGCGCTTTTGGGAGGCAGCCCACAATGAATAAAATTTTATTTTGCTTTTGTTGTGTCTTGATGTTGTTACTACAGTAGCATCATCATTGTATCTTTACTTTTAAGCTTTGTGCCAAGTGTAGCCTCTGATTGCAAGAAATTTCAAAAGTTGTGACGTGCTGTCCAGGAAACAGATTCTGTCCTTGGACAGAAAAATTCGTATAAAATCACCAGATCATATTTTTGGTCTGAATTTTTTCGACAGCGTGCTCTATACAATTTTCTTTCGAGCGTCTGTTCTGAGTTTTTTTAGTAGAGTTGCAGAAGTGCCCCGAAAAAATCATTTACTATCTGCTGTTCTGTTTTTCACAGATTCTGTCCTGTTTTGCCTTTCCTTCATTTTGCAAACCTTGAGCTTGCTTTTTCTTTGCAAAAACCTTTTGGCAATCTTGAGAAACAGTAGACCTTCAAGAATATCCTTATTTCTAGGAAGGAACAATTATTTTATTATGGGTACTAACCTCGCTAATTAGTTTATGATGAGTTATGTATGAAGGGAGTTTTCAAGTGTGCGAGGGAAGATGATAAAAAGATTCAGGAGCGTCAAACGCTCAAGCTTGGGGATGCCCCCATGCACCCCCAATAAATATTCAAGGAGACTCAAGCGTCTAAGCTTGGGGATGCCCCCGTGCATCCCCTTCTCCATCAACATTATCAGTTCGTCTTTCGTTCCACTATATTTTTATCACTTCATGTGTTATGTGCTATGCTTGGAGCGTCTTGCTTTTAGTTTCCTTTTTTCTTTAGCTTTTCACAACGAGTCGGAACTCAGCATTTCTTTGTGTGGGAGAGAAACACGCTCCACTTCTACCTAGAACATAACATAGAATTTTCATGTCTATCTTTGCTGTGTGTGTTCTTTGTCTTTCAATAGCTACTATCATGCTTAGCTCTTAGTTTTCATGCTTTTCCTTTTAAAGAGCTTTTGTTTAGTTGGTTGCTTGAACTCTCTTTAGTTATCATGCTTATCTTATTAAGAGAGTTTGCTTCTGTTGCATTGGTCGATATGTCTATGATAAAAATGCTACGTGCATAATGGCGCTTAGTAGTTCATGTTTTCTTATGGTTAGTCTCAAATAGCTGGGGGGTTCCCAATGTGTTATTGGAGTACCAACATGATTTGTTTGCCTATGATGTGGTATGGTTTAGTAATATCTTCCTTCAAGAATTTATTTTGATTGACTTGGCGTATGCTCACGCATATTTAAGACTGTAAAGAAAGTCTATCAAGCCTTGATGATCTTTTATTTCTGAGTAGCGATATAACTTCCATGCCTGATTCAATGTTGCTTTGTCGCTCTGCATGATTATGACCGTCATTGCTCTTTTAGTTGGTCGCTCCCAGTCTTTTGCTAACCTTCGCCTGTACTAAGTGGACTGACTGCTTGTGCATCCAAAATCTTTTAAACCAGTTATGCCATATGAGTCCACCATACCTTCCTATACATGGTATTTACCTGCCATTCCTAACGAAGACTTTCATGTGCCATCTCGAAATTATTCAAAAAAAATGCATTTCTGTTTTGTGCCCCTGTTTTAGCTCATGAGGAAGTAGTAGTTAATTCATGATCTTTTTAAGTTGGACAAGCTTCACCCCGGGATTGCATGTATAATGTGCAAACCCATAATACGAGAAGGAACTGGCAATGAGTGCGCCCGGCTCAAAATTAATATAACAAACAAACCCTCCTTCACGCTTTGTTCATGAGAAATCAGAAAACTTTGGCAGTGATAAACAAAGGAGATTAAGAGGATGTGATCGTCCTCATTCGGGAGCCGTTCCTCGAAACTTGTCCATCTCAAAAAGTAATTGAGTTATCTGCTAGCATTCGTTGACGAAACATGCATATCCAAAAAAATAATTATTACCTCTGTTTTTAAAACCAAGAGCTCTGGTACATGTTTTGTCTTTGTTTCCGACTACGGGTTTTCAACCTTGCCAACAAAAGCCACGGTTTGAGAGTCTCCACCTTCTTTTAAAGCACCAACTATTGAGAACATGATTGTCATTCTGAGTGTAATGTGCATTGTCCCAAAGTAGCATTGTCTTTTGCATGATTATGATATCGTTTATTTTGAAATCATTGTATCTAGTCATCACTTAAACCTTGGAGGTGCCCCTGCATTTATGTTTTGCTTCACTAAAGGGGGCAAGCGAGATATCACTTTATCATATTTGCACACCATGCTCATTACAAATCTATTTGATGTTTCAGTATCATATTGTAAAACTTTCAGTTCATTGTGAATTTCTCATGAGGCAACTTAATTACTACAGATTCATTGTCTCAGTAAGCTTTTGTCATGTGACTATGAAAAAGTCCTATATGGTTAATAGCATGTCACCACAGAAATTATTCTTGTTATCATTTTACCTACTCGAGGACGAGCAGGAATTAAGCTTGGGGATGTTGATACGTCCAAAACGTATCTATAATTTCTGCTTGCTCCATGCCTCTTTTGGGTGATATTGCTATGATATTTATACACTTCCATACACTTTTGATCATATTTGGACTAACCTATTAACTCAGTGCACCCCAGTGAAAGTTTCTGTTTTCTGTTGTTTTTGTATTTCAGGTTTTCCCATTACGAAAACTGCGAGAAAAATTCCGGAAAAAATATATAAAAAATCATCGTTCCGGAAGCTTCCTTGCGGCCAAAGTAGGGCCAGAGGGGGGCCACAGGGGCTCCAGGCAGCCTGCCCACGCGGCCCCCCTCCTGGCCGCTCCGGGGGGGGCGCCTGGGCCCCCCAGATCTCCGCTGATGCCCCCCTTTGGCATATATTTAACACCCGTCGAGGAAACCCTGATTCTGGACCCCTTTTCTCCAGACGCAATTCCGATCTCCGCCGCCATCGCCATCAAGCTTCGGGGGACCAGAATTCCTGTGCTGGCACCCTGCCGGGACGGGGAAGTGCCCCCGGATTCATCTCCATCGACGTTGCTTCCTCCCTCCATGATGCGGGAGTAGTTCCTCCTCGGGGCTGAGGTTTCTACCAGTAGCTATGTGGTCAATTCTCTCTCCCATGATGTGATCTTCGTTGTGATCATAGGCTATGTTAATCTAGGGTGATCCCATGATATTTCCCCTTCCTCTATGTATTGGATTGATGTACTCACTTGTCTTTATCTAGTATAATCCCCGAGACCAAGGTGACAGCGGTCTATTGGACATGGATTAGAAAAATATTTTCATTAGTGATTTCCTTTCTTGTGTGTTGATTGAAGATTGAGAGTCTCTTGGTGCTTGTCTTTGACTATCCTTTAGATATGTTGTGGTGATTGTGGGACTCTCTTTGGATGGCCGCGGTGACATTGGGAAATCCTTAGATTGAGAACTACGAACTTTGAGGTGTGCTTTTGTAGCCCTACATAATTCTCGTCCTCTCTTGACCACGAAGGAATGACCTCTGGGTGCGTCTCCATTGCATGTTTTATGGGAAATATCATGTGATTCGATTATGTTAATGTTGGTGGGAGTTGCCACTAGTGAAAGTATGAAGCCTAGGCCTTGTTTCCACCATTGCAATACCATTTGTGCTCACGTTTACCACTTGTTTGCTTGCTGCACTTTTTATTACAGATTTATATTACTTTGTTTTGCCATCCATATCACTTGCCATTTAACATCTCTTCGCCGAACTAGTGCACCTATACATCTAACAAGTGTATTAGGTGTGTTGGGGACACAAGAGACTTCTTGTATCTTAGTTGCAGGGTTGCTTGAGAGAGACCATCTTCAACCTCTACTTCCCTGAGTTCGATAAACCTTAGGTCATCCACTTGAGGGAAATTGCTGCTGTCCTACAAACCTCTGCGCTTGGAGGCCCAACATAGTCTACAAGAGTAGAAGCGTGTGTAGACATCACCACCGGACGTGTCCGCGCCGCCGGCGGACGTGTCCAACTCGCGCCCCGCCGCCACGTGGTAGCTCCGGGTTGGCCGCGCCCCGCGCCACTTCCCCGCCGGCCAGGGCCCGAGAGGCCCGTGAGGGGCCCTCCTGGCCCGAACCGCCGCCGCCGCCAGCGCCCTCGCCACCTTCGCCTCCGGCGCTCCCCGCCGCCGTCGGGCGCCTCGCGCCGCCGCGCCATCGCCGCCGACCGCCGCCATCGACTGCCAGCTCGCCTCCCCGCCGGATCCCCGTCACCGTGCGCCCGCCGCAGCAAGGGCCCACGCCGCCGGCCTCGCCCCGGTCGGATCCGGGCCTCCCACCGCCGGATCCTGCCGGATCTGCCCCGTCCCCGCCGCCGGCATCCATCCTCGCCGTCTGTGAGGCTCAGCTCGCCGCCGGTCGCCCGATCGGGAGCTAGACGGGGGCGACCGCAGGCCTCCAGCCAGGCCAGCCCGCCGGCCCAACAACTCCCTCCACCTCTTCCTTCTGGGCCTTGGCCCGTGGTGAGCACCGTGCTATTCCCTGCCCGGTCACACCGTAGTTATTCATCGCTCACCTGTTTTTTTTCTCCTTGCCTGAAATTCTGCTAAGTCTTTTTTTCTGTCATTATAATGTTGCATGCTGTGATGGCTGTAACTTTTAGTGTGCTTGTCCAAATTGTGCATATGATATATCAAAATGATCGTGGTGATGTGCTCTACGTTTTGTTCCATTGTGGCATGCTTGTTTGAGATCATCTAGAGGTCCTAATCTCTGTTGCAAGAGTGCTACTTGTTATAAACTGCTGAAACTTGTTATTTTTATGCCATGTTTGAGATGTGATAACTTGGTGCATGTTTATCCAAATGAAGCAAATGATATGTCAAAATGTTCGTTGTGAGATGCTCTACATGATGGTTGGTGTAGCATTCATGTTAGGGTTCATATTGCCATGTTAATCTTGGTTGCAAAAGTGCATGTGGCTATTAAGAGCTGAAACATGTTATGAGATGCTGATTTGAAGTGCTCGTTGCTATTGATGTGTTTGTCCCCATGCCACATGTCTAGATGTTTTAGAATCTCCATCATATGGTCTTTGCTGTCGTGCAAACCATTTTCCATGATATGCCTTGAGGTGAATTAAACATGCTTGTAAACATGCCATGCCAACATAACTGTTTTATACTTAGTGAAAATTCTGCTAAGTCTAGAATCTGTCATAACCTGATGCTATGTTTGCTTGATGCCCTAGTCAAATCCATGCATGTTTTGGAGTGACCAATGATAATTCCTTGTTGTCCATGTTATTGTCTATCCATCCATGCCCTCACTTTCTCATATGCCTTGCTGTAGCTTATTTATTTGTTGCCCCCAAGTTGCAATAAATTATAACTGTCAGGTTTTTAACGTCATGATCAAAATGGTGTAGCTTGTTGCTATTGATCCATGCCTCCTATGGAGTTGATCCAATGGAGTTGTTTGCTGTAGGATATGTCTACTTCATGTCCATGCTTCTTGTCATCATGTTTGGATGTTGTAGCTTATTTATCTCTTGCTCCAAAGTTGCTATGTGGCTGTTAATTTCAGCTTTTCATTGAATCTTGTTTCGTGTGTATGTGTTGAACCGTTGCTCCGTTTTGAGCATGTCCTATATGAAACTTCTGTGATTTTGCATGTAGAATCACAATATCATGTTGTTAACATGTTTGGAGTGTGTTCGCTTGATGTTTGGGTGCATCTTGCACCGTTGCGATGCTTGTCTTGTTTTGCTCATATCTTCTAGACCGTAGCTCCGAATTAAATAAACTTTATATGGAACTTGACTAGAATTTCATGTAGATCATCATGGTGCATGTTAAATTGATGTTTAACAACTTTAACTTAAGGTTTGTTCAGATCTGGACCATTTTCAAATTATGCATATGAAGACTTACCGGATTAGCTATATATTGATTCCGGTCTCATTTAAACTTGTTGTTTTGTGTTGTTCTTGTGTGCTTCATCCATTGCCATGAAATGCATCATACTTGCATCATGTTGATTGTGCATTGCACCTTGTTTGATTTCGTTCCTTGTTCTGTTCTTGTGTTGAGTAGAGCCGGAAGTCGAGACCGAGAACGAGAGCGAGGTTACTACCGAGGTTGAGTACGAGGAGCCGTCTTACGATCCCATCGACGACTCGACATGCAATATGACCTGACCCAGATATCATTACTATCTTTGCCTATTGCTAGATGTCTCGCTGTTTAGCTTATTGCCTCGATGCCCATGTTTGTTTGTCAGCCTCCTATTATAACCATGAATCTGTCTAACCACCCAACCTAGCAAACCTTTGTTTGGCTACGTAAGCTTCGCTCAACCCCTCTTATAGCATTGCTAGTTGCAGGAGAATATTTGAAGATTCTTGCTTCATGTTGAAGTATTGTTGGGATATCACGCTATATAAATTCTTAAACTAAACCATCTATATATTGGTAATGGGTGGAAGGCTAAGCCTCTTGCTTGGTGTTTTGTTCCACTCATGCCGCCCTAGGAACCGTATAAACCGGTGTTATGTTCCTTGATTATGTGTCCCTAACATGGTTGGGGTTTATGGGCCCCCTTGATAACCCGCTTAGCGCTAAAGCTTTTCCAGCAAGGCCCAACATTGGTACTCCATTTGCCTAATAACTAAAACTTGCATAGGGACTAGCTATCCCGTGATCTTAATTAACAACCCCGGGCCAGTGCTCCACATGAGTGTTGGTCCAAAATGGGCGGACTACAGGGCCACCTTGGGGGAACCCGAGGGCTGGTATTTTCCTGTAGGCTGACCTATCCGGTCGTGGCCTGAGACTAGATACGCGCGGCTACTGTCAGGGTGTCGGCACGCCGGGAGGTCTTGCTGGATTAGTTTTACCTTAGTCGAAATATCTTGAGCACGGGATTCCGAGAATACTCGGGTCTTCCCACCTTGGAGTTGCGACTCCGCAGATTGTGAGCTTGTAATGGGTAAGTTGGGACACCCCTGTAGGGTTTGATCTTTCGAAAGCCATGCCCGCGGTTATGTGGCAGATGGGAATTTGTTAATATCCGGTTGTAGAAAACTTGACACCATGTTCAGAACACACTACCAGCGTGAGTAACCGTGACGGTCATTTTCCGAAAGGGGTTCGGGAAGTGAACACGGTGGGGTTATGATTGACATGCTTAGATAGGATCACTTCGTGATCACTTTGACGCTCGTGGCACTTCTTTTCTCGCTCTAAACACGTAAGCTAGTGCTAGTGCAGCTGCAACCTTTATTTTCTTCAGCCTTGTTCCACACCCAAGGCTTAGGTAGTTTTGTTACCCGGGAACGGGATTGCTGAGTCCTCCGTGACTCACAGATTCTACACAACACCAGATGCAGGTACTATGGTGGATTACACAGGTGACGGCACCGAGCTGTACTGGGAGTTCGATGAAGAACGTTGTCGATACTATGTGCACTATCCCGATGATTAGTAGTGGCTTCTACTAGGGGCAATTCAGACCTTGTGGATTTATTTATTTGGTATCTTTCATTTGGATCTTCGTCCATAGTCGGATTGTGATGTTATTTGGATGATGTTTGGCTTATGTAATGTATTGTGTGACGTGGCGAGTGTAAGCCAACTATCCTTTTGCAATTTCATCCCCATTTTTACATGAGTCGTGCAAAGATACCATACTTGAGATCATTCTAGTATGGGCTTATACCTTTAAGTCGTGCCTCGACACGTAGGAGGTATAATCCCATACTGGGCATTACAGGCAACCAGGCTTTGTGGAAGCCGTCCAGTCCCACTGGGTCTCGGCTCGCACCGAGCCCCATAGGCATATGTCGATCCTTGATGAATGGCATCATTTGTCCAAACGATCCCGATAGTTCATGAAGGGATGGGGGGGCGAACATTGGGAGGGACCTACAGATTCAGAAGGCCTCCCTCCTCGAGGAGATCTGGGACCTTGACCTCCGTGCAGATATCGCAGGGATCTCCGCTGAGGAATGGATGCATAGATATAATTTGGAGGATTCCCTCATGGAGATTTACTCAAAGGAGGAAGAGTTTTGGCGCCAATGCGGCTCCATTAACTGGGTACTATTTGGGGATGCCAACACTGCTTACTCCCAGGCTATCGCTAATGGTCGTAAGCGACGTTGTTCCATCCCCCTCCTTTGGGAGGGCGGGAAGTTGTTTCAGGACCCTCAGGCTATCCACCTGCTAGTTGACGACTTCTACAAGTCACTATTTTAGGGACGACTGCGAAATGGTGTCGCCCTTGCCGACCACATCTGGTCGCGTGACCAACAGATTTCCCCCGAGGAAAATGCGACCCTGCTTGCCCCCTTCGATGCCGCGGAAGTTGAGACCTTTGTCAAAGCCATAAACCCGACCTCGGCCCCAGGCCCCGATGGCTTTCCGGTTCGGTTTTTTCAGGCTTTTTGGCCGATGGTCAAGGATATCATCCTTGATCTTTTCAGCGAGTTTTCTCGGGGAACCTTAGACTTGTCCCGGCTTAACTACGGGATTATCTCCTTGATTCCCAAGGTGCCGGGTGCGGCGGACATTAGACAATTCCGCCCTATCACAGTCCTCAATGTGATATTTCGGATCCTAGCGAAAGGGTACGCCACTAGGGCGACCCTTATTGTTCCCCGGATTCATCATCCGAACCAGTCGGCCTTCACGAAAGGGAGATATATCTTGGATGGAATCCTTGCCCTCCATGAGATTATCCATGAGGTTAAGAGCAAACACCTCCGTGCGATGTTCTTCAAGATCGATTTCCAAACAGCTTATGATACCGTTCACTGGTCCGTCCTTCGGGAAGTGTTGCTTAAGCGTGGCTTTGACCCTCACTGGGTGGCCCGGGTGATGCAATTAGTGATGAGTGGCCAGACGGCTGTAAACATCAATGGGGAGGTTGGTCCATACTTCATGACTGGCCAAGGGGTCCGACAGGGAGACCCGATCTCCCCATTTCTCTTCAACCTTGTGGTTGATGCGCTCGCCGTGATACTGGACTTGGCCAAGCGCGCGGGTCACATTAGGGGGATTTGCCCCCATCTGGTGGCCAATGGGGGTTTAACCCATCTCCAATATGCGGTTGGCATCATTATGATGGTGGAAGGGTCGGACGAAGATGTCCAGAACCTCAAATTCCTCCTCCTCTGCTTCCAGGAAATGTCGGGCCTCAAAATAAACTTTGCCAAGAGCGAGGTAATGGTCTTGGGATATTCTCAAGGGGAGGCCCAACGGATAGCCAACCGTTTGAACTATCGCTTGGCGTCCTTCCCGATGACCTATCTTGGCATGCCCCTTAGTGACGCACGGCTCCTGGAGAAGGACTTTCGTCCAATAATCGCCAAGCTCCAACCTAGAATGGAACTTTGGCAAGGGAGATGGATGTCCAAAGCCGCTCAAGTGATTCTGATGAACTCCTCCCTTATTAGCCTATTGATGTATATCATGGGATTCTATAGTCTACATGAATCCCTCCATCATGAAGTTACCAAACTACTCTCCCGATTCTTTTGGGCGGGCGAGAATTATAAATAGAAGTACCATATGGTCAAATGGTCTGAGATATGTAAACCGAAGGACCAGGGCGGATTGGGGGTTATTTCCTCCAAGCGAATGAATATTGCCCTCCTGTCCAAACGACTTTGGCGAATCCAGACTGAGGAGGGTGGCTTGTGGCTTCAGATTATCCGTGGGAAGTACCTTCGCGGGCAACCGCTAGCGTTCGCAACTAGGTCTGGAGGTTCCCAATTGTGGCAATCGGTGATCCCTCTGTTACCAGTCCTGCTAATTGGTACTTCCATCTAGATAGGCTCTGGTGCGCCCACCCTATTTTGGCTGGATAGATGGGCGGGTACCCGCCTCTTTGCAGATCATTTTTTGGCGTTATTCTCTACCTGTGTACGCCAACAGATCTCCGTGGCTGCGGCCCTAGCGAACCTAGGCGTGATTGCCTTCCGCCGCACCTTCGGGGCGGTTGAACTTGTGCAATGGGAGGAGCTACTCGAGTGTATTGCCCTTCACTCCACTTCGCCGGAACCGGATACGCTTTCTTGGCATCTCGAGCCAAGCGGTAGATTTTTGACTAGATCTCTGTACTAGGCGATTGTTCCTACTCCTGGTCCAGTGGAGCTAGAGGTGCTTTGGGAGATCAAACTCCCCCTGAAGATCCGTATATTCCTATGGCAATGGGTTAGAGGTCGCCTCCCCTCAGGCACTGAGGTTCGTAAGCGTAATGGACCTGGGGATGGTCTCTGCCCCATTTGTCTGGTACCGGAAGATTGCAACCACATCTTCTTCTGGTGCCCGGCAGCTCAGTTCTTATGGAGTTGCTTCCGGGAGGTGGTTGGGGGCACGTGGTGCCATAATAACCTCCCGGATTTGTTCGGGGAGGTCTTTAGGCTCCCCGGGTCTAGGCGTGCCCCTATTTGGGTCGCGCTAGGTACCCTTGCCTGGTCCCTTTGGTGTTCCCGCAATAAACTAGACATCGAACGAGTGATTCCGTCTCGAGTGACTGATGTGATCTACAAAATGTGTGGCTTCTTGCAGCTCTGGAGAGCGCTTAGCAAGCGGAGCGACCGAGGCATCATCGACAACATCATGCCGGGTCTTCGTGCCTCGGCAGCGTCTTTTGCTCCTCCGCCACCGCCACCACCTCCTCCTCCTGAGCCAGATTAGTTTCTCCTTTTAGCTTTATTTGGGGCTTGTCTTGCTATGCCCCCAGCATCATTCTATGACTTATTGTACTTGACATTGTTTCGTTGGATGCTTGGTGGTTTGCTTTATAATATAAAGTGGGGGAAAACCTTTTTTCTTAAAATATGTTATACATTGTACTTGAGGCAAGTGGTTCTGCCGCTGGCCGGGTTAATGCAGCAAGTTGTTATATTAGCACATATCTTACTCAGTTTGAAGCCTCGAGTGCCAAATCTAACATTTTAAGAGTCAGTAAGCAGCAGATCTAGAAATTGCCGCAAGAAAAGAAAGGTAAACCAGATCTAGAATGGTGAGATGAGCCTTGTCAGCAATGTGAGGTTGATTATGCAGAGCAATCAAATTTGTTTTTTTGGGTTTTGCCATTATGGACGTCAAGTTATTATTTCCTTAATTTTTCAGGTAGGATTGTAATTAAGCTACTCCCTCTGTAATTTAATGTAAGACTTTTTTTCAGCTCAAACATAGGTACTGGTAGTTGTTGAGGGCTGAAGATAGTTAATTGTCCGGAAATGGCACCATTTCTATCTCCAGCTTTTGGCCCTGTTTGTTTCGAATTCTTGGACCAGATTTAGCTTTGCCCGTGAAGCCGAATCTGAAATCCGAAACAAACAGCTATTTGGAATCAGCTTTGCTAGTGAAGCTGAATCTGGATTTAGACCATTTTTAGTGCAATTTCCTGAAGCACCTCTTCGTCACTAAAGCGAATCCACGGGTGATTAAAATCCAGGCGAAGCTGAAACAAACAGGGCCTTTGTAATGCGAGTTCAGAAATCATCCGGTGTCCATGGGTGCACTGCCCCATCCATCCATCTGTCGTTCATTATCCCCATACCATATAACGGTAAACCCTTAAACCGTCATTAGTATTGTACCTTCATTTGAAGCAGAAGTACAAACATCATAGTCATGGTAGCAAGGCAGAAGTTAGACAGGTGAATGCAATAGATGCATGCAGCAAGAGTATTGAGCAATAACGAATCAACCTGTGGTTGGATGGTTGGAGGGACAGTGGTATCCCCAGCCCACCAGGGTTCATGTCCTAGTGCTCACATTATTCCTGGATTTATTTCAGGATTTTCGACGAATCTCAAGATGATATGTCAACTCAGTTTCTCGGAGGTGGTCATAGGGATAGAGTGTGCGTGTGTGCATTTATAGGGGTTAGTGTATGCGTGTATGTATGAACTCTAGATAGAGTAGCTTCAACGGGAGGTTCTTTTGGTGCGGTAATATGGTATGGTTTACCCGATAATATACATGGATTTTTCTTACAAAATTTCCTAACATATATTTTTTGCAAAAGTAGCAGATTCCCTTGCAATTTGTTCTTGCAAAAATCTTCTTACACAGTTTACTTGCAAAATGCATATCCTCTTGCAATTTTTTGTTGCATAAATTTTCCTACCAAAAAATCTTGCAAAATGTTGGTTGGCTTACAAA
Source organism: Secale cereale (assembly GCA_902687465.1). Taxonomy (NCBI): domain Eukaryota; kingdom Viridiplantae; phylum Streptophyta; class Magnoliopsida; order Poales; family Poaceae; genus Secale; species Secale cereale. Next base: position 656,599,710 of record LR738712.1, read on the forward strand.
AAATTGCAGCCACAGGTGGATGAGAGATCTAAGTCAGATTGCCAGTACACGCAATAGCTATCTCCCATCTAACTTGTGGGCTAACGTACATGCAGTGTACCAACTCCTGCAACATATGTACTGAAATGAAGCTTCTTTACCTAATTTCATGACATTATGAACTGGTATACTTACTTACGGCCGCACCGTCGGATTGGCATCCAACGAACCACACAAAAGTGGGACACTATAAGTGCATCTAGTGCCCCTTAGTGATTTTGGTGTATTGAAGACTTATAGGTTAAGGGACTAATGTGTTTGTGAGTGTACACATGTCTACAAGTCTATGCGGAGTTTGATAATTACAGGGAAAGTCGACCCCTAAAAATGAAGTTCTTCGACTGAAGACTTTGGATTTCTGAAGACTTTCTGAAGACTTTCTGAAGACTTTGAAAATGAAGAAATTGGTGTGACCCTGAAGACTTGATATTCATTTGAGGATCATGAAGGATGAAGACTTTTGTTTTTATAGTTTCATTTTATCTTTCTTGAGTCATAGGAAACACCGTACTGTTAAAGGGGGTCGAGGAAATACTAAGAAAAAATTTCCATGTGATGCTCAACTCAAAATCCTACACCTACCAATCCCTTCGAGTGAAGCCATTGGAAATCTCATACAGTTTAGTAATATTCTTCAATGATAGAGACGAGGTTCTTCTGGTCTCTAAGGAATTTGTTCTGACTGAGGAGTTATGAATTCGCGAGTGCGGATTACCTACACAGTGAGGAACATGATAGCCCTGAGGAATTTGATACTCAAATTTCCGACCATTGCTGTGCTATGCTCCAGCTGTCCCAAAATATCTACCTACCTAATGGTCATATCATTAAAGGGCATTTATGTCTTATCATGTCGGGATGCTCCCTAGGCTATAAATAGCCGCCCCTACAACCACTAGTCGGTTGGCTGCTCCTCGAGAAACTGACACTTGTCATAAGAGCAACCCATCCTCCGAGGACTTTGAGTGAAAATCATCAAGTGCGGAAAAACCCAAAACCTTCAAACCCAAAAGTGATTGAGCATCACTAAAGAGATTGATCCTGCGTGGATCCGGCGCATGTTACCTTTGAAGACTGTGCTTCTTCCAGACGGTTAGGCGTCATGGTCTAGAGCATCCAAGAGGAATTGTGGATCGCCGAGTGACCAAGTCTGTGAAGGTTCGGAAGTCACCTGAAGACTTACCACGAGTGATTGGGCGAGGTCTGTGTGATTTTAGCTCAAGGGGAATACGGTGAGGACTTGGTGTCTTGGACTGTGTGTCCTTGACTGGGTGTCCGGGACTGTGTGTCCTCAGGTTTAAATACCTAGCCGCCCTAACCAGATGTACAACTGAGACAACAGTTGGAACTGGTCAAACAAATCATTGTCTTCACCAAGCTTACTGGTTCTATTTCCTCAGCTCTTTCATTTCCTCATATCTGTGTTGTGTGCTTGTTCATATCTGTTTGAAGACTTTGACTGAAGACTTTCTCTATTTCCTCAGTTCAATTTCTTCATTCTGTTTGTCTTCATTCTGTGTTATCCTGTGATTACGCTTTCTGTACTCTGTGTTCGTCTTCATTTCTTCATGATGACCATGCTTGTATTCTACTGTGTTTACTTCTGAGTACTTATTCCGCTACAAGTAGTTCTTCGCTAAGGAATTTCCTCAACAACAAATTCCTCAGTGAAGAATTCATAAAAATCGCCTATTCACCCCCCCTCTAGTCGATATAACGCACTTTCAATTGGTATCAGAGCAAGGTACTCCCTTGTTCTGTGTGATTTTGGTTTAACCGCCTGGAGTTTTAGTTATGTCGACCGCAGGTATGATCAAGGTCTCAGCTGGGTGTCCTACCTTCGATGGGACGGACTACCCCTACTGCAAGAACAAGATGCGAATTCATCTTGAGGCAATTGATAACGATCTCTGGTATGTTGTGGAAAATGGTGTTCCCTCGGTATCACCTTCTCTGAATGCTGCTGATGTGAAGAGATTTAAGCAACTTGATTCTCAAGCGAAGAATATCATTTGTGGCCATCTGAGCAAAGGACAATATGGAAGAGTGAGTGCTTTGGAAACTACAAAGCTTATCTGGGATAGGCTGTCCAAAGTCAACGAAGGAGTCTCAACACAGCATGACTCTCGAGTTGAGGTTCTTCGCAATCTCTTCAACCGGTTCAAAAGACTTGACAATGAAAATGTTCAGCAAACCTTCGATCATCTCACTAACATCTCAAATGAACTTCAAGCACTTGGTGCCACTGACATCACCGACCATGAAGTGGTGAAGATATTGCTGAGATCGCTTGATTCCTCATTTGATACTCTGGCTTTGATGATTCAAGAGCGTGGTGATTACAAGTCACTTGATCCCGCTTATATCCTTGAAAGGCTAAACACTCATGAGTTCCAGCTTGCTGAAAAGAGAGATCTCTATGGTTCGAGCTATGGCAGATCACGTGCCCTGAAGGCCAAGGTCGTCTCTGAATCTGAAGGTGAAGATTCTGGTAGTAGCCTTGGTGATCCTGAAGAATTGAGCCAGGAGCTAGCATTGCTTGTGAAGAAATTCCAAAGGTTCCCAAGACGTGGTCGCTTTGGAAAGTTCACTAAGAAAAATGATTCCTCATCCAGTGACTACAACAAACGGCTATGTCACAAATGCAAGAAGCCTGGTCACTACACTCAAGATTGTCCTTAGTGGGAAAAGGAATCCAAAAAGAAGAAATACAAGGATTACAGTTCTGATGATGCAAAGAAAAAGAAGAAATCGACAAAATCTTCATCATCAAAATCCTCAAAATCTCCATTTCACAAGAAGAACAGCTCCAAAAAGGCTTGGGCTTTCATTGGCAAGGAAATGGACTATGAAGCTGAATCTGAGGATCATGAGGAAGAGGAGGAATCTAAGGAATCCGAGTATGGTGTGGCAAGTCTAGTTCTCGCTTAGCTCAAAAAAAGTCTAGCTCTCGCTACTGCATTCGTCAGCAAGTCTATCTTCAACACTGAAGAAAATGATTTCACCAACAAGGCTGATGAAGACAATGATGGCTATGCTCCTACCTATTGCTTCATGGCAAAGGGTGCCAAGGTACTCAAATATCCCTCCTCTGAATCTAGTGAGGATGAATCTGATGAAAACCTTAAGCCTAGGTATTCTAAACTTGCTAAAATTGCTGTGCAACAACAAAAGGCTATTGATAAGGTTCAAAACATGCTAGATAAAAGTGATGATATGTTGGGTGAAGAAATGGATCGATCTAAAATCTTGACTGGAAATCTTCAGAGACTTCAGACCAAGTGTGATAACCTTCAAAGTCATCATAACACTCTCTTGTCTGATCATGAGAAGCTTTCTTATGAATCTCTTCAAAGAAAGCAAGATCTTGAAAAGCTAAGAGCGAGTTATGAAGATCTTCAGAAGGAGCGCGATTCATTACTTGCTCAACAAATCAGCGCTTCTCGGGAAGAATTCATTCCTCCATGCTTGAAATGCATTGAACGTGAGACTACTAATTCTCCACCTGAATGTTCAAATGCTTCAAATGCTACAAATTCTTCAACTGTCTCTGCTATCACTAATTCCTCATCTGAGGACATTGCTAGTATCACTGACGATGCAGGGCTGAAGGAATTGTACATGACAGGCATGTACAAAAGCCTCAAAGGGCATCAGACTCTTTGTGATGTACTTAAAAAGCAGATCCTCAACAGGAACCCTAGGAAAGAGGGAATTTCCTTTGAGAGGAAACTTAATGCTGATGGTTCATATTGGAAGCCTGAGCAGTATCCCAAAACCTCATGGGTTGCTGCAAAGGGACCTCTAGTTGATCCATCCAATTTATCTGGCTTTACATGTGAATCTCCTCATTCTTCTGATGAGTCATTTGACTCCAACTATAAACTGTTCAAAAATCAGAATGGTGAAGTATTTGCTAGATATGTTGGAACTAACTACAGGAATGGTCCCCCTATGAAGAAAATCTGGGTCCCCTAAGAGGCACCTTGAAAATCTTTCAGTGAATGTCCTCATGACACCTCGTGTGAGGAATAGGAACCCAAGATCCAATTCTTCATATGGATCAAAATCTTCATATGGAGTAAAATCCTCATACGGATTCAATTCCTCATATGGATCAAATTCCTCAAAAGGATCAAAGTCCTCATATGAACATCATCGTGCTAACAACTCTGTTTCGCATGGAAGAGCTAAGGGCTATGAATATGAGCATTATTCTTCTAACCATTATGTTCATATGTCCTCGAAGAATTACTCTGCTTATTCATATGCTTATCCTAACTTCTCTTATGTGCAACGAAATGGGCTGGCGTCTATGCCACCTTTTTCATATGGAGTTCGCAGAGTGATGAACTCTTTGCCACCCCTCCAGATGTGGGTGGCGAAGAAAAAGAACTAATCTCTTCTGCAGGGTCAGGTCTCCAGACGTACTCAAACGTCTGAAGAATTTGCTGGAGACCTGAAAAGTGCCTGAAAGGACGCAGGCTAATCACAAAGAAATGAACTCTCATTTCTCACGTCCTCATACTGCTTTGTCTGTTGCATTGCTTGATGAAATTGATCTGATGATTTGATGTCATATTCTTCACTGATGAAGTATATGAGTTTGTAAGCTGCACTAATTCATCTGCAGGATGATCAACCCAAAGCCAGTGAGTGGGTCCTCGATAGTGGATGTACAAATCACATGACTGGTGACAAGAATCTCTTGATGGATGCTCCCTTATCACCATCTCATCTGAAACACATCATCTTCGCTGACAAAGGAAAAATTCAGGTATTGGGTCTAGGTAAGGTTGCGATCACTAGGGATCGACACATGGACAAAGTCATGCTTGTCGAGTCCTTAGGATACAACCTCATGTCTGTCTCAATGCTTTGCGATTTGGATATGGTTGTTGCTTTTGGAAAACATCATTGTGCTGTGATCATGGAATCTGATAACTCCATAGTCTTCGAAGGCTTTAGGAGAGGAGACTTGTATATTGTTGATTTCTCTACTGGACCTCAACCAGCTGTGTGTCTACTTGCAAAAGCTTCAGAAGGCTGGCTATGTCATCGACGACTTGGTCATGCAGGCATGAGGAATTTGCACACGCTTGCAAAGAAGAAGCATGTCATTGGCATTGAGAATGTCAAATTCCTCAAGGATCACTTATGTGGTGCTTGTGAAGCTGGAAAGATGACCAAGGCCAAGCATCTAGCGAAGACTATCATGACTACTACTCGGCCATTTGAATTGCTTCACATGGATCTCTTCGGTCCTAACCATTATTTTGCAGTTTCAAATGATGCTTCTCAATATGGCTTTGTTATTGGTGATGATTACTCTTGATATACATGGGTACATATTGTTACTTACAAACATGAAGTGCAGGAAGTCTTCAAACGATTTTCCTCGAGGGCTTCAACCAACTTTGGTGTGAAGATCAAGCATATCAGAAGTGACAATGAAACTAAGTTCAAGAACTCTGGTCTCGATGACTATCTTGATGAACTTGGTATAACTCATGAGTTATCTACTCCTTATACCCCTCAACAGAATGGCGTCGTGGAGCGCAAGAAAAGGACTCTTGCTGAGATGGCTCGCACTATGCTTGATGAATACAAAACGCCTCGTCGTTTCTGGATTGATGCAATTGATACTGCGTGCCACATCATCAATAGAGTATATCTTCACAAATTCTTCAAGAAGACTGCCTATGAACTCCTCACTGACAAGAAACCCAATGTGAGTTATTTCAAAGTCTTCGGTGCTAAATGTTGGATTAGAGATCCTCATCACAACTCAAAATTTGCACCGAAAGCACATGAAGGGTTTATGCTTGGTTACGGAAAGGACTCGCACACCTACAGAGTCTTCAACAACGTTCTTCACAAGGTTGTTGAAACTGTAGGTGTGCGGTTCGATGAAACTAACAGCTTGCAAAGAGAGCACCTGCCTACTGTGATAGATGAAACAACACCTGGGGAAACTATCAAATTCAAGGCTACTGAGGATGTCATTCCTACCGAAGAATCTGCTGAAGAATTCATTCCAGAACTTGAAGATCGTCGAGCTAATGCACCTGAGGAAAATGCTGAAGAAAATGGTGCTGAAGAAAATGCTGATCAAATTCCTCGACGACAACCAGCTCATCCTCGCGTTGCGAAAGAAGTGCAGATTGAGAAAATCATCAGCGACATCAATATATCAGGTCCTCTCACACGCTCAAAAGCTTCACATTTATCTAACTTTTGTGGGCACTTTGCTTTTGTCTCTATCACAGAGCCCACTAAGGTAGATGAAGCATTTCTAGAGCCTGAGTGGATTCAAGCTATGCAAGAAGAATTACATTAGTGCGAGCTCAACAACGTCTGGGAACTGGTCAATCGTCCAGATCCTAGCAAGCATAATATCATTGGCACAAAGTGGATCTACCGCAACAAGCAAGATGAAAATGGCCTTGTGGTAAGAAATAAGGCACGACTTGTAGCTCAAGGCTACACACAGGTTAAAGGAATTGATTTCGATGAAACTTTTGCACCTGTTGCTAGACTTGAGGCTATTCGCATATTACTTGCTTATGCTAACCATCATGATATCATTCTCTATCAAATGGATGTGAAAAGTGCATTTCTCAATGGTAAGCTTGAGGAAGAAGTATATGTTGCTCAACCCCCAGGTTTTGAAGATCCAAAGAATCCTGACAAAGTCTTCAAACTCAATAAGGCTCTCTATGGCCTCAAGCAGGCCCCTCGGGCTTGGTATGATACTTTGAAGGAATTCCTCATGAAGAAAGGCTGCAAACCCGGTTCACTCGGTCCAACTCTTTTCACTAAATCTTATGATGGTGAATTATTTGTGTGCCAAATATATGTTGATGATATTATTTTTGGATGTACTGACCAACACTATAGTGATGAATTTGCCTATATGATGAGTGAAGAATATCAAATGTCTATGATGGGAGACTTGAAATTCTTCCTAGGTCTTCAAATTCGTCAACAACACAATGGTATATTCATATCTCAGGAGAAATACCTCAAATATGTACTGAGGAAATTCGGTATGCATGATTGCAAAGGCGTCAAAATTCCTATGCCCACAAATGGCCATCTGTGCACTGATGAAACTGATATTGACTTCGATCATAAGGTATACCGCTCCATGATTGGTTCTTTATTTTACTTATGTGCATCTAGGCCAGATATAATGCTTAGTGTTTGCATGTGTGCCCGATTTCAAGCTGCACCGAAGGAATCACACCATAAGGCTGTGAAACATATTCTTCGATATCTATCTCACACACCAACACTTGGATTATGGTACCCCCAAGGGCTTGGCTTTTGATCTCATTGGATATTCAGACTCTGACTATGCTGGTGATCGTGTGGACCGCAAATCAACATCTGGTACATGTCATTTCCTCGGAAGATCTTTGGTCTGTTGGTCCTCGAAGAAACAGAACTGTGTATCACTATCTACCGCTGAAGCTGAGTATATTGCTGCTGGCTCTTGCTGTGCTCAGTTGTTATGGATGAAGCAAACTCTCAAGGACTATGGTGTCAACGTGAAGAATGTGCCTCTACTCTGTGACAATGAGAGTGCCATCAAGATTGCTCACAACCCAGTCCAGCACTCGAAGACAAAGCACATTCAAATTCGTCATCACTTTCTTCATGATCATGTGTTGAAGGGCGACATCTCTATTGAACATGTGAAGACTGAAGAACAGCTAGCCGATATCTTCACAAAGCCCTTGGATGAGAAGAGATTTAGCAAGTTGCGGTGTGAGCTAAATATCTTAGAATCTTTAAATGTTCTTTGAATTGGACACTCATCCTAACACTTATGCAAAATTGATGACTTAGATGTGCAACACATGAAGAATTTGTTTTTCTTCAATCAATGAAGAATAACGCTCTAAGTGTGAAGAAACTAATGAAGAATTTGATTCTCAGAACCCGACAATTGTACGCGGTGTCTGAAATCATCATTCTTATACGGTGGGTCACGCCACCACAAAAATTGAAAATCTTCAATTTGATTTTTCTTTGAAATTCCTCAGTTGTTTATATTCTTAAACTTTGCAAAATCTTCACTGTTTCCGTTTCTTTTCTTCATTGGCTATATGAGTTTATGTCCTCTACGGCATTCACTTATTGCTATTTCTTCATGTTGCTTTTTTCTGCTAAGTGAATGTGATCGGACCCTCCCCCCTCTATGCTAAACTCAACCCATTCCATTCACAAATTCTTCATATGCGTTCTATTTGAAACTTGTTCAAAATCTTCACTGTGTCCTTGTCAGTTGAAGAAATTGCGAACGCAACGTTAAAACTTATCCTTTCCAAAATTTTCGGTTTTGCCGCTCAAATCGTTTCGCATCCCACGACAATACTTATCCATTCACCCACGATCTCCACTACATAGTACGTGGGTGACACATGTCGTGCGAATGAGAAGGGTCAATGGCACGTTCGACCTATTTCTTCGGTCGAACGGTTTTTCACCTCAGCTATAAATACCCCTCCCGTTCCCTCACTTCACTTTTTACTCCGCTCGTTCTCACTCTCCCGCTCGAGCTTCTCCAACCCCAGCGCCGCCGCTACTCCATCATCGCCGGTGAGGAAGAGCTTCACTGCCTCGACCTCGTCGCCGTCGTACTCGCGCATACCGCGGATTTCTTCACTCCGCCGCCGCCGTAGCTGTCTTCCTCTCCCAAGTTAGGGCGTGGAAGATCTGCACAGACAAACTTCACTTCTCCATCCCATAGTTCGTCGTGTTCTTCATCCAGGGTAATTAGAAGTTATTTTTACTGCCCTCTTTGATTCAAAAGTGTTCTTCAAAATTCCCAAAAGGTGTTTTCTTCATCAAATCATCACACACTAAACACCTCACATATCCTCTGTTCTTGATTTGATTTCTCTAAGCTATGATTTCCTTCAAGATTCCTCAATTGTGTGGATTCTTCAATCTATACAACTCTGGAACCTAAGACAAAGAACGCTTAGTCAAATTCTTCAAGACTCAACTGGTCAAGTTCCTCAAACTTGTTCTTTTTACAAAAACCTTCTGAGAACGCATATGACCTCTCCAAATTCCTCGCAACTATACTCTGTTCACAGGTACTCATGTCTGCTGCTGAATCACTAGGTTCTCATCAACTTAACTCATTTCCAGCGTTCCTTGAAGAAAAGTTGCATACTTCTTCAGAGAATTCGATTGTTCAAATTCCTCATATGAAGAAAATGGCTGATGGAAAGAAGCCGCAGAAAGGAGGAAAAAGGCCTGAGGTCAATACTGCTTTTGAGATACCTGAATACGTGTATGCTGACTATTGCACTCCTGATGAGGCAAAGTTCGGAAAAGAGGACAAGAATCAGCGCAAAGTGCGCATACAACGAATAGAGAGGAGATGGGCACGTGAGTGCAGGGAGTACAGATATGTCACTCCTAAATACATGAAGAAATTCGCACTAAATCTTCCCCGCCCAAGACCTCCACTGGCACATGGCCAAGTTGCTGATCCCACAAGCCTCAAGCGTGGCGAGGACTTTCCTGAAGAATGGGCTAAGCGCCAGGCCAAGTTGGCCAGACAAGCAAAAGAAGCAGTGATGAAATTCAATGAAGACACTACTGCTGCTGCTGCCTCTATTGAGGCTTCTACTTCCAAGCCTAAGAAGGCCATGGCTAAGAAGCCTGCTCAAAAGCCAAGTGCTTCTTCCTCAGCAATGCCCTCACGGCCAGTCTCTTCAAAGCCCTCACGGCAAACTCCTCAGACTTCTCCTGCTCCTCCAAAGTCCTCAGCACCTCCGCAAAAGTCTTCAGATGCTGCAACAAAGTCTTCTGCTCCAGTGCATCTTGCCACATGTCAGAGGACTACAGGCATATCCATTGCCTCAGGAGCCTCTGCAAGTTCCTCAGCTACACCAAGTTCCTCAGCAATACCAAGTTCCTCAGCTGGTCCCTCGCTGCTGAAGAAAAAGACAACTGCTAGACGAGGTTCTCGCCCAAGTCCTCATAAGAAACAAGTTGTTTTTCCAAGTGTCGTCTGATGACGAAGCTGATGATAAAGAACTAGTTCAAATCATCAGAGACAGGCAAGAAAAGGCCGCTAGAGCCAAAGGAAGTGAAGTACCACTGCTGTTGGATCCCAAGGTGATCCTTGATTTCATTGATCTCTAGCACAAGGACCCAAACACTCCTATGCCTGACTTCAACTTGACTCCTGGCCAAAGTCATATGCTTACCGCCTTCATAGGCGAAGAAAAATGGAAGTTTGAACAGGCCAGGTAGACCAAGAAAGCGCAGTACAAGAAGGAGCGCTTCTTGAAGAAATCTTTTGTCAACATGACAACTGAAGAACTAGTCAAGATTCAGGGCGAAATCAAAGCCCTCAGTGATGAATTTGAAGCATATCGTGCTGAATGGTTGGGCGCCAAAGTCAGATTTGTCAATCTGACCAAAGGTTTTTCTTCAAGTGCTGCTCGCAAGACGCACATTGAAATTCCTCAGGCCGAAGCATCTGCTCAGTCTGCTGAAGGACATGCCAGCACCGCTGAAGAACATTAGGCTGCTGAAGAACATTCCAGGGCTGATGACTCCACTCCAGCCGCTGAAGAAATTTCCAGGGCAACCTCTAGTGTTGCGCCTGAAGAAAATGTCAGGCCAGCTGAAGCTCCCAAGGCTGTGCCTGAAGATCGTGAAGAACTCAGAACAACTGCATCAGTTGTATCTGAAGAAAATGAACCAGATTCCTCTGCTGCTCCTGCGCCTACTCCAACTCCAATCCTTCCATCTGCATTAGATGTGAAGAAGACAAAGGCTGCAGAGCGTGCAGCTGTAAAGAAAAGGAAGGCATAAGCTTCTTCAGATTCTTCAGCTCCGAAGAAAACGAAGCCATTGACAAGCTCAGCTGAGAATCCAATTGATGCCATTCCCATTTCATCTATGCCATCAAAGGACCTTGTTCCTTTTGGTGAAGATTATGTGATTCCAAGTGAATCGGATGAAGACATTCCCTCTGCTCCTTCCTCAGAACAGACGGATGAAGAAATTGAAGTGGATGCTATCCCTTCAACCCCTGTCATCTCCTTGCCTATGCCTCAGTTTACCGCTGAAGAGGCCGACGTTGAAGAAATGGAAGAACAAGACTCTGTCATGGACATTGGGAATGCCACTCAACTGATGACTGATGAATTCTGGGATAGTCAGCATCCCAACTCCCCTTTGTTCACGCCACTCCAACAAATTCCTCATTCACCAGCACCAACCGTTCCATTGGGCTCTGAGGAAACTCATCCCACACAGTCTATTCATGAAGACATTCCAGCCACTAGTGCTGAAGAAACTGCTGTTGCTGCTGAATCGATGAAGACTGCTGCTGAAGAGGAACCAGAAATTCCTCAGACTGAAGAACCTGAGATTGCAAATCCAGAGGTAGTGATGCAATTGACAGATACTCCTCAAGCGAAGCCAAAGGATCCTTTCTCAAGGAAGCAATCTTTCAAGAAGGCTGATTTCTTCGGCGAGCATGAGTTCTTCACTGATTTCAATCCCTATGACTCTGCTCGCATAAGGAAGAGGCATTTCTGGACTGCCAGTCAGGCGAATTTCTATTCCTCAGTGCTTTACAACAAAGACAAAGTCTTCGATCATCGGCATATTCCTCACGTGGATATGGAATCTCTGTCGTGTTTTGTGTCGGTCCTTAGTGTTCTTCACGACGCTGGACTTCTGGGTTTTTGCACAGATATATGCGATTGGAATGAAGAACTGATTCTTCAATTTTATGCAACCCTGCACATCACTGGCAATTCTCAAGACATAAATTCATGGGTACTGGGCTGGATGTCTGAAAACACTCATTACAAAGCTCCAGCCTCTGAATTGCTTCAGGCTCTGCCCCTCAATCCCCCAAATGAAGCGGCACGTTGCATGTATGAAGAAACTGAACTCACTGATCACTACATGCAAGTGCTCATGAAGCCTTTGAAGCCAGGACAAGCTCCACGGAACAAATTCCTCGTGAAGGAATTGATGTTTCTGCCACGGACTGTCTATCGCATTCTGACGAAGACATTAAGTCCAATCAAGGGCCACGACTCGAATGATGAAGAAGTCGTTGGCATCATGAAGAATCTGCTAGTCAACATCATCCATGGCGTTCCCGTCAACTTTCATGATTTCTTCATGAGGACAATGGCAAATGTTGCACTGTCCCCTTTCAACCTGAAGCCTTATGTTCCATGGATTATGAGATTCATCAGGACAAGGTCTTCAGTGAATTACAAAGCTGACACTCTCAATCATTGCAGCTACTTGCCCCCAATTGAAGTCCTCAAATGGACATTTTCCTCACCTGATGACAAGGGCAAGGCCACTGCTGTTTTTGTTGAAGGCACTCGTCCATTGGATGGCCAGTTTTGCAAAGCTGCATCTTATTCCACCAATGATGACTCTGCCACTCATGACTCTGCCGCCAACGCTCCCAAGCAAAATCCACAAGGCACAGCTCCTAGGGTGATGACTGATCGTGAGCTTCTCCTCAGTCTTCATCAGAAGGTTGATCGCAACCACAAATGGGTCAAGCATTAGTTTGGTTCAATTCTTCACAACATGACCTCTACACCTAATGTAGTGAAGAAAAACCATTACTACCTTCATGAAACCCTCAACCATACCTGGGCTGTTCTATCTCATCTGTATGGGGAAGAAGATCTGAATAAAAAATGGGTCTCAAGGATGACTTTGACTGGTCTGCTCCTCCTCCGAAGAAATACAAGAAGGTCAATGTTCCTCCCTTGGTGGCCAGCTCCTATTCTTCATCGCACGAGACCGATGAGTATGAAGACCTGGACGACACTGCGGTAGGCCGTGATACGTCTCCGTCGTATCTATAATTTTTGATTGTTCCATGCCAATATTCTACAACTTTCATGTACTTTTGGGAACTTTTTATACTATTTTTTGGGACTAACATATTGATCCAATGCCCAATGCCAGTTCCTGTTTGTTGCATGTTTTTTGTTTCTCAGAATATCCATATCAAACAGAGTCCAAACGGAATAAAAACGGACGGAGATTTTTTTTTGGAATATATGTGAATTTTGAGAAGCGGAACCACCACGAAACGATGCTCGAGTGGGCCTCGAGGGTGGGGGGCACGCCCCCCTGCCCAGGGCACGCCCTGGGCCCTCGAGTCCACACCATAAGGTGGTTGATACCCTTCTTTCGCCGCAAGAAAGCTAATTTCCGGATAAAAATCGTGTAAAAAAATCAGCCCAATCGGAGTTACACATCTCCGGGAATATAAGAAACGGTGAAGGGACAAAATCTGAGAACGCATAAACAGAGAGAGACAGAGAGACAGATCCAATATCGGAGGGGCTCTCGCCCCTCCGCCGCCATGGAGGCTATGGACCAGAGGGGAAACCCTTCTCCCATCTAGGGATAAGGTCAAGGAAGAAGAAGAAGGAGGGGGGCTCTCCCCCCCTCGCTTCCGGTGGCACCGGAGTGCCACCGGGGCCATCATCGTGTGACGGCGATCTACACCAACACCTCCGTCATCTTCATCAACATCTCCATCACCTTCCCCCATCTATCTACAGCGGTCCACTCTCCCGTAACCCGCTGTACGCTCTACTTGAACATGGTGCTTTATGCTTCATATTATTATCCAATGATGTGTTGCCATCCTATGATGTCTGAGTAGATTATCGTTGTCCTATCGGTGATTGGTGAATTGCTATGATTGATTTAAATTGCTTGTGGTTATGTTGCTGTCCTTTGGTGCCATCATATGAGAGCGCGCGTGGATCACACCATAGGGTTAGTTGTATGTTGATGGGACTACGTATTGGAGGGCAAGAGTGACAAAAACTTCAACCTAGCGTAGAAATTGATGCATACGGGATTGAAGGGGGACCAATATATCTTAATGTTATGGTTGGGTTGTACCTTAATGAACGTTAGTAGTTGCGGATGCTTGCTAATAGTTCCAATCATAAGTGCATAGAATTCCAAGTAAGGGATGACATGCTAGCAGTGGCCTCTCTCACATAAAACTTGCTATCGGCCTAGTAACGTAGTCAATTGCTTAGGGGCAATTACGCAATTCCTACCACCACTTTTCCACACTCGCTATCATTAACTTTATTGTGTCTTTATCTTAACAGTGCCTACTTTTATTTACGTGCTCTTTTTATTCTTGCAAACGTATCCCACAAAAACCACAAAGTACTTCTAGTTTCATACTTGTTCTTGGTAAAGTAAACGTCAAGCGTGCGTAGAGTTGTATCGGTGGTCGATAGAACTTGAGGGAATATTTGTTCTGCCTTTAGCTCCTCGTTGGGTTCGACACTCTTACTTATTGAAAGAGGCTACAACTGATCTCCTACACTTGTGGGTTATCAAGACCTTTTTCTGGCGCCGTTGCCGGGGAGCAATAACGCGGGGTGAATATTCTCGTGTGTGCTTGTTTGCTTTATCACTAAGTAGATTTTATTTGTTGTCCTAAGTTGTTTTCTATCTTTAGTTATGGGTAGGAAACGCAAAATACCAAAAAAATTAGTGGTACCTGCTCAACCAATGGTTGAAGAACCACTCAAAATCTATCACACTCCTGAAGCTTTTTACTTGGATCATCTTCGATCCCTATGTGCTCGTGCTAAAACCCCAACTAGCTTAGTTGAGGGAAAATCTTTAGATGAGCATGCTTGTTATGTGCGACACCGCATATCTGAAAAATGGAAACTTTTACTGGATCAAATTCATCGTTTGCAATGCTATGCTTGGAATTTATGTGAAATATATGATTTTACTTGTTGTTCTGAAGACCCTAAGAAACACCTTCCCTACCGATGTGAGTTTAGCGATAATGGAATTGTATCTTCGTATGCTAAGGGTGTTTATAGTTACTATGATGTTCAACAAATTGAAGAATTTGTTGCTTTTAAGGGTGCTTATGAAATTGCTTCTTTGATTGAAAAGTATGATGCTACTCTTTAAAAATCTGAAAATTTTGTCATATTTAAATATTGTTATGATAATTATGCTTCTAATGCCTATGTTAAACCATATATTGAGGACTCCTCCGCTGTCCAAGAACAGACTAATATTTTGCAGGAGACTATGGAAGAAGAAACCAATGACATTGTGAGCTCATTGGATGAAAAAGATGAGGAGGAGAGCGGAGAACAAAAGGAGGAAGAGCGGATTGATCACCCGTGCCCACCTTCTAATGAGAGTAACTCTTTATCTCATACATTGTTTAATTTCCCTTCGTGCTTACCGAAGGATGAATGCTATGATGGTTTCTATGATCCCGTTGATTCTTTGAGATATCCCTTTTTGATGATGCTTGCTATGCTTGTGGCCAAGATGCCAATATGAATTATGATTATGGAGATGAACTTGCTAAAGTTCCTTATGTTAAACATGATATTGTTGCTATTGCACCCATCCATGATAGTCCTATTATCTTTTTGAGTTCTCCAAACTACACTATAACAGAGAAGTTTGCACTTATTAAGGATTATATTGATGGGTTGCCTTTTTCTGTTACACATGATGATTTTGATAAATATAATATGCATGTGCTTGCTGCTCCTACTTGCAATTATTATGAGAGAGGAACTACATCTCCGCCTCTCTATGTTTCCAACACGATAAAATCGCAAAAAACTGCTTATACTATGCATTGGCCTTTACTTGATGTGCATGAATTGTTCTTTTATGACATGCCGATGCATGGGAAGAGAGTTAGACTTCGTTGTTGCATGATATATATCACTTTGTGCTCACTACTAAATGCCAAATCATTGTTAATTAAAATTGGCTTTGATATACCTTGGGATCCGGGTGGATCCATCACTTGAGCACTATATGCCTAGCTTAATGGCTTTAAAGAAAGCGCTGCCAGGGAGACAACCCGGAAGTTTTAGAGAGTCATTTATTTCTGTTGTGTGCTTTTATAAAGTTTAAAAACAAAAAATTAAAGATGGGAACCCAAAACTTTTCAAAAAGAAAAGTGAAAGTGATATAGACGAGCATTGTGAAAGTGGGGGGCGTCCTTGAACTTTGTTCATGCCCATGGAAACTTTGTGAATCTTAATTACAGAAACTTTTCAACAAAAATAATTATCCCCTTGTACAATTCCATTGTATTATAAAAAAATGTGCCAAGGTTTGCCTTTAGGATGTTTACAATGCTTGTTGGTTTGTGCGGTGCAGGACAGAAACTTTGGCTGTAGTGCGCGATTTTACATGTTTTGCTGGAATGTCAAATGGTTCTGAAACTTTTTGCACTGTCTTTCTATAAAAAATGTTTATTTTTCCTAATTTTGGAAGAATTTTTCAAGTATCAGAACTATGGTTAATGTTCAGATTATTACAGACTTTTCTGTTTTAGACAGATTCTGTTTTTGATGCATAGTTTGCTTGTTTTGATGAAACTATCAATTTCTATCAGTGGATTAAGCCATGGAAAAGTTATATTACAGTAGCTACAATGCAAAAACAAAATATGAATTGGTTTGCAACAGTACTTAGAGTAGTGATTTGCTTTATTATACTAACGGATCTTACCGAGTTTTCTGTTGAAGTTTTGTGTGGATGAAGTGTTCGAAGATCGAGGAGGTCTCGATATGAGGAGAAGAAGGAGAGGCAAGAGCTCAAGCTTGGGGATTCCCAAGGCACCCCAAGTAAATATTCAAGGAGACTCAAGCGTCTAAGCTTGGGGATGCCCCGGAAGGCATCCCCTCTTTCTTCAACAAGTATCGATATGTTTTCGGATTCGTTTCATTCATGTGATATGTGCAACTCCTGGAGCGTCGTGTGCTTTCTATTTTTCCTTTTAATAAATGCACCATGCTGGGATGAGATAGTCCTTGGTTGATTTATAGAATGCTCTTTGCACTTCACTTATATCTTTTGAGTATGGCTTTATAGAATGCTTCATGTGCTTCGCTTATATCATTTGAAGTTTGGATTGCCTGTTTCTCTTCACATAGAAAACCGCCATTTGTAGAATGCTCTTTTGCTTCACTTATAATTGTTAGAGCGTGGGCATAACTTTTGTAGAAAGAATTAAAACTCTCTTGCTTCACTTATATCTATTTAGAGAGTTGACAGGAATTGGTCATTCACATGGTTAGTCATAAAATCCTACATAAACTTGTAGATCGCTGAATATGATATGTTTGATTCCTTGCAATAGTTTTGCGATATAAAGATGGTGATATTAGAGTCATGCTAGTGGGTAGTTGTGGATTGTAGAAATACTTGTGTTGAGGTTTGTGATTCCCGTAGCATGCACGTATGGTGAACCGTTATGTGACGAAGTTGGATCATGATTTATTTATTGAGTGTCATCCTTTGTGTGGAGGTCGGGGGCGCGCGATGGTTAACTCCTACCAACCTCCCCCCCTAGGAGCATGCGTGTAGTACTTGGTTTCGATGGCTAACAAATTTTTGCAATAAGTATGTGAGTTCTTTATGACTAATGTTGGGTCCATGGATTATACACACTCTCACCCTTCCACCCTTGCTAGCCACTCTTGTACCGCACAACTTTCACCGGTACCATACACCCACCATATACCTTCCTCAAAACAGCCACCATACCTACCTATTATGGCATTTCCATAGCCATTCCGAGATATATTGCTATGTAACTCCACCGTTCAGTTTATTATGACACGCACCATCATTGTCATATTGCCTTGCATGATCGTAAGATAGCTAGCATGATGTTTCCATGGCTTGTCCGTTTTTTGATGTCATTGCTATGCTAGATCATTGCACATCCCGGTACGCCACCGGAGGCATTCACATTGAGTCATATTTTGGTCTAGCTTCGAGTTGTAATCTTTGAGTTGTAAGTAAATAAAAGTGTGATGATCTTCATTATTAGAGCATTGTCCCATGTGAGGAAAGGCAGAAAAAAGAGATAGCCTAAAAAATAGAGAGGGGCTAAAAAAGCCCCTAAAAAACAAAAAAATGAGAGAAAAGAGAGAAGGGACAATGCTACTATTCTTTTCCACACTTGTGCTTCAAAGTAGCACCATGATCTTCATAATGGAGAGTCTTTTTTTTTTGTCACTTCCATATACTAGTGGGAATTTTCATTATAGAACTTGGATTGTATATTCCAACGACGGGCTTCCTCAAATTCCTTAGGTCTTCATGAGCAAGCAAGTTGATGCACACCCACTAGTTTTCTTTTTGAGCTTTCATACACTTATAGCTCTAGTGCATCTGTTACATGGCAATCCCTACTCACTCACATTGATATCGATTGATGGACATCTCCATAGTCCATTGATTTGCCTAGTTGATGTGAGACTTTCTCCCACCTTTTGTCTATCAACACCTTCTATTCCACCCATAGTGCTATGTCCATGGCTCACGCTCATGTATTGCGTGAAAGTTAAAAAAGATTGAGAATACTAAAGTATGAAATAATTGCTTGTCTAAAACCGGGGTTGTGCATGATTTAAATACTTTGTGTGGTGAAGATGGAGCATAGCCATACCATATGATTTTGTAGGGATAACTTTCTTTGGCCATGTTATTTTGAAGAGACATGATTTCTTTATTAGTATGCTTGAAAAATTATTGTCCTCATGTCAAATGATAGACTATTGCTTTGAATCACTCGTGTCTTAATATTCATGCCATGATTAGATTACATGATCAAGATTATGCTAGGTAGCATTCCACATCAAAAATTATCTTTTTATCATTTACCTACTCGAGGACGAGCAGGAATTAAGCTTGGGGATGCTGATACGTCTCCGTCGTATCTATAATTTTTGATTGTTCCATGCCAATATTCTACAACTTTCATATACTTTTGGCAACTTCTTATACTATTTTTTGGGACTAACATATTGATCCAGTGCCCAGTGCCAGTTTCTGTTTGTTGCATGTTTTTTATTTCGCAGAATATCCATATCAAACGGAGTCCAAACGGAATAAAAATGGACGGATATTTTTTTGGAATATATGTGAATTTTGGGAAGCGGAACCACCATGAAACGATGCTCGAGTGGGCCTCGAGGGTGGGGGGCGCGCCCCCCTGCCCAGGGCGCGCCTTGGGCCCTCGAGGCCACACCGTAAGGCGGTTGATGCCCTTCTTTCTCCGCAAGAAAGCTAATTTCCGGATAAAAATCGTGTCAAAAAATCAGCCCAATCGGAGTTACGGATCTCCAGGAATATAAGAAACGGTGAAGGGACATAATCTAAGAACGCATAAACAGAGAGAGTGACAAAGAGACAGATCCAATATCGGAGGGGCGCCCTCCGCCGCCATGGAGGCCATGGACCAGAGGGGAAACCCTTCTCCCATCTAGGGAGAAGGTCAAGGAAGAAGAAGAAGGAGGGGGGCTCTCTCCCCCTCGCTTTCGGTGGCACCGGAGTGCCACCGGGGCCATCATCGTGTGACGATGATCTACACCAACACCTCCGTCATCTTCACCAACATCTCCATCACCTTCCCCCATCTATCTAAAGCGGTCCACTCTCCCGCAACCCGTTGTACGCTCTACTTGAACATGGTGCTTTATGCTTCATATTATTATCCAATGATGTGTTGCCATCCTATGATGTCTAAGTAGATTATCGTTGTCCTATCGGTGATTGGTGAATTGCTATGATTGATTTAAATTGCTTGTGGTTATGTTGTTGTCCTTTGGTGCCATCATATGAGCGCGCGCGTGGATCACACCATAGGGTTAGTTGTATGTTGATGGGACTACGTATTGGAGGCAAGAGTGACAGAAACTTCAACCTAGCGTAGAAATTGATGCATACGGGATTGAAGGGGGACCAATATATCTTAATGCTATGGTTGGGTTTTACCTTAATGAACGTTAGTAGTTGCGGAAGCTTGCTAATAGTTCCAATCATAAGTGCATAGAATTCCAAGTAAGGGATGACATGCTAGCAGTGGCCTCTCCCACATAAAACTTGCTATCGGTCTAGTAACGTAGTCAATTGCTTAGGGGCAATTACGCAACTCCTACCACCACTTTTCCACACTCGCTATCATTAACTTTATTGTGTCTTTATCTTAACAGCCCCTAGTTTTATTTACGTGGTCTTTATATTCTTGCAAACCTATCCCACAAAAACCACAAACTAGTTCTAGTTTCATACTTGTTCTTGGTAAAGTAAACGTCAAGCGTGCGTAGAGTTGTATTGGTGGTCGATAGAACTTGAGGGAATATTTGTTGTGCCTTTAGCTCCTCGTTGGGTTCGACACTCTTACTTATCAAAAGAGGCTACAACTGATCCCCTACACTTATGGGTTATCAAGAGGCCCTACTTCAACTATCGACCCCAACAACGCTGGCGCTCCTTCATCATCTTGAGATTCTTCAGGGGCGTTAGTCCTCAGTTTCGATCCTTTTGGTCATTCGATGAAAAAGGGGGAGAAATTTGAGTTAGTCTTCAAGCGGGTCTATATATATGGGCGTTTTTTTGCTAAGTTATAACTCTCGTTCTTCTGATGACTTTGTGGATCGAGTTGTAAACTTAAACTCTATGGTGACCTGATACTTTTGCTGTGGTGTTTCTGCATGCCTATTCCTCATTAATGTTATGCACGCCTGCTGAATTACATCAGTCACCATATTTCATCATGCATTTCAAATTCTTCATATTATATGTCAAATGCGTGTATGAATTACAAGATATAGGGGGAGATCTCCATGATTCTACTCTTCAAGTGTGCATTGCTTCATAAGCAAATTCCTCACTATGCACAACTTCAGGGGGAGTTCTTCTATATCTTGCATCCAACGAACCACACAAAAGTGGGACACTATAAGTGCATCTAGTGCCCCTTAGTGATTTTGGTGTATTGAAGACTTATAGGTTAAGGGACTAATGTGTTTGTGAGTGTACACAGGTCTATAAGTCTATGAGGAGTTTGATAATTACAGGGAAAGTCGACCCCCTAAAAATGAAGTTCTTCGACTGAAGACTTTGGATTTCTGAAGACTTTCTGAAGACTTTGAAAGTGAATAAATTGGTGTGACCCTGAAGACTTGATATTCATTTGAAGATCATGAAGCATGAAGACTTTTGTTTTTATAGTTTCATTTTCTCTTTCTTGAGTCATAGGAAACACCGTACTATTAAAGGGGGTCAAGGAAATACTAAGGAAAAATTTCCATGTGATGCTCAACTCAAAATCCTACACCTACCAATCCCTTCGAGTGAAGCCATTGGAAATCTCATACAGTTCAGTCATATTCTTCAGTGACAGAGACGAAGTTCTTCTGGTCTCTGAGGAATTTGTTCTGACTAAGGAGTTAGGAATTCACCAGTGCGGATTACCTACACAGTGACGAACATGATAGCCCCGAGGAATTTGATACTCAAATTTCCGACCATTGCTGTGCTACGCACCAGATGTCCCAAAATATATACCTACCTAACGGTCATATCATTAAAGGGCATTTATGTCTTATCATGTCGGGATGCTCCCTAGGCTATAAATAGCCGCCCCCTACAACCACTAGCTGGTTGGCTGCTCCGCGAGAAACTGACACTTGTCATAAGAGCAACCCATCCTCCGAGGACTTTGAGTGAAAATCATCAAGTGAGGAAAAACCCAAACCAAACCCAAAACCTTCAAACCCAAAAGTGATTGAGCATCACTGAAGAGATTGATCCTGCGTGGATCCGATGCTTGTTACCTTTGAAGATTGTGCTTCTTCCAGACGGTTAAGCGTCATGGTCTAGAGCATCCAAGAGGAATTGTGGATCGCTGAGTGACCAAGTCTGTGAAGGTTCGGAAGTCACCTGAAGACTTACCATGAGTGATTGGACGAGGTCTGTGTGACCTTAGCTCAAGGGGAATACGGTGAGGACTTGGTGTCTTGGACTGTGTGTCCTTGACTGGGTGTCCGGGACTGTGTGTCCTCGGGTTTAAATACCTAGCCGCCCTAACGAGATGTACAACTGAGACAACAGTTGGAACTGGTCTAACAAATCATTGTCTTCACCAAGATTACTGGTTCTATTTCGTCAACTCTTTCGTTTCCTCATATCTGTGTTGTGTGCTTGTTTGTATCTGTTTGAAGACTTTGACTGAAGACTTTCTCTATTTCATCAGTTCAATTTCTTCAGTCTGTTTGTCTTCATTCTGTGTTATCCTGTGATTACGCTTTCTGTACTCTGTGTTCGTCTTCATTTCTTCATGATGACCATGCTTGTATTCTACTATGTTTACTTTTGAGTACTTATTTCGCTGCAAGTAGTTCTTCGCTAAGGAATTTCCTCAACAGCAAATTCCTCAGTGAAGAATTCATAAAAATCGCCTATCCACCCCCTCTAGTCGATATAACGCACTTTCAGACACTGAACCCCGTGGTGACCAGATCCACACTCAGGTGAGTTTGTCAGCATAAAAGTTTTGGCTATCTAAGTTTTTGCAACATCTCAGATTTGCTAAAAGCAAATGCAGATGAAATAACTCATTTATCTCACCTGCCGAATCCTCAAAAAAGAAAAGAAAAATGCAGATGAAAGACTTGATGAAAGTCGCCGCGGTGGCCGCCGTTGGTACCCGCAGCTCCCGTTCCTTCTTCTTGGGCGCTGCACGGGGTTGGTGGTGCCCATGCATGTTCACCGCGTCGAACCACGCTTGATGGATTGACCATATCGAGCCCACATTGTAGTAGCAGCAGTGAGAGAATAATACTCTAAGGGCGTGTTTGGTTGCCTGCATGAGGCCCAATCAGGCCCGCATAGGAAGAAAACAACCTGTTTGGTTGGGTGCATACACTATTGGGCCTGCGTGGCATGATGTTTAAAGCACTCCTGGGCCTGGCTCCCTGGGAATGCTTGAATCGGCAGTTTCTCCAGAGCTAGGCCCGAACGGTGCATGTGGGCGGCAGCGGCTGCACGCGTGCGGCCACGCTCGAGAAGCCGCGTTGCTTCCTAAAGCACCGACAGTTAATAGCCTCACTGCCCCTCACCGCTCCCTCTCCCCACTCCCCCCACACTCTCAACTCTCACCGGCGGCGGCGGATCGAAGGAGAGCAGGAAGACCACCGGTCTCCACCACCGGCAAGCTGATCATCACCTGGCCTGTGGCAATGGCGGTAAGCACTTTTCTGTTTGTCATGCACTACTTTTTCGCGTTCGGTCCGGCGGTAGATTCGATCCACCGTGAAGATGGGAATGGGGAATAGAGGTAGATAAGCATGGCAGTTCATACTAGTTCATAGTAGTTCATACGAGTTCATACTAGTTCATGCAAGATCAGAATAGAGGTAGATGCGGATGGAGTAGAAGGGGGATTGGGGGATTGGGGGTACACAACAAACACTGGCTAACCACGACGGCCGTTGAGGCGTGCGGAGCGGCGGGTCGAGTGACTGGCCTTCATATTCTTGTCCACCGCCGTGCGGGGCGGCGGGTCGTTGATACGTCTCCAACGCATCTATAATTTTTGATTTTTCCATGCTATAATATTATCTATTTTGGATGTTTAATGGGCTTTAATATACACATTTGTATGATTTTTGGGACTAACCTATTAACTCAGAGCCCAGTGCCAGTTTTAGTTTTTTCCATGTTTTTGAGTATCGCAGAAAAGGAATACCAAACGGAGTCCAATTGACCTGAAATTTTACGGAGATTGTTTTTGGACCAGAAGAAGCCCACGGAGTACCGGAGATGGATCAGAAGAGTCCCGAGGCCACCACGAGGGTGGGGGCCGCGCCCTACCCCCTGGGTGCGCCCCCCTATCTCGTTGCCGCCTCGGGAACCCCCCTGACTTTTTCCCAACTCCAACACCTCTTATACATACCCAAAATTCCAAAACATAACCAAGATCGGGAGTTCCGCCGCCACAAGCCTCTGTAGCCACCAAAAACCAATCAGGACCCTGTTTCGGCACCCTGCCGGAGGGGGGATGCCTCACCGGTGGCCATCTTCATCATCCCGGCGCTGTCCATGACGAGGATGGAGTAGTTTACCCTCGGGGTTAAGGGTATGTACCAGCATCTATGTGTTTGATCTCTCTCTC
>LR738712.1:656623867-656776713 GCA_902687465.1 Secale cereale
CTCTCTCTCTCTCTCGTGTTCTTGAGATGGCACGATCTTGATGTATCGCGAGCTTTGCTATCATAGTTGGATTTTATGATGTTTCTCCCCCTCTACTTCTTGTAATGGATTGATTTTTCCTTTGAAGTTATCTTATCGGATTGAGTCTTTAAAGATTTGAGAACACTTGATGTATGTCTTGCGTGGGATACCCGTGTTGACAATGGGGTATTCTATTGATTCACTTGATGTATGTTTTGGTGATCAACTTGCGGGTTCCGTGACCTTGGGAATCTATACATAGGGATTGGCACACGTTTTCGTCTTGACTCTCCGATAGAAACTTTGGGGCACTCTTTGAAGTTCTTTGTGTTGGTTGAATAGATGAATCTGAGATTGTGTGATGCATATCGTATAATCATGCCCACGGATACTTGAGGTGACAATGGAGTATCTAGGTGACATTAGGGTTTTGGTTGATGTGTGTCTTAAGGTGTTATTCTAGTACGAACTCTAGATAGATTGAACGGAAAGAATAGCTTCGTGTTATTTTACTACAGGCTCTTGAAAATATCGATCAAAAAGAATAACTTTGAGGTGGTTTCGTACCCTACAATAATCTCTTCGTTTGTTCTCCGCTATTAGTGACTTTGGAGTGACTCTTTGTTGCATGTGGAGGTATAGTTATATGATCCAGTTATGTTATTATTGTTCAGAGAACTTGCACTAGTGAAAGTATGAACCCTAGTGCTTGTCTAGAAGCATTGCAATACTATTTGTGCTCAGTTTTCTCATTAGTTACCTTGCTGTTTTTATAATTTCATATTACAAAAACATATATCTACCATACATATTGCACTTGTATCACCATCTCTCCGCCGAACTAGTGCACCTATACAATTTACCATTGTATTGGGTGTGTTGGGGACACAAGAGACTCTTTGTTATTTGGTTGCAGGGTTGCTTGAGAGAGACCATCTTCATCCTACGCCTCCCATGGATTGATAAACCTTACGTCATCCACTTGAGGGAAATTTTCTACTGGCTTACAAACCTCTGCAATTGGAGGCCCAACAACGTCTACAAGAAGAAGATTGTGTAGTAGACATCAAGCTCTTTTCTGGCGCCGTTGCCGGGGAGGCTAGGTAAGCGGCATTCACATCCCGTCAACGAAGCTCTTTTCGGGGAGGTGAGTGCTTGAAGGTATATCTTTAGATGTTGCAATCGAATCATTTAGTTTCTTGTTTTATCACTAGTTTAGTTTATAAAGTAAAACTACAAAAAAATGGAATTGAGGTTGCCTCATATGCTTCATCTTTTTAATATCTTTCGTGAAAATGATGGAAAGGAAAATTGTGCCGAAGTGCTAGAAGAAGAATGCATTAAAAAATTTGGCACTAAATACTTGAATGATGAGCATGATTGCAACGTTGTTAGTGTGAATCCTTTGAATATCCATGATGCTAATGATATGCAAAGCCACAAGCTTGGGGAAGCTATGTTTAACGAAGATGATATTTTTAGTCCCCCAAGTTTTGATGTGCAAATTTATTATGATGATAGCATGCCTCCTATTTATGATGATTTTGATAATTATGAAAGTGAATTTGGAGAAGTCATGACTTTATTTAGTGATGAATCCACTATTTCGGAAGAGGTTCCAATTGATTATGAGAACAAAGTTGCTATCTATGATGATTATTGTGATGACTTGTATGCTATTAATAATAATGATAACCATGAAACTTGTCATCATGATTTTAGTTTTCAATTGGATTATGCCTCACATGATAATTATTTTGTTGAGTTTGGTCCCACTATTATTCATGAGAAGAAATTCGCTTATGTGGAGAGTAATAAAATTTATTTGCTTGGGGATCATGAAAATAATGCTTTATGTGATAGTTATATTGTTGAATTCATTCATGATGCTACTGAAATTTATTATGAAGGAGGAACATATACTTGTAGGAATTGCAATAATATCAAGTTTCCTCTCTATGTGTTGAAAATCTTGAAGCTATGCTTGTTTTGTATTCATATGCTAGTTGATTCTTGTTCCCATAAGTTGTTTGCTCAGAAAATCCCTATGCATAGGAAGTGGGTTAGACTTAAATGTGCTAGTCATATTCTTCATGATGCTCTCTTTATGTTTCAATTCTTATCTTTTATGTGATCATCATGCCTAGCTAAAAGGCATTAAAGAAAAGTACTTGTTGGGAGACAACCCAATACTTACCCCTACTGTTTTTGTGTGTTCACATGATTAATCTACTTTAGTAATCATGTTTTGTAGCTTTTGTTTCAATAAAGTGCCAAATAGAACCTTTGGGAAGACTTGCGTGAAAGTTAATGTGATCTTGCTGTAAAAAACAGAAACTTTTGCGCTCACGAGAATAGCTGCCATTTTTTATACTGGAGAGTGCTTTTAAGTTGATTCTTTTTGCAGATGATTAATAGACAAATTCCTCATGTCCACAAATTTATTTCAGGATTGTTTGAGTTACAGAAGTATTCGAAAGTTACAGATTGCTACAGACTGTTCTGTTTTTGACAGATTCTGTTTTCTATGTGTTGTTTGCTTATTTTGATGAATCTATGAGTAGTATAGGAGGGTATGAACCATAGAGAAGTTGGAATACAGTATATATTACACCAATATAAATAAAGAATGAGTTCACAACAGTACCAAAAGCGGTGATTTATTTTCTTATACTAACGGAGCTTACGAGTTTTCTGTTGAGTTTTGTGTTGTGAAGTTTTCAAGTTTTGGGTAAAGATTCGATGGACTATGGAATAAGGAGTGGCAAGAGCCTAAGCTTGGGGATGCCCAAGGCACCCCAAGGTAAAATTCATGGACAACCAAAATCCTAAGCTTGGGGATGCCCCGGGAAGGCATCCCCTCTTTCGTCTTCGTCTATCGGTAACTTTACTTAAGGCTATATTTTTATTCACCACATGATATGTGTTTTGCTTGGAGCGTCAATTTATTTTATATTGTTTTGCTTGCTGTTTGAATAATATACCAAGATATGAAATTCTTAAATGTTAGAGAGTCTTCACATAGTTACATAATTATTCAACTACTCATTGATCTTCACTTATATCTTTTGGAGTACTTTGTCATTTGCTCTAGTGCTTCACTTATATCTTTTAGAGCACGACGGTGGTTTTATTTTGAAGAAATTGATGAACTCTCAGTGCTTCACTTATATTATTTTGAGAGTCTTTTAGAATAGCATGGTAATTTTCTTAGGTTGTGAATTTAGTCCTAATATGATGGGCATCCAAGAGGGATATAATAAAAACTTTATATAAAGTGCGTTGAATACTATGAGTAGTTTGATGCTTGATGAGTGTTTTGAGATATGAGGATGGTGATATTAGAGTCATGCTAGTAGAGTAGTTGTGAATTTGAGAAATACTTGTGTTGAGGTTTGCAGGTCCCGTAGCATGCACGTATGGTAACCGTTGTGTAACAAATTTGAAGCATGAGGTATTTCTTTGATTTTCTTCCTTTGTGTGGAGGTCGGGATCGCGCAATGGTTAACTCCTACCAACCCTTCCCCTAGGAGCATGCGTGTAGTTCTTGGTTTTGATGACTTGTAGATTTTTGCAATAAGTATGTGAGTTCTTTATGACTAATGTTGAGTCCATGGATTATACGCACTCTCACCCTTCCACCATTGCTAGCCTCTCTAGTGCCGCACAACTTTCGCCGGTACCATACACCCACCATATACCTTCCTCAAAACAGCCACCATACCTACCTATTATGGCATTTCCATAGCCATTCCAAGATATATTGCCATGCAACTTTCCACCGTTCCATTTATTATGACACACTTCATCATTGTCATATTGCCTTGCATGATCATGTAGTTGACATCGTATTTGTGGCATGGCCACCATGCATAATTTTTCATACATGTGACTCTTGATTCATTGCCCATCCCGGTAATACCACCGGAGGCATTCATGTAGAGTCATATTTTGTTCTAAGTATCGAGTTGTAATCCTTTAGTTGTAAAAGAAATAGAAGTGTGATGATCATCATTATTAGAGCATTGTCCCAAAAAAAAAGGGAAAGGCCAAAAAAAAGAGAAAGGCAAAAAAAGGGAAGGCCCAAAAAAAGAAAAAAGAAAAAAAGGGGACAATGGTACTATCGTTTTTCCACACTTGTGCTTCAAATTAGCACCATGATCTTTATGGTAGAGAGTCTCTTATTTTGTCACTTTCATATACTAGTGGGAATTTTTCATTATAGAACTTGGCTTGTATATTCCAACGATGGGCTTCCTCAAATGCCCTAGGTCTTCGTGAGCAAGCAAGTTGGATGCACACCCACTTAGTTTCTTTTGTTGAGCTTTCATACATTGATAGCTCTAGTGCATCCGTTGCATAACCTACTCACTCACATTGATATCTATTGATGGGCATCTCCATAGCCCATTGATACGCCTAGTTGATGTGAGACCATCTTCCTCTTTTTTGTCTTCTCCACAACCACCATTCTATTCCACTTATAATGCTATATCCATGGGTCACACTCATGTATTGCGTGAAAGTTGAAAAGGTTTGAAAAAATCAAAGTATGAAACAATTACTTGGCTGAAACCGAGGTTGTGCATGATTTGAGTATTTTGTGTGACGAAGATGGAGCATAGCCAAACTATATGATTTTGTAGGGATGAACTTTCTTTGGCCATGTTATTTTGAGAAGACATGATTACTTTGTTAGTATGCTTGAAGTATTATTATTCTTATGTCAATATTAAACTTTTGTCTTGAATCTTATGGATCAGAGCATTCATGCCACAATAAATAAAATTACATTGATAATTATGTTAGGTAGCATTCCACATCAAAAAAATTGTTTTTATCATTTACCTACTCGAGGACAGCGGGAATTAAGCTTGGGGATGCTTGATACGTCTCCAACGTATCTATAATTTTTTATTGTTCCATGCTATCATACTATCTGTTTTGGATGTTTAATGGGCCTTAATATACACTTTTGTATGATTTTCGGGACTAACCTATTAACCCAGAGCCCAGTGCCAGTTTTTGTTTTTTCCTTGTTTTTGAGTATCGCAGAAAAGGAATACCAAACGGAGTCCAATTGACCTGAAATTTCACGGAGATTGTTTTTGGACCAGAAGAAGCCCACAGAGTACTGGAGATGGACCATAAGAGTCCCGAGGCCACCACGAGGGTGCGGGGCGCGCCCTACCTCCCTGGGCATGCCCCCCTATCTCGTGGCCACCTCGGGGACCCCCCCTGACTTATTCCCGACTCCAACACCTCTTATATATACCCAAACTTCCAGAACATAACCTAGATCGGGAGTTCCGCCGCTGCAAACCTCTGTAGCCACCAAAAACCAATCGGGACCCTGTTTCGGCACCCAGCCGGAGGGGGGGGATCCCTCACCGGTGGCCATCTTCATCATCCCGGTGCTCTCCCGTACGAGGAGGGAGTAGTTTACCCTCGGTGTTGAGGGTATGTACCAGTGGCTATGTGTTTGATCTCTCTCTCTCTCTCTCTCTCTCTCTCTCTCTCTCTCTCTCTCTCGTGTTCTTGAGATGGCACGATCTTGATGTATCGCGAGCTTTGCTATTATAGTTGGATCTTATGATGTTTCTCCCCCTCTACTTCTTGTAATGGATTGAGTTTTCCCTTTGAAGTTATCTTATCGGATTGAGTCTTTAAGGATTTGAGAACACTTGATGTATGTCTTGCGTGGGATACCTGTGGTGACAATGGGATATTCTATTGATTCACTTGATGTATGTTTTGGTGATCAACTTGCGGGTTCCGTGACCTTGGGATGCATAGGGGTTGGCGCACGTTTTCGTCTTGACTCTCCGATGGAAACTAGGGGTACTCTTTGAAGTTCTTTGTGTTGGTTGATTAGATGAATCTGAGATTGTGTGATGCATATCATATAATCATGCCCACGGATACTTTAGGTGACAATGGAGTATCTAGGTGACATTAGGGTTTTGGTTGATGTGTGTCTTTAGGTGTTATTCTAGTACGAACTCTAGGATAGATTGAACGAAAGAATATCTTTGTGTTATTTTACAACAGACTCTTGAATAGATCGATCAGAAAGAATAACTTTGAGGTGGTTTCGTACCCTACAATAATCTCGTCTTTTGTTCTCCGCTATTAGTGACTCTGTCACTCTGGAGTGACTCTTTGTTGCATGTTGAGGGATAGTTATATGATCCAGTTATGTTATTATTGTTGAGAGAACTTGCACTAGTGGAAGTATGAAACCTAGGCCTTGTCTAGAAGCATTGCAATAGCGTTTGTGCTCGGTTTTATCATTAGTTACCTTGTTGTTTTTATCTTTTCATATTACAAAAAATTATATCTACCATCCATATTGCACTTGTATCACCATCTCTTCGCCGAACTAGTGCACCTATACAATTTACCATTGTATTGGGTGTGTTGGGGACACAAGATACTCTTTGTTATTTGGTTGCAGGGTTGCTTGAGAGAGACCATCTTCATCCTACGCCTCCCACGGATTGATAAACCTTAGGTCATCCACTTGAGGGAAATTTGCTACTGTCTTACAAACCTCTGCTTTTGGAGGCCCAACAACGTCTACAAGAAGAAGGCTGTGTAGTAGACATCAGTCGTCGTCATCCTCGGTGGAGACGAGGTCGATCTTCCAGGTACGACGGCCTGGCTCCGGCGCCCTCACTGCCATCAGCACTGGTTCTTCCTCCTCCTTAGGCTCCCCAACGATGACCACCGGTGGCACAATTTCCATCTCCCAGTACACAGCGGCACAACGGTCATTAGGAGCCAAGTAGTTCTTGTACTTGGACCACCTCTTCCCCTATTTAGCATCTTCGAAGACGGCCTGATTCATGGCTCAGCGAATGATGTCGACTGCCATCGTGCCCTTCGCTGGGTTGGGAATCAGTGTCTTGAACTCTTGTGCAGTGGCCCTCATGAGCAGTGCATTAGATTCCTTCAGCATGTCAGGCATGTGCCCGAAGTTCGAGCACACCTCCATGGTGTTCCCGAACCGGTGCGGTCACCAGCCGACAACCCGAGGAAGAAGGCCCTCCAGCCAATACCCCAAGGGAAGGGGTTGGCATTGGAGCTGGAGCTGGAGCTCATGGCGATGGAGAGGAGGAAGGTTGATAGTGAGAGAAGAGAGGGGGTGGGTAACTAGTGGTGGTCAGGGTGAGTGAATATAGGCACGATGGAGAGGAGGAAGAGTGACAGTCATGCCGTTTTCTACATGCTCTTCAATAAGCATGAACTCTGTGATGTGCCTGACTCCATGAATTGTGTGCATATCAAGGAGAGCAATGAGATGGACACGGAGGTGCTCCCGGCCATTGACAAGAAGGTCAAGGAGCCGATTCATCCAATGCCCGAGGTGGTGCTGCCGCCCACCGCCGAGGAAGAACCGGAGACGCCAACGGTTGGCGACAACGAGCGCATGGAGGAGCCCCCCAACAACAAGCGCCACAACTACGTCCACTACCATGAGGAGGGTGGCCCAACTCAATTATCCAAGGTCATCCTTGCACCGAAGCTTGAGTGGATCCCCATGCCCCTGGACTTCACCAAGCACTTCGTCGCGGTGCCGACGGAGTTCAAGCTGAGGAACAATACCGGCTGCTCCTGGAGGGTGACGGTGAAGCTAATGAACGGTAGGGTGACCCTAGATCAGGGATGGGCCACCTACGCCACCATTCATCAGATCAAGATCGGCTACATGGTGACGTTCAAGCTCCTGACTCCCGACACCCTCAAGGTCATCATCTTCGACGACGATGGCATTGAGGTGGTCAACTAGTGTGGGAAGCATGACAAAGCCTTCGTCGCGAAGGACTAGGGCCGGGGCACCTCCTTCCTAAGTACTATCGAGTCTGCTTTATGGTTTATGCGTTGAACTATTTGAACTATCATTATGATGTGTGGTACTATTACCTGAACTATGCTGTTAAGTAGTTGATGCTCTGCTCTGCTTATGATGTGTGGTACATGGTTGTGCCGAAGTGTGCTGGTAACGTCACCAACTAGCCAAAGAGGTTACCACACAACAGACATTGCATACAACCAAACACCATGCCTTGGGTTTGTCCACTAACATACATGCAACCAAACACCATGCAGTGTGGTTCAGCCAGTGGCGGAGCTATGGAAAGGCCAAAGTGGCTGTGCCCGCCCAAGATTTGTATGTTTTTTCTTTCATATGCAAGCCTGGGCTACTGGCAGACACCATCTAAGCCCCTAATCCCCTCTACGCTTCATTTAGTTAGAGATTTGCATGACGCTAACCATGGAGCAATAATTATTGAGTACCGAGACTGACTCATGTCTACTTAAGTAGCATGACTCATCGTAATTTTGAAAAAAAAATGCGCCCTTGTTTGCCTGGTCCGCCCAACTATTTTTGTGTAGCTCCGCCACTGGTTCAGCCCATGCAGGCAAGAGGGCATGCAGGCAACCAAACAACTTGCAGATGGTGCATTTGAGGCTGCATTTGCATAGCCGGGTTCAGTTGAGAAGGTTATGAAATGCAGCTAATGTAGACTACGGCAACCAAACACACCCTAAATATACTACCGAGTCCGCCTGAGCCGACTCCGGAACCTCAACCTCAGCATCGACACTTTGGAAGGTAACATCCCATTTGAACTCTCCACGCATTCCCAACTCCAAGTACTGGTTTGTGGAACAATTCCCTCCAGGTAGAAATCCCACCCACCCTTAGTCAATGCAGGCATCTTCAAGAGATTAACCTTGGATACAACAAGCTTCTAGGGGCATCCCTTCTGCCTTTGGAAACCTCCCTGAGCTGCGGAAACTAGTCCTCGCCAGCAACGGGCTTACATGCAACATACCCCCGTCTTTAAGCGGCAGAAGCCCTAATATCACATATGTCAATCTAGGGATGAATTCTCTTCGAGGGGTCATCCCAGAGTCCCTAGCAAACAATTCATCTCTTCAAGTACTTCGACTCATGAGCAATAATTTTTCCGAAGAACTCCCCAAGGCTCTCTTCGCCACATCTTCACTCATTGAGATTTGTCTCCAACAGAAAAGTTTTGTTGGTTCAATACCTTCTGTTACTGCTACAACCTCCCCTATTAAATATCTCTGCTTAAGGGATGACCATCTTTCAGGAGAAATACCTTCCTCATTAGGGAACCTTTCATCCCTACTTCATCTTCGTCTCACACATAACCATTTAGTTGGGAGCATCAAGAGAGCTTAGGCCACATTCCAACACTGCAGGTACTGACCTCTAGTGTGAACAACTTATCCGGGCCAGTTCCGCCGTCTCTCTTCAATATTTCACCCCTGGGAGTTCTAGCTGCAGCAGCAAACTCACTAGTCGGAAGATTACCATCTGGCATCGGCTACACACTTCCTTATATCCAGGAGTTAGTTCTCGCAAGAAATAAGTTTGATGGCCCAATCCTAGCCTTCCCTCTCAAGGCTTCCAATCTACATATGCTTTACCTGAATCATAATAGATTTACTGGATTCATACCATTCTTTGGTTCATTGCCGGATTTAGAGGAACTTAGTTTGGCACATAACAACCTAGAGGCAAAAGATTGGGGATTTGTCTCTTCACTCTCAAACTGTACCAAGTTAACTAAACTGATACTGGATGGGAATAATCTCCAAGGGAAATTGCCAAGTTCTATCGGCAATCTTTCCGATAGCCTCAATTGGTTGTGGCTAAGGAAAGACAATATTTCTGGGCCTATACCACCGGAGATTGGCAATCTCAAGAACCTCAGTAGCTTGTACATGAGTTACAATCTTCTAACTGGTAATATGCCAGCAGCAATTGGGAAATTGCATAGCTTGGTTCACCTGTCCTTTACACAGAACATGCTTTTTGGCCAGATTCCATATACAATTGGTAATCTTGTCCAGCTGAGTATGCTAAAATTGGATCAAAACAACATTAGTGGAAGTATACCTGCAAGTATGGCAAGCTGTACTCAACTCCAAATACTCAACCTTGCTCACAAATCACTAGATGGGCATATACCAAGTAAGTTTTTCCAAATCTCTACACTTTCTGAAGAGTTGGACTTGTCACACAATTACTTGTCAAGAGGAATGCTAGGGGATGTTGGCAAACTCATTCATCTGAAGAAAATGAACATGTCAAATACTCCCTCCGTTCCTAAATATAAGTCTTTTAAGACATTTCAAATAGACTACAACATACGGATGTGTGTAGGCATATTTTAGAGTGTGGATTAACTCATTTTGCTCCGTATGTAGTCACTTGTTGAAATCTCTAGAAAGACTTATATTTGGGAACGGAGGGAGTAATAGGTTGTCCGGCAGCATCCCATCAACTCTTAGCCAGTGTGTTGTTCTAGAGTATCTTGAGATACAAAACAATTTCTTTATAGGAAGTATTTCACATCTTTCGCCATAATATCCAGCATAAAAAATATGGATATTTCTCAAAACAATTTGTCCGAAAAAATACCAGAGACCCTGAAATCCCTCCAATACCTCAATTTATCCTACAACCATTTTCATGGTGCAGTACCAAGAGGTGGTGTTTTTGAGAATGCTAGTGCACTATCAATTGAAGGAAATTATCATCTGTGTACTGCACTGGTTGACAAGAAAAGAGAAGTCCTAGAGATCGTGTTGCCAATTGTTGTTGTCACTATAATTATTATGCCATGTATTGTCATAATTTATCAGAAGAAGAGAATGCAAGCCAATCCCCATTTGCAACATGTTAATGAGCACATAAAGAAGATATTATATTAAGACATTCTAAGGGCAACATATAGATTCTCTTCTGCAAACTTAATTGGTTCTGGATCATTTGGAAGGGTTTTATAAGGGCAGTCTGCAGTTTCAAGAAGATCAAGTTACCATTAAGATTTCTGACCTTGGCATTTATGGAGCACATAGGAGCTTCATAGCAGAGTGTGAAGCCTTTCGCAATGTGCGCCATCAAAATCTTGTAAAAGCCATTACTTCATGCTCCTTAGTTGATCATACAGGGGAAGATTTCAAGGCCCTGGTGTTCCCATAAATGTCAAATATAGGAACCTAGAAATGTGACTGCACCTAGAAGATCATGAAAATGGAGAGAGAAGTATGTTGTCATTAAGCCAAAGGATTAATATAGTCTTGGATGTAGCATTTGCTTTGGATTATATTCACATACAGTGTGCATCTCCAGTTACACATTGCGACTTAAAGCCAAACAATATTCTTTTGGGCCCTGACATGGCTGCATATGTCATCGACTTTGGCCTGGCAAGATTTGAGTTCAGTATGTCAAGTGCACATAAAGATAGTTCACCAAGTTCGGGTCGCCTAAAAGTATCCATAGGATACATCCCACCAGGTGAGATAACCTTACTTGCAAGATATTATTTCTTTGACTTCTTTATAGAGTTGTACACATAGTGATGACCCTCTAATTTAATTTTGTTCGTAAATATCAATGCAGAGTATGGCATGAGCGAAAAGATATCAACCAATGGTGACGTCTATAGTTTTGGAGTGCTCCTGTTACAATTGATAACAGGGTGCAATATAACTGATGAAAAATTCAATGATGGTATAAGCCCTTCATGAATTTGTTGTTAGAGCATTTACACAAAATATTCATGAGGCAATTGATCCCGCAATGCTGCAAGATTACAGAAATGCAGCTGACACTATGAAGAAATATGTTATCCCGTTGATTGTAATAGCCATTTCTTGCTCCATGACATCACCAAAAGACCGGCCAGATATGTGACAAGTTCCTACCGAGATCCTTAGAATAAAGCATGTGTCCTCACACATGCGTATCAGATGAAGGAAAGATTTGCAAGGATGGTTGCTGGCGACAGAAGTTCGTCCAGGGACATAAAGTGATTTAACTACCTTCCATTTTGAATTCAGTTTAGGCTCTGTTTGGTCCTAGACATTTCCAAACAGTGATATTCTACTATGCAATAGCATTTCCTGTAATGTTTTTTTTTCTTTTGGCTTTGTTGAGTAGCATCTCTAGACTCCAGTTCTCCACAAGCATCACCGACACCCAAGGGATCAAGGCTCAATGTACTTGGATGATTCACATCCAGTCAAAACAAGTTAATGCTTCAAAAGATGATCATGAATCCAATTGGGGATTAAATCTTGAGTCTGCGCATGTACTATTTATGGAACATGACAAATTTCTCCCCTACAAAACTAACTAAGTAGAACTGTTCGATCCCCAAGCCTACGCCCTACACAGAGACGAACTACAAGAAACTCAAAAGAAAAATCTGGTATCAATCACTTAACTGCTATTCCAGCTAGGCTATGGCTTGTACCCATCACCCATGAGCTACTTTACACACATTTCCCTGGGAAATTGGCGCACATCCACTTTTTTCGTTTCTTCCAATGCTCGCTATGCAGAACAGTGTCGGCATCTTCTCAGCCAGTGTTCATCTCAATTAGGATGGAGTCCTCAGACACAGAGCCACTGAGCTCTATGTCACCAGTACTTTCTCCGCCCCCATTCACACCCTGAGGATCATCATTTCTGGCTTCATGGTGGGGTTGACCAGCCATGTTCTGCAGCGGATCAGATCCTCCGTGGCCTTCACTTCCACCATCCCCATCGGCACTCTGCACACCGGAATCCCTCACTTTGGAGTATTGGGCATGAACCAACTTGGCAATCCTTATCAACAACATGAGAGCTGAGATGCATACAGTGACGATGAAGAGACCAGAGAAACTTCGCAAAGTGAGAGGTGTGGCATCTGTGTTGGGGATACCATAACTCGGCAATGGTGTCGCCGTGCCTAACCATTTTGCTTCAATTCGTGATCCCTCATCCCCACCTATCAGGCCCAGGATGGCAACTGAAAGATTATGTACCAGTGGAGAATCTTGTGGAAACACCTGAAAGCATACATATCATGCTAGTTAGACCACATTATTTTGTCCATAACACATCGTAACTCTTGTAAGGATGCAAAGTGAATCTACTGAAGGCACTGGAA
Source organism: Secale cereale (assembly GCA_902687465.1). NCBI lineage: Eukaryota > Viridiplantae > Streptophyta > Magnoliopsida > Poales > Poaceae > Secale > Secale cereale. The sequence goes on from LR738712.1 coordinate 656,636,875, forward strand.
TGAGAAGCTTACAAAACCAAATCCAGGTGTCTTATATAAGACGTTAACCATCTGGAACTCGTTATGATATTGAGGGTCAGAGAGAAAAGAGATTAAATAGGGGATCTCATCAACTATAGCCGAGACACCTCCATTCTTTGAGCCCTTCCTCAAAGCATCAGCATATTCCACTTCCATTGCGTAGGCCTTTAAACTATTTTCATGGAAGCCTTGTTTCTTCAAGATAGAATATACAAATGATCCAGATGGGTATCCAATATAATCACCATTTGACAGGAGCTGGCCAAGATTGGTCACGGAAGGCCGGAGCCTCTTTGCAGTCAGAATGGAAGACAAGCTAGCTGTGTAGCTCTGCACTATAACTAGCACGACAAAGCACCATATCACCACAACAATTTTTGACAGAGGGCTTCTAATAATTTGACCTGTTCAGATATTATGATAATCAAGAAATTGGAGTATTACGGACATAATATAAGTTGTCCAAAGTGAGAAAATGTCAAAGTAGAGAAAGAAAAGTATTATGAGCAAATTTGGGCGCAAAGTGCTAACCGTGAGAAAATGTCAAAGTAGAAAAAGAAAAGTAGAGAGCGGTGCTGAACTGTCTCGAACTCGATCCTTGGTACTCCAGGTTTTTAGGCCGCTCAATCATCCACACAACTATTCCGGTGAAAAAGAAGCCACCCACAATTGCTAACCAAAGTTCCATTGTCAGTGGCTTTAAGAAGACCCATTCAATTGTTGGCTCGGAGTCGTTCTCGTTGAGCACAAGCAATGACACGCCTGACTCAATGTATGGCATCGTGAAGTCCACATGAACAGCTCGCTCGGCAGTTATAGTTATGTCACCCACGGCTGCATCGAAGATCTGGTCAATGGAACCAACAGGTACAATGTGAGTGTGTGATTCTCATGAAATACAGAAATGACATGCAAGTGAAATGAGCATGGCTCACCCCTGAAGACACATTTCGAACTAGTTGGTCATAGTCATACAAACCGCCGACTACGACGAACTCGTAATGAAGAACATGTGGCAGGTTCTCCACGGCAGCCTCAAAGACGTCAATGCAGTAGCCAGTGACCTTTTTAGCAGTTGCATTCACAAAAACGTGAAAACCCGGATTGTAAGGCACAGCAATCTTGAGTTTCTTCGAATAGCCTCTCGTCGAACCTCCTGCATCTCTTCCCGATAATATTCTGGTGTTCCTTCTCTCAAATTCTAAATTCATACAAGTTTAGTATACCATTAATACTTCACAGTTAGTTTGTACTGTTACAATAATATTCGGTCTCGTCCCATCGATCCCTTTTTTTACTGTACCAGCAAAATGACAGTTACAGAAATTCCTTGCATATAAAATAAAGTTTTTTTGACGATAAAGATTCCTTGCAAATCAATGAGTACTTATGTGTTATACTCTCTCCGTCCCAAAATAAGTATCTTGACTTTGTACTACTAACTTTAACACTTATTTTGAGACGGAGGAAGTATATGAGACAGGCACAGCGAACATCATCCAGCATTCCAGCATCCAGTGTACTTGTAATCGGCATTGGTTTGGAGTTCCTCACCTAGGTTGGGGAGGTAGCCCGTAGGTGCGGTGAGGAGCCTGCACCAGTGCGACGCCTCTACCTCGAAGATGGGAGGCAGAGCGCGAGCCGCGAGGGCAAGCCCACCCCCGCATCAGCCCCATAGGCAACACAACAGCGACCCGCCGCTGCGGCGCTACCCGTACGCCGCGGCCCCCAGCGACCCGCCGATACCCGTACGCCGCGGCCGCCGCGGGTGGGGCGCGCGTGGTGATGGGAGCGGGGTAGATCCGAGAAAGAGGGCTAGAAGCCTAGAACTTCGGCCATTGCGATCGACAACGACCTCGCCACCGGTCGGCTAAAGGTCAACGAAACTAGGCATGTTTGTTCGGCCTTTGGGTCCAAACAAAGGTCTTCAATATTTTTTACTTGGTTTTACTGTTTCTTTCGGGTTTTAGTCTTTTATTTTGCCCCCTTTTCCCCTTTTTCGCATTTTTCATTTAATATCTTTTTATAAAATAAATATTTAAATATTCCCAAACACTTTTTTCAATACACGATGAACGTTTTCAATATACGCTGAATATTCTTTCAGTATACAGTATTTTTTCTAAAATAAATGTTGAACTTTTTCCTTGGGTCATTCCATTATATCTTTTTCCTTGGGCTAAATTTACTTTCTAATTCTAAGACAGTGTATGCATATGTAAATTTTATTTTTTAGACGAGAGCGGCTAAATGGCTCCTGAGCTCATTTGTTTCTACGCATGAACGGTAAACTTTAAAAATATATTAGAAAAATTAGAAAAATTCTAATTTTTTTTGCCATAGAAGATGGTATAATGCCTGAGATTCTTGCCGAATTTCAGCTTATTTGGACATCTGGGCAACTTTCAACAAACAAAAAACAAAATTAGAGTTTGTGAAAAAGTTTACTGTTTTGCACTGTTCAGGACAGATTTTGTTATTTTTGCTAAGAACAGCTTGGATGTCCAAATGAGTTTAAATCTGGGCTAAATCTGGCACAGACTTCATACACTAAAATATCTTTCACGCCAAAAGTCTGGAATTTTTGATTTTTTTTGTATTTGTTGATTTTACTGTTCAAGTTCGGGAGTTGAAATGGATATTCGTTTTCAGACTCCCTACCTCCTGGCTCCCGCTTTAAGCCGGAGGACAGTTCACTTCGAGCGCTAGCTAAATGTCTGGGCCATTGGTGAGGTAGCACAAATATATTATTAGATAAAAAAAGCACGTAAGCATTTTTACTGAATAAAAAACACTAACAGCTCAAGAGAAAAAAAACTTTTGTTAGTTCTGGTATGGCTTATGATATTCACGTTGTCATTGGAAAATGTTATGTAGAATCGCATTATTGTGTGTATTATTTCATGTTATGCGCAAAACAATTTTCACTTAATTATAATTTTAAAATATTCATGCATTTTAAAATAAAAAAGTATCAATGTATCTCATAATTGATATTTACTTATTTAGATAACATAATGTTCATACATATGAAACAATATACCCATGAGTTATTTTTTCTTCATTATTGTGAAGGAAAAAATATTTGCAATAAATAGGAAATTAAAAAAACGAAATAAAGAAAGCGCAAAATAAAAATAAAATAAAGATAAAGGAACAATGTAAATTGGACATACGAAATAAAAACAAAGATTTTAAAAGATATATCTAAAAAGTAATAATCAAGGCTAAATGACACATTTTTTAATCTTGTTCATACTTGTGAGCTTTGTACATGAATAATACATAAAAAAAAATTGTGTCAGTAGTGAAAAGTATTTACAAACACAAAAAGTACTTTGTGTTAAAAAAATGTATTAACGTAAACACTAGTTCTTACTATAATGTGAAAGTATTCATGCATTTCCATTCATGACTATCTAAAATGTGTCCATGCATCTTACAAGAGACATTTGGGTATTATAAAAAATGTTAATATTTTTGAAAATAAATGAATTGATAAAATATTTTGCAAAATCCACTTCCCCCTAAAAGTATATGTAGTATTATATAATTGTTCATTTCTTCGTTGAAAGTATAGCAAAACAAAATCACCTTCCTAAAATAAGGTGATAAAGATAAAATAAAATTGAAGAACTTAAGAAGGGGAAAAAGAAAACGTGAAAGAGGAAAATGAAAGTACACATGTAAATAAAGGGAAAACAAAGAGAAAACGTAAAAATATAAAAAATAACAACAATAATAAAATAAAAATGAGATGAAACAAGGAATGGTAAAAAGACATAAAAGGAAAAGGATAAATAAGGAAAATAGAAAACAAAAACAGATCACAATTGTGCTCTCACGTGCAGCACATGACTCTTTGGTGGTGTCCTGCCACTTGTCACAGCTGAGGCGCTGACGAAGTTTTGGGTGTAATCTTAACCTTTACAAAGGTTACCCCTTAACAAGTGATTTTGTTATCGGGGTCAATCTTCTTCAGAGATAAAAACTAAATCAGTCGAGCAATTTTCAGTTAAAGTTGTGTAAGTCCAAGGTTCTAGTGTTTAAGTGCAACTTTTGATGAGTAAGGGCATCTCCAACACCGATACACAAATTCCTCTGTTATACGTCCATTTTTTCCGACGTGGTCCGCAGACATGATAAAGAAGGGAGCCATCCAACACTAATTACAAAGTATCCGGCTAGAAGGAGAAAAAGTTGGTGGGGACCATGCATGTGGTATGCTATTTTTATGGTGTGGTGTCTGGTTAAAAGGAGAGAGAGAGGAGATGAGACCACATGTGAAGAGAGAGAAAAGAGAGGAGGACCACGCGGGGGCTTTTAGTTGGTCAACTGTATCTGGACCACTTTGCTGACTGATGCAGGACCACGTTAAATTGCAAAAGTGAAAAAAAAAATGTCCAGTCGAACATATACCAGAGTTTTGCAGGACTCTCTTGGAGATGCCCTAACAAAACCTTTTTTTGCGGGTTGATGAGTAACGAAACTTGACCCCAAGAAATACCTCCTCATGCGTAGAGGAAATGGACACGAAGACACATAGTGTGCTTACTCACAAAAAAATAGACACATTATGTACTCCCACACGTGAGGTACTTCCACTACTCAAACTAGATGATACCCCGCAGGTTGCTGCGGGAACTATTAAAAAATAATTTGATGTTTTAAAACATGTGAAAATTTATGAAACATAGTATAATTTGATGATATTTTTTTTAATGAATTGTTTTTTTATAGTAGACATATTTTTTCACGAAAAATCCAAAAATGAGGGTGATTTTTGTTCTGTTAATTTATTACCTTGACAATATATCGGCGAGACAATATGTGACGAAAACAACGTTGAGTAGAGAAACTGTAGACGTCTCCACCCTTGGATAATCCTAAAACAATTGTAGCAACTACAGACATGCATTCATAAAAAAATTGGTCGCATAGAAAAATAAAATGCGAGTAAACTCATAATTTGATTATTTTTTTTACATAAAAAAGTCACTTGTAATTCATGAGGCCCAGTGTTGAGTAAATCATGCTCCTCACTGGAGCAACCATATATAGTGTACTGCACCCACTCACCATAACGTACCCGAGTAGCTCTAATTCTTTTTATTTGTGATGTCTAGTGCGCAACCATGGATGCTTCAGCATTAGCAGAAGCTTGGTTATGGCATTACAAAGTTTGCTTGGAACACCGGGTTTGGAGGGAACGAAGACATCTAGCGCAATTCTATGGCTTGTAGGTGAAAAAACAAGGACATGTAGCGCAAAAGAATGGGAATGAGAAAATATGGATGTTTCGGATTTCGAAATCAGATTATCGCATTTACAACATGCCGGCTCCGACGAGGGAGGGGCGATGACAGCGGCGCGCCTTCAGCTCGCTTCAGTGCTTGTACTCGTAGCTAGGTGGTCTACGGATCTGGATATATTTTTATTTTTATTTTTGGTGTTCGTTGTACTACCATGATTGAAGATGAATAGATTGAAAGTTTTCTCGGAAAAAAGGTGAATTCTAACCAAATGGTTGAACACGGGACTCGCGTTGGACATTTGGAGTGGATCGTATGACGTCAAGACATATATAGATAGGAAAAGAAATCTAGAATGGTGTGGTTGCTTGTGAGGGAACAATAAATAGTTAAAGCTTATTTTGTGATAGGTTGCATGCGCATGAAGAGTTAGCATGTGCATGAAGAGTTAGTGTGAAAGATTTTTTACATGATGGACCTACTTGATGATGTCGATAGTTTACATGTTAAGATAAATAAGTAGTCAGGATGAATTTCTTAGGTATATAGGATGTCTAAAAATATCACGGTAAAAGTCACAATAAAAATAAAATTTACTAGTATATAGGGTGTCTAAAAATATCACTGTAAAAGTCACAATAAAAATAAAATATCACTGTAAAGGTATATATGGCTTGTTTGGAACTGCTCCGCTTCAATAAAATCAGTTTCGCTCCACCAAATCCACTTTGGAGCAGTTTCATATAGAAGTTGTAGCACTATGGAAGAGAATGTTTGGTTTCCATGTAGCTCCAGCTTCAGTAATGAGTAATTTGGTTGAAAGAATCTATTTGATTGGATGAGAGGGGAGAAACGAATGGGTATCCAATTACTGGTGGCAGTGATGGGTAATTTTCCCCCCAACTCCAGCTTCTAGAATTTTTTGGAGCATCCCCTCATGAGCTTCATAAAAAACTTGGAGTTGTACCCCGGATTCTAGTTTTCTTGCGGAACGGCATATAGTGGAGTTACCCCGTTTGGCTTGTGATTTCTGGAGCGGAGCTGGATTTTAAGGAGCAGAGCAGTCTCAAACAAGCTCTATATAAAGACAATTTATTCGGCTGCGAACCTAGCTCTGAACGGTAGTCAGTTTGAATTGGGCTGTGAACTCGACCCAATAACATTATCAATGCTATTTTTCTGTTCTTCCTTTTTCTCTTGAACTATGTATTGATTTTGGTTCTGAAAATTTATGATATGATAGATACTCCATATCAATTTCTGATAATTTTGGTTCTAAAACGGGCGTATCCTTTTATTAGTGTTTCCCAGGATCTTCAAGAACTATGAAATAAATCAAACTTTGGGGATAGCATAGCCAAGGTCTCGCGCACACCTTGTCATCGGGCGGCTAACTACGATTCGAACTTCTGGATGTAATTTTTATTATTTATGTTATTTGTTGTACTTTCATGATTGAAGATGAATATATCAAATAGTTTCTGAAAAAATAAAATTTTAAACTAGTTTTATTTACCAGCCAGTGTGTTCTAAAAAATATTTACCAGCCGTTGCAGCATCTTCGGGTGAGCCACTGGGAAGCCGGCCGTCCAGGTGGTTGACCCCCGGCGCCACTGAAATGCTCCCGCGGCCCCCCTTGCTAGCGCCGTCTCCCGTCTCCTGGACGCCGGGTCGCTCCGGCACAGCCGCTGTCGTGGCCGCCGGTACGGTCAGGAGCGTGAGTATAAGGAACAAAGAGATGGCGAGCTCGAACTCCATTTTTTTATCTACAACGAAGCCATCAGCTCATTAAGCCGTATATGTACAGTATTACTCTGATGTTGATGCAACTATTAGGACCAGAGCTTGGCCGTGTAACTGGTCCTCGTTGAATCTTCAACGTAAGTACGTTGCCTGGAAACCTCAGTCGGGTGACGTGAACGAGTCTAGAACGCCATTTCCCGTATAGATTCGTCAGGGAAGTCAAATCCCCGCTGCCTCTTTGAAAGACAGATGTGATTCAAATTGACCAAAGAGACATGTACTAAGACCAACTCTAGCGGAGGCGTTATATTGATTCATCTTCATAATAAACACTAATTAACGACTTAGATAAAAAGGCACTAGTAAGGTCATCATACAGCTCCAAATAATCATAATTTAAGAAGGCGCTATACACCTAGATTATATTTGAAGGATGTGGCCATTGGTTTGGAGCGCCCGTCATCCGCCAACCCCTCGTGTGGAGGGAACTTTCACCTCCACCTCAACCTCATGTGCGGTCCATCTTCTCTCTGCCAATGACGCAGATAGACATATGCCAATGATATCGGTTAGCATGCTAATTAATGACAGGCGCGTGCCAACTGCCCACAGTCATTTCCGTCACGTTTCCGGCCACATTTCCCTCAAGTTTTCCTACCACCTACAACTATAAAATTGCCGTCTCCATGTTTGAATAGCTCACCTCAACCGCTCAGCCAGTTTCCTCACCTCCACCCTTCCACTTCACTCCCTATCGGCAGGACTGGGTGCTGCTCTTGGAAGAGGAGGAGCAGATGTTGGACGAGGAACAGGCGAATGATGAGGCCACCCTCATCGTCAAGGAGAAAGATCGCCCCGTCAATGAGTGGCCGGATTGGAACCACAAAACATATTCCATCGAGTGGGATATCCAGCATGGCTATGTGCTGATCTGTATGAGAAGGAAGAGAGAGCTTGCCCACGCAGCTCATATGGGCTACCACGTGCTCCCCGTCGCCTCACTGTTAAGGAGACATGGGATGAGCGGTACGCCTGATACGCATCGGCCACCCGAACTGGTCAAATCTTCAAGCACAACACCGCTGTGCATGGGTTAAAGGCCAGGAAGGACTGCATCATGTAGCTCTATTACAAGGAGAAATAGACGAATTTGGTGACGAAGAGGTAATGCATCAAATGGCACATTCATGATGATGGGGACATTTGCTGAGATGAATTACGCCCTATTGGGCCTTGCACCTCTTAAAAAGCCATCCTCGACCTCGACGGTGATGGGAAGCAATGCGTCGAAGATGAGGTCGTCGGACTGTCAGACCGCAGTGCGTAGAGGACGAGTCGACTCATCACATATGCATGTACCATGTGCACTACATTCATCGTCGTCGTGGTGGAGAGCAACTAGTGCTTCTCCCAAAACGTAAAAAGTCATCGGTTTAGTAAAGAAAAACGCTAATCAATTTTTTTCATTCTGACGTAACCACCATGTAATATAATGCTGTCTTAAATGAATGTTTTGAACCCCCGAATTGAGTTAGATTTTTGAGTTAATAAAAATAACATGAAAAAACTAGACTAGAGGGGAGGACCCCTCGACATATTTTTTTTATAGGAGCCGAGAAACATACTGTAGTTGGTATCTGTTTCCCTCGGGGATCAAACCTGGCTGGCCTGGTGTTGGAAGACGCCTCCAGGTCTCCAGGACATACGTGACCGAGTCCCTCGAATGGGCCTATTGGCCCGCATACATAGCATGGGAGTCATGCGTCTGTTACACAAGATCTCCACCTCCAGGGCTTGTATCTGTTGTACCGAACGTGTATATATGTAACTCTGTACAATCAATAATACACACGGTAAAGATTGCCTTCCATCTTGGTAATCAAAGCCTCTCTATCCTGCCATTGATGGAAACTAGTGTCTCCTCTTGGTTAACATTTGAGAAAGCATATGCTTTCATACACCCCCTTATCTAGCCACTCATTTCTGCATCGCGATTCGTGCAAACACATCTTGTCTTTTTTGTTTCTTCTAAATAAAACATCATATGAACTTCGAACTTCACAGAACAACAAAACATTCTAACTAGAATGTGGGATAAAACTTTCAGATTTTTTCGTGAATCACATATACAAAAAAGTAATATTTTTTACTTAAAAAATCTCATTTTGTATATTTATGTTGGACCAAAAAATCTGAAGTTTTTCCCCTCATTGTAGTAAGAATGTTTTGTTGTTCTGTGAAGTTTGAAGTTCATATGTTGTTTAGATTTGAAGGAACAAAAAAGAGAAATTTTCGTATTGTAAGTTAGTTGTGTAGCACAGATCTCAAAGCAACATTGAAGGGTAAGGATAAGAGGTGTCCAGAAACCTGAGCTTTCTAAATCCACGTCCCTCTCCTCTTCCTCCAGCAACACCACGAACCCTACCTCGCATGGGACAAGCTCCCACTAGTAGAAAAACTACTTTATGTTCACCTCATTAGTCCCGATTTGTAATCGGACCGGTACTAATGGACACATTAGTGCCGGTTCCAATGGCTAGGCGGTGGGAATCATTAGTCCCGGTTTGTTTTGAACCTCTAGTATCGGTTCGTAATACGAACCGGGACTAAAGGGATGGTGGCAGGCCTGTGTCAGGCTGGGACACCACGAGCACATTTAGTACCGGTTTGTGTCACGAACCGATACTATAGATGCTCCTTTAGTCGTGGTTGGTATAATCAACCGGGACTAAAGATGCTCCTATATAAACCCTTCGTCCAACCCGAGCTCTCTGTTCTTCTCATTTCCTCTCCTCTCTGTTCTTCCCCTCTACCTCGAGCTCATCCTTCATTTTTGCCAAAAAATTGTCAAGATTTGAAGGCATCCCATCTATCCAAGTGTTCACAAAGGTTAGCAACTTTGTCCTTTCATTCCTCATTGCTAGATTTTCTCTTGCAATGCTCTATAAGTATAGTGATTTGTGGGTTTTAGTTTGGGAGTATTTATATGTGGTAGTTTATTTCATTTATATGCAATTTGAGCTCAGATTAACTTCTTAGTTTGCATACGTAGGCGTGGTTTACTTAGTGCCTTCCCGTCCCCATCCTAACCACCGTCAATCGCCCGCACCGTCCCGGCGCCGGCACCAACCACCTTGGTAAGCCTCTTGTTTCTTATTATTTTTATAAAAAATATCATGTTTGTGTGATTTAGATAGTTACTTGTATAATTTTCCCACCCGTATGTTCTTTGTTATATAGTGTCATGGTTTTGATATCCGTCCCCGTCGGCCCTCGTCCGGTTTATGATTCGGATGTGGTATATTCTCATTTATAACTTTTTTTTGCATTTCGTGTTTATGACAAATTATGCCCATCAAGTTGAAATATTTTTTTTATCTAGGAGGTATGTGAACTGGAAATTCCAACCGACCCTCTTGTCAAGAGGTTAAATTTTGTTCAAAAAGAAAACGAGTATTTGAAAGAAATTGAAAAGAATTGAGGAGGAGAAGATGGAATTGGAGTTGCATGTTGCCGATGTCGTTGATGATCACAAGATCAAGATGGAGAAAATGCGCTTGAATATTAGAAAGATTAGAAAATATGACATTGATAGTGAGGCTTGGTATCATTATGCTGTTGGATCAATTGTTACCTTAGTTGCGATCTTGATCGCATTTGTTGTTGCATTTAAATGCTTTAGCTAGAGAGTGTGTATGTTGTTTTATAAGAATAAGTGTGTATGAACTTGTATTAATTTGGTCATTTCGGTGTTGTGTAATGAAGATGAGCCAGCAATGGATGTACGATGACCGCTGCTCTCCCTAGTTCGTTAAATGTGTGCATACTTTTCTGATTGCGGCTAAGCCAAACAAGCGGGCGGATGGTTTTATGTGTTATCCATGTGATCTCTGTAAGAATGATCGGAATTACTCTAAGTCAAGAACCATTCACGTCCACCTGTTTGAGTCCGGTTTCATGCCCCGCTATAATGTTTGGACCAAGCACGGAGAAAGAGGAGTCCTAATGGAAGAGAATGAAGAAGAAGAGGACGACGACAGCTATCCTGGCTATGGATTCCCTGAATACAATGGTACAACAATGAGGGAAGAAGCTGAGCCGACAATGCGGGAAGAAGCTGAAGAAGATGCATAAGATGAGCCCGCCTATGATCTTGGTCGGACCATTGCCGATGCAAAGAGAAACTGCGGAACTGAAAAGGAGAGGATGAAGTTGCAGCGCATGTTAGAGGATCACAAGAAATTGTGTACCCAAATTGAGAAGATGACAAAAAAAGTTGGGCACCACACTGGAATTGTTGTAATGGAAGGCAGAGAATGGTGTATCTGACAAGGGATTTGAATAATTACTGATAATGTTAAAGAAGATGCTTCCAAAGGACAACGAATTGCCCGACAGTACGTACGAAGCAAAGAAGGATGTCTGCCCTCTAGGATTAGAGGTGCAGAAGATACATGCATGCCCTAATGACTGCATCCTCTACCGCGGTGAGTACGAGGATTTGAATGCATGCCCGGTATGCGGTGCAATGCGCTATAAGATCAGTCGCGGTGACCCTGGTGATGTTGAGGGCGAGTGCCCGAGGAAGAAGATTCCTGCCAAGGTGATGTGGTATGCTCTTGTAATACCACGGTTGAAACATTTGTTCCAAAACAAAGAGCATGCCAAGTTGATGCAATGATATAGAGAAGACCGTAAGAAAGACGAGAAGTTGAGAGTACCTACTGACGGGTCGCAGTGGAGAAAAATCGAGAGAAAGTGGGAGTACTTTGCAGGTGACACAAGGAACATATGGTTTGGTCTAAGGGCAGATGGCATTAATCCTTTTGGGGAGCAGAGCAGCAATCATAGCACCTGGCATGTGACTCTATGTATGTATAACCTTCCTCCTTGGTTGTGCATGAAGCGGAAGTTCATTATGATGTCGGTGCTCATACAAGACCCTAAGCAACCCGGCGACGACATTGATGTGTACCTAAGGCTATTAGTGGAAGAACTCTTACAGCTGTGGAATGGCAAAGGCGTACGTGCGCGGGATGAGATCGATCAGGAGGAATTTGACCTACATGAGTTGCTGTTTCTGACCATCAATGATTGGCCTCCTCTTAGTAACCTTTCAGGACAGACAAACAAGGGATACCGCACATGCACGCACAGTTTAGATGCTACCGACAGTATATATTTCGATAATTGTAAGAAGAATGTGTACCTGGGACATCGTCGATTTCTTTCGATCAAGCATCCCATAAGAAAGAAAGGCAATCGTTTCAATGGTGAGGCAGATCATCGGAACAAGCCTCGCCACCGTACTGGTGATGATATATTTGATATGGTCAAGGATTTAAAAGTAATCTTTGGAAAGGGTCCTGGCGGACAATCTATTCCGAATGACGCTGACGGACGCGCACCCATGTGGAAGAACAAATCTATATTTTGGGACCTACCCTATTGGAAAGACCTAGAGGTCCGCTCTGCAATCGACGTGATGCACGTGACGAAGAATCTTTGCGTCAACCTGCTAGGCTTCTTGGGCGTGTATGGGAAGACAAAACATACACCTGAGGCACGGGAGGACCAGCAACTTATGCACGGAAAAGACGGCATACATCAGGGCCATGCCAGCTACGCTCTTACCAAAGAAGAGAAGGAAATCTTCTTTGAATGCCTGCTCAGTACGAAGGTCCCGTATGGCTTCTCGCCGAATATAAAGGGAATAATAAATATGGCAGAGAAAAAGTTCCAGAACCTAAAGTCTGATGACTGCCACGTGATTTTGACGCAACTGCTTCCGGTTGCATTGAGGGTCTTCTACCGGAAAACGTTCGATTAGCCATTGTGAAGCTATGTGCATTCCTCAATGCAATCTCTCAGAAGGTAATCGATCCAGAAATCATACCAAGGTTAGAGAAGATTTGGTGCATTGTCTTGTCAGTTTTGAGTTGGTGTTCCCACCATCCTTCTTCAATATCATGACGCACATCCTAGTTCACCTAGTCGAAGAAATTGCCATTCTGGGTCCTGTATTTCTACACAATATGTTCCCATTTGAGAGGTTCATGGGAGTCTTGAAAAATATGTTCATAACTGTGCTAGGCCAGAAGGAAGCATCTCCAAGGGCATGAAAATGAGGAGGTCGTTGAATTTTGTGTTGACTTTATTCCTGACCTTAAGACAATTGGTGTTCCTGAATCGCGACATGAGGGCAGACTGGACGGAAATGGCACGCTGGGACCGAAAGCATCTTCGAATATAATGACTTTCCAAGGGTACGAGATAAATGAGAATACATTTGTTGGGGAACGTTGCATGGGAAACAAAAATTTTCCTACCGTTCACCAAGATCAATCTAGGAGATGCATCTACGAGGGGAGAGTTGGATCCACATACCCTTGTAGATCGCTAAGCGGAAGCGTTAAGAACGCGGTTGATGGAGTCGTACTCGCCGCGATTCAGATCGCTGAAGATCCAAGCACCGAAGCAACGGTGCCTCCGCGTTCTTCACACGTACGGCTCGGGGACGTCTCCTCCTTCTTGATCCAGCAAGGGGTGGAGGAGAGGTTGATGGAGAGACCGGCAGCACGACGGCGTGGTGGTGATGGTGGTGGAGGATTCCAGCAGGGCTTCGCCAAGCACCGCGGGAGAAGAAGATGTTATGGGAGAGGGAGGGCAGCACCGAGGCACAAAACGTGTGTTGGCTGCCCTCCCTTTGCCTCACTATATATAGGGGGGTGGAGAGGGGAGGGGCGCCCTAGGGTTTCCCCTAGGGGGGCCGGCGGCCAGGGCAGGGGGGGGCGGCGGCCAAGGGCCAGGCCCTAGGGTTTCCCCCCTTAGGTGCCTTGCCCCCCAAGCCAGGGGGGGTGCGGCTGCCCTAGGAGGGTCCAGCCCCCCATGCGCCATAGGAGAGGGCCCAGGGGGGGGCGCACAGCCCTATGAGGGCTGTGGTGTCCCCCCTTTGTGGCCCATTAGGCCCAGAACCACTTCCGGGACCCCCGAAACCCTTTTCGGTAATCCGCCGATTTCCCGATACTCCCCGGAACACTTCCGGACTCCGAAACCTTTCATCCTATATATCAATCTTCGTCCCCGGACCATTCCGGAGACCCTCATCACGTCCGGGATCTCATCCGGGACTCCGAACAACCTTCGGTAACCATGCACTGTTCTCACTAACAACCCTAGCGTCACCGAACCTTAAGTGTGTAGACCCTGCGGGTTCGGAAACCATGTAGACATGACCGAGACACTCCCAGGTCAATAACCAATAGCGGGATCTGGATACCCATATTGGTTCCCACATGTTTCTCGATGATCTCATCGGATGAACCACGATGTCAAGGATTCAGGCAATCCCGTATACAGTTCCCTTTGTCTCGTCGGTATGTTACTTGCCCGAGATTCGATCGTCGGTATCTCTATACCTAGTTCAATCTCGTTACCGGTAAGTCTCTTTACTCGTTACCGTAATACATAATCCCGTGACCAACCACTTAGTCACTTTGAGCTCATTGAGATGACGTATTACCGAGTGGGCCCGGAGATACCTCTCCGTCACACGGAGTGACAAATCCCAGTCTCGATCCATGTCAACTCAACAGACACCCTCGGAGATACCTGTAGAGTACCTTTATAGTCACCCAGTTACGTTGTGACGTTTGGCACACACAAAGCACTCCTACGGTGTTAGTGAGTTACATGATCTCATGGTCATAGGAACTTATACTTGACATGCAGAAAACTATAGCGATAACTGACACGATCAAAAGCTATGTTAACGTTTGGGTCTCGTCCATCACATCATTCTCCTAATGATGTGATCCCGTTATCAAATGACAACTCATGTCTATGACCTGGAAACCGCGGTCATCTTTGATCAACGAGCTAGTCCTGTAGAGGCTCACTAGGGACACAAAATCTGTCTATTCATCCACACGTGTATTTGAGTTTCCAATCAATACAGTTATAGCATGGATAATAAACGATTATCATGAACAAGGAAATATAATAATAACTCTTTTATTATTGCCTCTAGGGCATATTTCCAACAGTCTCCCACTTGCACTAGAGTCAATAATCTAGCATTACAAGGTAATGAATCTAACACCCATAGAGTCTTGGTGTTGATCATGCTTAGCCCGTGGAAGAGGCTTAGTCAACGGATCTGCAACATTCAAATCCGTGTGTACTTTGCAAATACTTATGTCCTCCTCTTTGACCGAATCGCGGATGGAATTGAAGCGTCGCTTTATGTGTCTGGTCCTCTTGTGAAACCTTGGTTCCTTGGCTAGAGCAATGGCACCAGTGTTGTCACAGAACAGAATCATTGGGTTCAGTGCACTAGGCACAACTCCAAGATCTGTCATGAACTCCTTCATCCAGACACCTTCTTTAGCCGCCTCCGAGGCAGCTATGTACTCCGCTTCACATGTAGAATCAGCTACCACGCTCTGCTTGGAACTGCACCAGCTTACCGCTCCCCCGTTGAGAATATATACGTATCCGGTTTGTGACTTAGAGTCATCCGGATCAGTGTCAAAGCTTGCATCGACGTAACCCTTTACGACGAGCTCTTGATCACCTCCATAAACGAGAAACATTTCCTTAGTCCTTTTCAGGTACTTTAGGATATTCTTGACCGCTGTCCAGTGATCCATACCAGGATTACTTTGAAACCTTCCGGCCATACTTATGGGAAGGCTGACATCTGGTCTTGTGCACAGCATTGCATACATGATAGAGCCTATGGCTGAAGCATAGGGGATGACACTCATCTTTTCTCTATCTTCCGCAGTTACTGGGCATTGAGTCTTACTCAACTTTGTACCTTGCAATACCGGCAAGAACCCCTTCTTGGATTGATCCATTTTGAACTTCTTCAAAACTTTATCAAGGTACGTACTTTGTGAAAGTCCTATCAAGCGTCTCGATCTATCTCTATAGATCTTGATGCCCAATATGAAAGCAGCTTCACCGAGATCCTTCATCGAAAAACTCTTGTTCAAATACCCCTTCACGCTATCCAAAAATTCTATATTGTTTCCAATCAGCAATATGTCATCCACATATAATATTAGAAACGCTATAGAGCTCCCACTCACTTTCTTGTAAATACAAGCTTCTCCGTAAACTTGTACAAACCCAAACGCTTTGATCACCTCATCAAAGCGAAGATTCCAACTCCGAGATGCTTGCACCAGCCCATAAATGGAACGCTGGAGCTTGCATACTTTGTCAGCATTCTCTGGATCGACAAAACCTTCCGGTTGCATCATATACAACTCTTCCTTAAGAAAACCGTTAAGGAACGCTGTTTTGACATCCATCTGCCAAATTTCATAATCGAAATATGCAGCTATTGCTAACATGATTCGGACGGATTTAAGCATCGCTACGGGTGAGAAAGTCTCATCGTAGTCAATCCCTTGAACTTGTGAAAAACCCTTTGCCACAAGTCGAGCCTTATACACGGTGACATTACCGTCAGCGTCCGTCTTCCTCTTAAAAATCCATTTATTCTGAATGGCCTTCCGCCCTTCAGGTAATACTTCCAAAGTCCATACTTTGTTTTCATACATGGATCCCATCTCGGATTTCATGGCCTCTAACCATTTGTCGGAATCCGGGCCCACCATCGCTTCTCCATAGCTTGTAGGTTCACCGTTGTCTAACAACATGACCTCCAAGACAGGGTTACCATACCACTCAGGTGCAGTGCGTACCCTTGTCGACCTACGAGGTTCGGTAGTAACTTGATCAGAAGCTCCTTGATCATCATCATTGGCTTCCTCTTCAACCTCTGCAGGCTCCACAAAAACATCTTTCTGTGCTGCGCTACTCTCTGGTTGAAGCAGAGGTTCAATAACCTCATCAAGTTCTACCTTCCTCCCACTCAATTCTTTCGAGAGAAACTCTTTCTCGAGAAAGGACCCGTTCTTAGCGACAAACACTTTGCCCTCGGATCTGAGATAGAAGGTGTACCCAACTGTTTCTTTTGGGTATCCTATGAAGACACATTTGTCCGCTTTGGGTTCGAGCTTTTCTGGCTGAAGCCTTTTGACATAAGCATCGCAACCCCAAACCTTGAGAAAAGACAACTTAGGTTTCTTACCAAACCACAGTTCATACGGTGTTGTCTCAACGGACTTAGATGCATGGAGCCCTATTTAAAGTGAATGCAGCTGTCTCTAACGCATATCCCCAAAACGATAGTGGCAAATCGGCAAGAGACATCATAGAACGTACCATATCTAATAGGGTTCGATTACGACGTTCGGACACACCATTACGCTGTGGTGTTCCAGGTGGCGTCAACTGTGAAACAATTCCACATTTTCTTAAGTGATCACCAAACTCATAACTCAGATATTCTCCCCCTCGATCAGATCGTAGGAACTTGATCTTCTTGTTACGATGATTTTCAACTTCACTCTGAAATTGCTTGAACTTTTCAAAAGTTTCAGACTTATGCTTCATCAAGTAAATATACCCATATCTACTTAAGTCGTCAGTGAAGGTGAGAAAATAACGATATCCACCGCGCGCCGTTACACTCATCGGACCGCACACATCAGTATGTATGATTTCCAATAAGTCACTTGCCCGTTCCATTGTCCCTGAAAACGGAGTCCTTGTCATCTTGCCCATGAGGCACGGCTCGCACGTGTCAAGTGATTCAAAATCAAGAGACTCCAAAAGTCCATCAGCATGGAGCTTCCTCATGCGTTTCACGCCGATATGACCCAGACGGCAGTGCCACAAGAAAGTGGTATTATCATTATCAACTCTACATCTTTTGGCATCAATGTTATGAACATGTGTATCATCACTATCGAGATTCAACAAGAATAAACCCCTAACTTCGGGTGCATGACCATAAAAGATATTACTCATATAAATAGAACAACCATTATTCTCTGTTTTAAATGAGTAACCGTCTCGCAATAAACAAGATCCAGATATAATGTTCATGCTTAACGCAGGCACTAAATAACAATTATTCAGGTTCATAACTAATCCCGATGGTAATCGAAGAGCGAGCGTGCCGACGGCGATCACATCAACCTTGGAACCATTTCCCACGCGCATCGTCACTTCGTCCTTCGCCAGCCTCCGTTTATTCCGCAGTTCCTGTTTAGAGTTGCAAATGTGAGCAACCGAACCGGTATCAAATACCCAGGCACTACAACGAGAGTTGGTAAGGTACACATCAATAACATGTATATCACATATACCTTTGTTGTTGTTGGCCCCCTTCTTGTCCGCCAGATACTTGGGGCAGTTCCGCTTCCAGTGGCCGTTCCCCTTGCAATAGAAACACTCAGTCTCTGGCTTGGGCCCAGCCTTGGGTTTCTTCACTGGATTAGCAACTGCTTTGCCACCCTTCTTAGAGTTACCCTTCTTGCCCTTGCCATTCTTCTTGAAACTGGTGGTTTTATTGACCATCAACACTTGATACTCCTTCTGGATGTCTGCCTCAGCGACTTTCAGCATTGAAAACAGCTCGGCGATGGTTTTATTCATCCCTTGCATGTTGTACTGCTGTACGAAGCTCTTGTAGCTTGGCGGGAGTGATTGGAGAATTCTGTCAATGATAGCCTCATCCGGGAACACAAGTCCCAGATCAGCTATGCGGGTATAGTACCCAGACATCTTCAGTAAGTGTTCACTGACAGACGAATTCTCCTCCATCTTGCAAGCAAAGAATTTATCGGTGGTCTCATACCTCTCGATCTTAGCATTCTTTTCAAAGATGAACTTCAACTCCTGGTACATCTCATATGCACCATGACGTTCAAAACGCCTTTGAAGTCCTCCTTCCAAGCCGTACAACATGGCACACTGCACTATCGAATAGTCATCCGAATGCGACTGCCAGGCGTTCAAAACGTCTGCAGTGGCTGTAGGAGCGGGGGGGTCACCTAGCGGTGCATTTAGGACATAAACCTTTTGGGAAGCTGTGAGGATGATCCTCAGATTGCGGAGTGAAAGTGCAACTAATCCCCGGGTGGTTTTGGTAATTAATAACAACATATATATCATTGAACTAATATTATCTTGAGAATCATTTCAGAGAAGTTCGATGATATGGGTATGGAAATGTCTGAAGAAGTGGACCCCTCAAAATGCTAAGACAAGCATTGGCAAAAGCTCAAGACTCCATTTTTGGTTTAGTGATCAAAGATCACATTGAGTCCATAGGAAAAGCCAATACTATTAAAAGGGGATGAGGTTGTGTTAATGTTCTTGTTGCTCAAGTGCTTGGTGATCTAACTCCCTCAACTATCAGCACTATTCACTACTTAACACACACCCATAAGTAATCTCGGTCACACCGATTTCTCCAACTTAGTCCCACCGAGATGAACCACTTCAGTTGTTTCTCCAAACCCTAGCTTCTCGGTCAAACCGATTCTGAGTTTCGGTCTCACCGAAAAAGGGCTGCCAACCTTCTGTGATCAGTTGACATCAATTCGGAATATCCGAGTTTATATTTTCGGTCTCACCGAAATGGCAAACCCTAACCTTTGACTCACTTCGGTCTCACCGAGATGGTATTTTCGGTCCCACCGAAAATCCCAACGTTCACTATATTTGAACTTTCGGTCTGACCGAGTTTTAACTTCGGTCTCACCGAGATTGGTCAAATGTGTGTGTAACGGTTGGATTTTGTGTGGAGGCTATATATACCCCTCCACCCCCTCCTCATTCGTGAGGAGAGCCATCAGAAAGTACCACCACTTCTACCATACACTTTCTGAGAAGTGAACCACCTACCCTTGTGTTGAGATCAAGCCATTCCATTCCTACCATATGAAACTTGATTTCTAGCCTTCCCAAGTTGCCTTCCACTCAAATCTTTCTTCCACCACAGCCATATCAGTGAGGAGAGTTGAGTGTTGGGGAGTTTATCACTTGAAGCACAAGAGCAAGGAGTTCATCATCATCAACACCGTCTATTACCTTTTGGGGGGTGGTGCCTCCTAGATTGGTTAGGTGTCGCTTGGGAGCCTCCGTCGTGATGTGGAGTTGAACCAAGAAGTTTGTAAGGGCAAGGAGATCGCCTACTTCGTGAAGATCTACCCCGAGTAAGGCTAGTCCTCCGTGGGCGTAGGCCGTGATGGAATAGACAAGGTTGCTTCTTCGTGGACCCTTCGTGGGTGGAGCCCTCCGTGGACTCGCGCAGCCGTTACCCTCCGTGGGTTGAAGTCTCCATCAACGTGGATGTACGATAGCACCACCTATCGGAACCACGACAAAAATCTCCGTGTCACCAAACTGCGTTTGATCTTCTCCACCTCTCTTTTGCATGTGCAATTTACTTTCCGCTGCATAAACTCTAGAATTGCATGTGTAGGGTGTTACTTGAACTGATCTTGTTTGTGAAACTGCCAAAAACATTGCATGATCTAAAGGCAGATTTTTTATATTGTCAAGTAGTCTAATCCCCCCCCTCTAGACCTACTTTCGATCCTACAAGTGGTATCAGAGCTTTGGTCTCCATTGCCTTGGTTTCCATTGCATTGGACTCCATAAGCTTGGTTTCACAACCTAGGAGAGTATGGCGTCTAGTGAGGGTAATTATCGTAGAGGTCCTTACTTTGATGGTACAAATTTTGCTAGTTGGAAGCATAAAATGAAAATGCATATTCTTGGTCATAACCCAGCCGCATGGGGCATTATTTGTGTTGGCATGCAAGGTGACTTCTTTGAAGAAGGAAAAGTTCCGGATCGCGAAGCTACACCCGAAGAATTGAAGATGTTGCAAAACAATGCTCAAGCTTGTGACATTCTCTTCAATGCTTTGTGTCCCGAAGAGTTCAACAAAATCAGCCGTCTTGAGAATGCTAAAGAGATTTGGGATACTTTGGTTGAAATGCACGAGGGTACTGAATCTATGAAGGAATCAAAGCTAGATATTCTTCAAGGTCAACTTGACAAGTTCAAGATGAAGGATGGTGAAGGAGTCGCTGAAATGTACTCTAGGCTTGCTCTCATCACAAATGAGATTGCTGGCTTAGGAAGCGAAGAAATGACCGACCGATTCATCATTAAGAAGATTCTCAGAGCTTTGGATGGAAAGTATGACACCGTGTGCACTTTGATCCAAATGATGCCAAACTACAAGACTCTCAAGCCAACTGAAGTCATTGGAAGGATTGTTGCTCATGAGATGACACTTAAGGATAAGGAAGAGCTTCACAACAAGTCAAGTGGTGCTTACAAAGCTACAAGTGATGCTCCTACTACCTCAAGTGACAAGTTAGTTTCCAATGAAGACATAAGCCTAATGGTCAGGAACTTCAACAAGTTATACAAGAATAGAGGCAAAGAAAGAAGCTCAAAGTCTAGATCATATGATGGAAAGAGATCTTCTAGTCGTGATCGAAACTGCTACAATTGTGGAAGACCCGGACACTTCTCAAATGAGTGTACGGCTCCCCACAAGAGAAGAGAAGAGTCTCCAAGAAGAAAAGCAAGAGATGAGTCACCTCGGAGAGAGAGAAGGAGTAGAGATGATCGTTATGAACGAAGACCTTCTCGGAGAAGCAAGGACTCGGAGAGGAAAGACAAGTCATCAAGGAGCTACACAAGAAGAAGACATCAAGCTCATGTTGGTGAATGGGTCTCTGGCTCCGACTCTGACAGTCAATCCGATGGAAGCTATCACTCCGACTCCGACTATAGTCAAGATGAAGGTGTTGCCGGACTTGCACTCGTATCCTCCAACTCCAACTCCTACGACTTATTTGATTCACCAAATGAGGGAATTGGAAGATGCTTCATGGCTAAAGGCCCCAAGGTAACACACCCTGAATTCATTGACTTTGATAGTGATGAGGATGACTTGCTTGGTGAAGATGAGCTCTTGCATGATAAACCTAGTGAGCTTAGTAATGATGAAAATGCTAGTAGTCTTTATAGTCGAGAAGAGTCGAATGACAATGCTATGAAGGAGATTGAGCGTCTAACTAAAGAACTAAACACTCTTAAGTTAGCTCATGAAACAACTCAAGAAGATCATAGAGAGCTCCTAAGATCTCATGAGAAGCTACGCTTCGAGAAGCTCACTCTAGAGCAAGAACATGAGTTTCTAAAAGCGATCAATGACGATCTTCGAAAGAAGAGTTCTTCATATCTTGCCAAACGACTTCTCTTGTCTAATTTCTTGCCACCTATTAAGACTAAGCATGACAAGCATAAGAAAAATTCTTCCTCTAGTAGTAACAATAACAATGTTAAATCCAATATTATTGCTTCTAGTAGTTCTATTGATTCCACTAACAATGTTTCAAGCCAAGTTACACTTGAGCAAGAAAATAGCTTATTGAAGGAAATCATAGAGAAAGGTGTCTACAAGAGTCTTGCCGGAAGCAAGAACTTTGAGGAGATTGATGCATTCATTGAAGCACCTCAAGCCATGGTCAAGTGGGTTCCCAAGGACACATCAAGTTCTACTTCGTCAAGCTCAACTACAACACCAAGGATTCCCATCAAGATGATGTGGATCCCAAAGAAGAAGAACTAGTAGGTTCTTGAGGGTGACTCCGCCAACAAACTTCACTCATATTCATTTTGGCAAGAACTTGTGCAATCAACTTCCACATCATGCACTAGTTCATGGAGTCACAAACCCTCTTGTTGGTAAGTCAAGGGACAAGGTAATCATTGCTTTCATGGACATCATCTTTTGTGTACTTCACTCTATGTCTATGGATATTCTTGTTTTTTCCTTGTGGGACTAACCCATGTAGGTATTGAAAGTGCCCTAATCCAAAGGATTGCTCCCAACTCTTGATGATCTGCATCAACATTGAGCATCCACATCTTCAACATCTACATGAAGTCTTCTACGACAACCCAAGGTTAGTTTGACCCTTTAAAAGGGGTTCTCACATCTAGGGGGAGCTTTGCTCTAAAAATTGAGCTAAAGCATCTTCAAATGATGTGAACACATAAATGCTTTATGTAAAAGTGGTAACCCCACTTGTGCTTAAACGATGAGTATGACCTATGATCAAATGTTCTCATTTGACTCCTAAGTCAATATACTCATATATAGATGACCTAGTCATCGACAATTTGTGTGCTAGTAGCTAGAGTTTTGGTTGTGCATGTTTGACACATATTTCAGTTGCTATCTTATTGTGTGAGCATGTTGGATGCATGATTTTATCCATTCAAGGACATCCATTTGTTGTTTTGATTGGTTTGGTTTCCTTTTCTGGCCAAATGGATGGACAAGAATGCCTAAGCACTTTCCCTAGCTATCTATGCTATCTTGTCTCAAAATTCTATTCATGCTTATATCACAACTTTGAACAAGTCTTTTTCGGACAGTCCGAGTGAGGAGCACTCGGAACCACCGATTCGTCTAAGGCTGACTTCCAAAACCTTCTAAGTCTATTTCGGTCTGACCGGCTTCCCAATCTCGGTCCAACCGAAACACTTAGATTGATCTAGGTTTCATCTCGGTGAAACCGAGTTCAAAATCTCGGTCTGACCGATATGTGTAACTGCACAGCAGAAATACATCTCGGTGACACCGAGTTTTTCAACTCGGTCCCACCGACAGCACGGGGTTATATATACTGAGGGCTGCGCGCGATCTATTCCTTTCAAACCGTTCGCCCTCCAAGACCCCTGCTGCCGCCGCCCTGATCTAAGGATCGTCGCCGTCGTCGCCTGTGTGCCCTTGCCGCAGGTCTCCGCCGCCGTCAACGGTAATCCTCTCCGCCATTGCCGCCGTAGAGGGACACCACCAAGTTAGGGTGTGTCCCGATCCCTTTTCATGCTCCACTTCTGATTCTTGCATGATAGGACTGCCCTGATTCAATCCACGTTTGATATGATCCCAATACATTGTTCAGATCTTCTAGTTTCGAGGAAAATTCTTAGGTTTAGGTTTCCACGGAATGCATCTCGGTGAAGCCGATTCCTGAAACTCGGACTGACCGATTTGGTCTCTGACCATTGCACTACACAGTTCGGTCTGACCGAGTTGTGAAAATCGGAATGTCCGAATTGAAGTTTCTGTGAAACCCTAAGTTTTCGGTAGGACCGAAACCCATTTCGGTCTGACCGAAAGTGGTGTGTAGGTTCTGTTGAACACTTCGGTTACACCGAAACTTGAAATCGGTTTGACCGAAATACATTCTGTGAAAACTCAAAACTAAGTTTTTAACTCATTTTTTTTGCAAAAACTTCTGCAGTTGTGATAACTCTTCTACTCTGCCTATACCTTATCTATTCACAGGTTTTTCAGCCATGTCAGATGTCAGTGACAGCCAGAACAGGTCTGATTCACCGTTTGCTGAGATTCCAGAGGCAGGTACAAGTCCTGAGGCTAGCAGCTCCAGTGATGATGGTGAGAGGAGCACCCCTAGTGGTCTACCTCCTGCTGCTACGAGAACCAGGAAGAAGAGAACGTCTGATTCTGAGGATTCCGACTTTGTTGCTGAGGAAGTTACCTCCAAGCCAAAGAGGCAAGTGGTTGCCAAAGAGCTCCAAGGGCAGCAGCCAAGGAAAGGCACGAGCAAAGTGAAGCAGTCTACAGTTGCCAAGAAGCTCAACTTGGAAGAGCCAGCTCCAAGCAAGGTGAAGAAGACTTCCAAGAGGAAGAGAGTTGTATATGCTGAACCTCAAGTTGATGCTGCTGAAGAAGAAGAAGGACTGCTGTGGACCCCAGATTCCACACCAGAGAGCAGCAGGATTTCTATGAGACCGTGCTAATGGATAAGAAGCCCATTGTTGCTGACACCAGGTATGTTGACTGGAAGTACATTGACAGCAGAGAGCATCGGGACTTCTTTCCCCATGTGCATGAGAGCTTTACTGCATGTGGAGTTGCTGATTTCGTGGGTCAAGAACTGACAGCCTGGAATGACGAGATGATCATGCAGTTCTATGCCACAGCCCATTTCTACCCCGATGGCAAGATCACCTGGATGACTGAAGGTCAACGGTTTTCTTCAACTGTTGCAGAATGGGCAGAAATTCTGAACGCTCCAGAGCAAAGAGAGGACGACATTGATGTCTATGGGATTCCTAAGAAGAGTCATGATTCTATGAAGAATATGTACAAGGAGATCCCAGCTGCTGATTTAGAGGGATGGAAGCTCGGCTCAGTGTATTATCTCCAGGCAGGTCTGACCACCACCAACACTATTCTGAGGCATACTTTGATGCCTAAGTCAGGTGACCACCGGATGATACGAGGCTATTCTATCAACATGCTGCACATTCTCGATGAGAAGGCACCTTTTAAGGTGATGGACTTGATGGTTGAAACCATTAAGAGGACTGCAGCTGACCAGAAGAGGTCATGTGGGTTTGCACCGCAGATACAGATGCTCATCAACGCCAAGTTTGGCACGGGCAAATTCATGTTGGATAGGAAGCACTTGCCACTGCAGCCAGAGCATGAGGACAACGTAGTTGTGATGGATGAAGAGGATCCCACCTCAGTTGAAGGGCAAGCCAAGATCGAAGCTGCAAAGAAAGCCAAAGCTGACAGAGAGGCAGCAGCCGCAGCAGCTAAGCCAAAGAGCTTTGGAGAACAAATCCTTGAAGCAACCCAGAGAATTGAACAACGCCTGGCCAGCATTGAGCAATCTCAGGAGAGCCTTGAGAGGATTGTCGAGGACAAGATCCACGCTCTAGACGTGAAGCTGACTGAGATTCAGGTGTCTGTCAACAAGCTTGAGGCAGACATGGAGGAGACTAGGCAGGAGAGAGCAGAGCTTATGCAGGATGATATAGTCCAGGACTCTCATCGCCAGACTGCTCCGGTTCCCAGAGGATCCAGGTCTGCAGCTATCCCAGTTACTTCAGCTCCAGCCACAGCTCCAGCTCCAGCATCCACTCCTCCAGCGCAGACATCAGCAGAAGTCTTCGCCGACGCAGCTATCTCTACACCGACATCGACCCAGACGGGAGCAGCCAGCCGAGCCCGCAGTGACGTTTAGCTCTATACCTTTTCAAACTTTTTGGTAACTTGTTGCCAAAGGGGGAGAAATTGTTATAGATCATAGGGCTTCGAGAGAGAGAGTGCTCTTTCGTCTTTTCGTTCTTTTGCCGGTTTTCCTTGAGATACATTGGTTTCTTTTGGTTCCAGATACTTTATGTGTGCTTGCTACTACGTTTGATGCTACCTTAATGAGTGCTTAGTCATACTATGCCTTAATGTGTGCTTATTGCTTATCATATGCTATTTCTTATTGTATGGCTATTTACTCTTGTCTTGGTGATTGGGTGCATGTTATTCATTCTTATCATTTTGTGCGCTCCACCAAGATGTATGTGACATGGAAGAGTGACCCATAATCCTAATCGATTGTGCATTTGCATTCAAACGCAAATTTTAAATAATGCACAAATTTAGGGGGAGCTCTTGTTTATCACATACTTCTCAAAGCGACGATATTATTCATTGATTATATCTCTTGTCGAAGCTTTGATCTATATGTTGTCATCAATTACCAAAAAGGGGGAGATTGAAAGTGCAACTAATCCCCGGGTGGTTTTGGTAATTAATAACAACATATATATCATTGAACTAATATTATCTTGAGAATCATTTCAGAGAAGTTCGATGATATGGGTATGGAAATGTCTGAAGAAGTGGACCCCTCAAAATGCTAAGACAAGCATTGGCAAAAGCTCAAGACTCCATTTTTGGTTTAGTGATCAAAGATCACATTGAGTCCATAGGAAAAGCCAATACTATTAAAAGGGGATGAGGTTGTGTTAATGTTCTTGTTGCTCAAGTGCTTGGTGATCTAACTCCCTCAACTATCAGCACTATTCACTACTTAACACACACCCATAAGTAATCTCGGTCAAACCAACTCAGTCCCACCGAGATGAACCACTTCAGTTGTTTCTCCAAACCCTAGCTTCTCGGTCAAACCGATTCTGAGTTTCGGTCTCACCGAAAAAGGGCTGCCAACCTTCTGTGATCAGTTGACATCAATTCGGAATATCCGAGTTTATATTTTCGGTCTCACCGAAATGGCAAACCCTAACCTTTGACTCACTTCGGTCTCACCGAGATGGTATTTTCGGTCCCACCGAAAATCCCAACGTTCACTATATTTGAACTTTCGGTCTGACCGAGTTTTAACTTCGGTCTCACCGAGATTGGTCAAATGTGTGTGTAACGGTTGGATTTTGTGTGGAGGCTATATATACCCCTCCACCCCCTCCTCATTCGTGAGGAGAGCCATCAGAAAGTACCACCACTTCTACCATACACTTTCTGAGAAGTGAACCACCTACCCTTGTGTTGAGATCAAGCCATTCCATTCCTACCATATGAAACTTGATTTCTAGCCTTCCCAAGTTGCCTTCCACTCAAATCTTTCTTCCACCACAGCCATATCAGTGAGGAGAGTTGAGTGTTGGGGAGTTTATCACTTGAAGCACAAGAGCAAGGAGTTCATCATCATCAACACCGTCTATTACCTTTTGGGGGGTGGTGCCTCCTAGATTGGTTAGGTGTCGCTTGGGAGCCTCCGTCGTGATGTGGAGTTGAACCAAGAAGTTTGTAAGGGCAAGGAGATCGCCTACTTCGTGAAGATCTACCCCGAGTAAGGCTAGTCCTCCGTGGGCGTAGGCCGTGATGGAATAGACAAGGTTGCTTCTTCGTGGACCCTTCGTGGGTGGAGCCCTCCGTGGACTCGCGCAGCCGTTACCCTCCGTGGGTTGAAGTCTCCATCAACGTGGATGTACGATAGCACCACCTATCGGAACCACGACAAAAATCTCCGTGTCACCAAACTGCGTTTGATCCTCTCCACCTCTCTTTTACATGTGCAATTTACTTTCCGCTGCATAAACTCTAGAATTGCATGTGTAGGGTGTTACTTGAACTGATCTTGTTTGTGAAACTGCCAAAAACATTGCATGATCTAAAGGCAGATTTTTTATATTGTCAAGTAGTCTAATCACCCCCCCTCTAGACCTACTTTCGATCCTACACGGAGCCAGTCCACAAAGTTGCTCCCATCATCTTTCAGTTTAGCTTTCTCTAGGAACGCATTAAAATTCAGGGGAGCTACTGCGCGAGCCATCTACAACAAAAGATTTGCAAAGACATTTTAGACTATTGTTCATGATAAGTGAGTTACTACCTAATCAAATTATTTATAACTCCCACTCAAATTGACATCCCTCTGGTCATTCGAGCGTGACATGATCCAATTTCACCAACCCAAGTCCGATCATCACGTGAGATGAGGTGGTGTCAATGGTGAACATCTACATGTTGATCATATCTACTATATGACTCATGCTCGACCTTTCGGTCTTCCGTGTTCCGAGGCCATGTCTGTACATGCTAGGCTCGTCAAGTCTAACCCGAGTGTTCTGCATGTGCAAAACTGGCTTGCACCCGTTGTATGCGAACGTAGAGTCTATCACACCCGATCATCACGTGGTGCTTCGAAACGACGAACCTTCGCAACGGCGCACACTCGGGGGGAACACAATTTTATCTTGAAATTTTAGTGAAGGATCATCTTATAATGCTACCGTCGACCTAAGCAAAATAAGATGCATAAAAGGATTAACATCACATGCAAATCATAAGTGACATGATATGGCCATCAACTCGTGCTTTTGATCTCCATCTCCAAAGCACCGGCATGATCTCCATCGTCACCGGCGCCACACCATGATCCCCATCATCATGATCTCCATCATCGTGTCGCCATCGGGGTTGTCGCGCGCCCACCATGCTCTTACTACTATTGCTACCGTTTAGCGATAAAGTAAAGCATTACAAAGCGCTTAATGATTGACACGCAGGTCATACAAAAATTAAAGACAACCCTATGGCTCCTGCCGGTTGCCGTATACATCGACATGCAAGTCGATATCAACTATTACAACATGATCATCTCATACATCAAATATATCTCATCATGTCATTGGCCATATCATATCACATACATACCCTGCAAAAACAAGTTAGACGTCCTCTAATTTGTTGTTGCATGTTTTACGTGGCTGCTATGGGTATCTTGCAAGAACGCTTCTTACCTACGCAAAGCCACAACGGTGATATTCAAGTTGCTATTTAACCTTCTACAAGGACCGCCTTGTTCTGTTCCGATTCAACTAAGATAGGAGAGACAGACACCCGCCAGCCATCTTATGCAACAAAAGTCACATGTCTGTCGATGGAACCGGTCTCATGTACGTGGACATGTAAAGTTGGTCCGGGCCGCTTCATCCCATAATACCGCTGAATCAAGAAAGACTAAGGAGGGCAGCAATTTAAACATCAACGCCCACAAACCCTTTTGTGTTCTACTCGTGAAAGCATCTACGCAAGAACCTAGCTCTGATGCCACTGTTGGGGAACGTTGCATGGGAAACAAAAATTTTCCTACCGTTCACCAAGATCAATCTAGGAGATGCATCTACGAGGGGAGAGTTGGATCCACATACCCTTGTAGATCGCTAAGAGGAAGCGTTAAGAACGCGGTTGATGGAGTCGTACTCGCCGCGATTCAGATCGCTGAAGATCCAAGCACCGAAGCAACGGTGCCTCCGCGTTCTTCACACGTACGGCTCGGGGACGTCTCCTCCTTCTTGATCCAGCAAGGGGTGGAGGAGAGGTTGATGGAGAGACCGGCAGCACGACGGCGTGGTGGTGATGGTGGTGGAGGATTCCAGCAGGGCTTCGCCAAGCACCGCGGGAGAAGAAGATGTTATGGGAGAGGGAGGGCAGCACCGAGGCACAAAACGTGTGTTGGCTGCCCTCCCTTTGCCTCACTATATATAGGGGGGTGGAGAGGGGAGGGGCGCCCTAGGGTTTCCCCTAGGGGGGCCGGCGGCCAGGGCAGGGGGGGGCGGCGGCCAAGGGCCAGGCCCTAGGGTTTCCCCCCTTAGGTGCCTTGCCCCCCAAGCCAGGGGGGGTGCGGCTGCCCTAGGAGGGTCCAGCCCCCCATGCGCCATAGGAGAGGGCCCAGGGGGGGGCGCACAGCCCTATGAGGGCTGTGGTGTCCCCCCTTTGTGGCCCATTAGGCCCAGAACCACTTCCGGGACCCCCGAAACCCTTTTCGGTAATCCGCCGATTTCCCGATACTCCCCGGAACACTTCCGGACTCCGAAACCTTTCATCCTATATATCAATCTTCGTCCCCGGACCATTCCGGAGACCCTCATCACGTCCGGGATCTCATCCGGGACTCCGAACAACCTTCGGTAACCATGCACTGTTCTCACTAACAACCCTAGCGTCACCGAACCTTAAGTGTGTAGACCCTGCGGGTTCGGAAACCATGTAGACATGACCGAGACACTCCCAGGTCAATAACCAATAGCGGGATCTGGATACCCATATTGGTTCCCACATGTTTCTCGATGATCTCATCGGATGAACCACGATGTCAAGGATTCAGGCAATCCCGTATACAGTTCCCTTTGTCTCGTCGGTATGTTACTTGCCCGAGATTCGATCGTCGGTATCTCTATACCTAGTTCAATCTCGTTACCGGTAAGTCTCTTTACTCGTTACCGTAATACATAATCCCATGACCAACCACTTAGTCACTTTGAGCTCATTGAGATGACGTATTACCGAGTGGGCCCGGAGATACCTCTCCGTCACACGGAGTGACAAATCCCAGTCTCGATCCATGTCAACTCAACAGACACCCTCGGAGATACCTGTAGAGTACCTTTATAGTCACCCAGTTACGTTGTGACGTTTGGCACACACAAAGCACTCCTACGGTGTTAGTGAGTTACATGATCTCATGGTCATAGGAACTTATACTTGACATGCAGAAAACTATAGCGATAACTGACACGATCAAAAGCTATGTTAACGTTTGGGTCTCGTCCATCACATCATTCTCCTAATGATGTGATCCCGTTATCAAATGACAACTCATGTCTATGACCTGGAAACCGCGGTCATCTTTGATCAACGAGCTAGTCCTGTAGAGGCTCACTAGGGACACAAAATCTGTCTATTCATCCACACGTGTATTTGAGTTTCCAATCAATACAGTTATAGCATGGATAATAAACGATTATCATGAACAAGGAAATATAATAATAACTCTTTTATTATTGCCTCTAGGGCATATTTCCAACAACATTTTGCCCGATCGCCCAAGATAAAAAGAGCACCAACCAAAACAGTGGGTCCGCTTTGATGCAACAACCAATAGGGGAAAGTTCGACACATATTATGGTTACATAGAGGAGATATGGGAACTTGACTATAGACGTGGTTTGAAGGTCCCTTTGTTTCGGTGCAAATTGGTCAATCTGACAGGAGGTGGGGTAACGGAAGACCCGTAGTACGGAATGACAATAGTGGATATCAACAATCTTGCGTACACAGATGAACCATTCGTCCTAGCCAATGATGTGGCGCATGTTTTCTATGTGAAGGACATGTCTACCAAGCCGAGAAAAAGAAAAGATAAGAAAGCGAATACATCATACGATGAGCCAAAGCGCCACATAGTTCTTTCAGGGAAAAGAAACATCGTGGGAGTGTAGGACAAGACAGACATATCAGAATATTATGAAAAGGTTCATCAAATTGCTCCCTTCAAAGTAAATATTGACGTGAGCATCCAGTTAAATGATGAAGACTGTTCATGGCTACGACGCAAAGGGTCACCCTCGAAGAAAAAGTTTTACACCCAAAGAGACCACTCTGGGATGTGACCGGCTTCACTGTCATCACTTTCTTCTCTAGTGAGTTTTTCGACTGATATATCTGGAAAGTCCCACTTCGGTAAACCAGAGGGAATTTTTGTAATAGTTAGGGTACTTAATTATGTGTTTTGGCATTTGAAACGTGAAGAAATATTATGTATAAACAAATATTATGGACTCTGAAAAGGTTGAAAGTTGGCATGGTATCATCATTTCACCTACATAGCATGTGCTAAAGAGTTCAGAGGGTTACATAAAAAATCGGATGCACTTCGTGTACAAAATGGACAATCTCTTTCGAAGTATCATGGTTTCGGACAAAAACTCATCTATTAGAAAGGCATTTCATTTTTAACATATTTCAAGTCCAGACTTTTTGTGCAT
Organism: Secale cereale; assembly: GCA_902687465.1. Lineage (NCBI taxonomy): Eukaryota > Viridiplantae > Streptophyta > Magnoliopsida > Poales > Poaceae > Secale > Secale cereale. Next base: position 656,668,956 of record LR738712.1, read on the forward strand.
TCAACATGCACCATTCAAAACCACATGATAAATTTTCAACCCTTTCTAACTTCATTTGCTATTTTTCATACATTTATTGATTGTTTTTGAGCTAAACGACCCTGAAATTGAAAAGCACTACAAAATGAACTCTGAAAAGGTTTAAAGTTGGCATGGTGTCATCATTTCGCCCACATAGCATGTGCTAAAAAGTCGAGAGGGTTACGGCAAAAACTGGATGCACTTCGTGTACAAAATGGACAATCTCTTTCGAAGTATCTCGGTTTCGGACGAAAACTCATCTGTTATAAAAGCATTTCATTTTTTAAATAACCTAAGAATTACCAAATTGAATAAAATGATAAAACACACTAATATTAAACACCCAAAAAAGAATCATTGAAAAATCTATTTTTAAAGTAAAGTTATTGACAAACTAGTGATTCACACAAAATTCTAATAATTCAAATTTAAACTATCCAAATTTGTAAACTACTGGTACTAATAGAAAGTTTATATTTTTTATGACTTAAAGCATTCACTCAAAAACTCTAAATAAATCAGAAAACAACTCGGAAACAAAAGAAAATAAATAAATAAAGCAGAAAAAATGAAAAATAAATAAATTTAAAAAGCCCGCCTAATGGGCCACCACGGCCTGCATACGACTAGAAACCCAACATCTAGTTGGGCCAGGATGTAGGCCCGCAAGGCCCAGTAGGCCCAACAGGGCGGCGCAGGAGAGGTTGGCCCAGAAGGCCTACATTAGAGAGGTGCTCGATGTTGTGGCTGCGCCGGGGCTTATAAACAGGTGCTGGCCGCTCTCAACTAGCGAGGTGGGACTAAACATCGACACGCACCGCGCCTGCCAGCACACCACCTTTAGTCGCAGTTGGTGGCTCCAACCGCGACTAAAGGGGGTCTTTAGTCGCGGTTGGAGCCACCAACCGCGACTAAAGGTCTGGCTTCCCGTCGCTTGGCCTGGCCACAAGTGACCTTTTGTCGCGGTTGGTGGCACCAACCGGGACTAAAGGTGCCACCTATATATACAACACTTACGAATTTTTACCAAAATCCTCCATTCTCTTCTCTCGACGACGTCGAACTGCCGGAATACCTCGACATTGTCGTCCGTCCGCGCGCCCCTACCCCTTGAAGCCGCCGTCCGTCTGTGCCTCTGCCGCACCTCGACGTCGTGGCCGTGCCGCCGCGCCCCTGCACCTCGTCGTCGACGACGCATGCCGTCCGTCTGCGCCCCTGCACCTCGCCGGCCGTCGCGATCCGTCCGCGCCCCTGCCGCACCTCGCCGTCGCCATTGCCGCCATACGTCCGTCCGCTGTGAGCTCGCGCGGCTGCCCCCTCCGGTGATTTTTTTCACTAGTAGTATATATATGTATGTATAGAAATTAATTAGCTTAGATATTTTAGATGATTATTTTTTCACTAGTATATATGAATTGCATTTATGGTACATGAGAGAAGTAAAGACTACCGATCGAGAGTCCCTCATGGTGAGAGTAAAGGCAGAGCATTACTACCATGAAAAAGATCTGTGGGTTGAGTTTCAAGAAATATTAGTTATTCAATCAAGGTGCACTCGACAAATCTATCATCAGTTGCTATTGTTTGTAAGTGATTTCTTTCTGTAATTTAAGTCTCTAGCTAGTTGTAGTGCTCATTCATTACCTGTAATTATCCTCACTATATTCTTTTCTATGGTATTATGCAGAATGAAGATGTATGAAATGAAAAAAAGCTGGAAGCTATGGCATTGGGTTCATTGACCCAAATACCATTAATGAAAAGACATGGTTACAAGAATATGATCGACCATACACAGAGAAATGATTGCTACAGTTCCTGCTGCACCTAAATACCCAACCAGACATACTACTTCCTTACAACTTTGGGTGAGTCACACTGTCTTGTACTACAAATTCTGTTTTTGCTTACTAGATGTTAATAAGTGTACTTGCTGAGTTATGCACATGCCCGCTTAATTATATGAATGTGTGTGCGTATGCATCTTTAACTGGATCCTGCTAATCATTGAAGTTGACGAGAGAAGAGTTCAAGTATTGGACTCACTACTTACAGAAACTAAGGAATACTCAATCGTGAGGGGGATGGTCGACAGGTAATTTCAATCATTATCAAACTATATGTCGGCCTCTTTAGTTCATTTCCTGATAGCAACTAATTAATAACTCATTTATTCATTTTCTTTGTCGGCGGGCAGGGCTTGGTAAAAGTTCATCAAACAGGTTCAAGGCCCATGAAAACAACAGCTGAAATGGTGTCGACCCAAGGTAATTAATTAAGTAGCTAGTACTAGCTAGCTACCATCTCCTTAACTCTAGTTTGAATACCATTATCATGCATGATTAATTATTATCTGATTGAATTCTATTCTCATAAAGGCCCTGAAGCAGGCGCCGGGGACTAATTTATGTGCATACTACATTTGCGAGAACATTCACATGATGGCGTCCGAAAGGAGCAGAGATGATAGAGTCCAATGGGTATGTTTGCCAGAACACTGTTCACAATTTTAACATCATTATCTAATATATATATATACACAGAACTAATACATGCATATTGATCTCCTTCTCTACGGATGAAGGAGATGCGGGATAAACTCCTACCAGAAGATCGCGTACGAGCAATTCAAGAGGAAATAGCGGGATTTTGCTTCACCAGGTCATAGATCCCAAATAAGAATAATATTACAAGTTGTAATGCGTCCATGCATGTAATGATCTGCAAATTGTAGGAGAAATTGTATGCACCCAATTGTATATATATACATGTGTACGTATGTGATCGGTCGTGCGAGAAATTCGATGTATATATATATATATATATATATATATATATATATATATATATATATATATATATATATATATATATATATATATGGTGGGTCTATTCTTATAACACCCTTAAGACCTTATTCTCATAACAAAAACTTTATTCTCATAACACCTCCACTTAAATAGGTTTCTAGCGCGGAGCGCCACGAGGACAACAACTACTGTCCCGCCTCCTACCCCGCGCTGTCGCCCGGCCTACTTCCCCCAGCACCGGCGCGCTGGCTCCTACCTGATGCAGTGCGGTTTTCTTGTGCAGTTCGGAAGTGCAAAAAAACGCTCGCTGCCATTATTCATCGGTCGCACCGTTTTTAAAACTGCTTTTAAACCGTGCGGAATCTCGAAAAGTGTTCAACATGGCGAAGTCGCGTGTACTCCATAACTTTTCAACGGTATATTACACGCATAATTCCGATAAACAATTAAAAAACTAGAGCAAAAAATGTACCGAAAAAACAACACGTACAGTTTTTTCAAACATGCAGTTCATCGTTTTCAAAACTGCTCTTAAACCGTGCGGAATCTCGAAAAGTGTTCAACATGGCGAAGTTGCGTCTACTCCATATCTTTTCAACGGTATATTACACGCATAATTCCGATAAACAGTTAAAAAACTAGAGCAAAAAAGGTACCGAAAAAACAACACGTACAGTTTTTTCAAACATGCAGTTCACCGTTTTCAAAACTGCTCTTAAACCGTGCGGAATCTTGAAAAGTGTTCAACATGACGAAGTTGCGTCTACTCCATAGCTTTTCAACGGTATATTACACGCATAATTCCGATAAACGGTTAAAAAACTAGAGCGAAAAATGTACCGAAAAAACAACACGTACAGTTTTTTCAAACATGCAGTTCACTGGTCTCTGTGTTGCAGTATCTGTGCAGTTCGGAAGCGCAAAAAAACGCTCGCTGCCATTATTCGTCGGTCGCACCATTTTCAAAATTGCTCTTAAACCGCGCGGAATCTCGAAAAAGTGTTCAACATGACGAAATTGCGTCTACTCCATAGCTTTTCAAACACGCAAAAAAACGCTCGGTGCCATTATTCGTCGGTCGCACCGTTTTGAAAACTGCTCTTAAACCGTGCGAAATCTCGAAAAGTTTTCAACATGGCGAAGTTGCGTCTACTCCATAGCTTTTCAACGGTATATTACACGCATAATTCTGATAAACGGTTAAAAAACTAGAGCAAAAAAGGTATCGAAAAAACAACACGTACATTTTTTTCAAACATGCAGTTCACTGGTCTCTGTGCAGTTCAGAAGCGCAAAAAAACGCGTCGATTTGGGTGTCACAAAAAGCAGAGTTTTCGCGTTATTGTAATTTCAAAACTGCTCTTAAACCGTAATGAATTAGAGGGGGTGTTCTAAATGAAAAAGTAGCGTCTTGACGATATCTTTCCAACGGTGTATCATTTGGATCATTTCGACCAACGTTTTGTAAATATTTCACGAAAAACGGCCACTGCCCTTCATAGTCAGCCGCACGATTTTCAAAATTAACTAAAAACATTTCAACATATGAAAGTTGCGCCTCGTTCGTAGCTTTCCAACGGTATATTACACGCCTTGTTTCGACAAACGGTTAGAAAACTGGAGTGAAAATAGTACAAAAAATTTGAAAAAATTCGAAAAACACAATTCCACGATTTAGTAAATTCAAAACTGCTCTTAAACCGTAGCGAATTAGAAAAAAATAATAGATATGAAAAAGATGCGCGCCGACGATACCTTTCCAACGGTGTATCATATATTTCATTCCGACGAGCGGTTTAGAAAAAAAAACGCAAAAAAACGCTCGGTGCCATTCGTTGTGAGCCGCACGATTTTCGAAACTGCTCTTAAACTATGATAAATTTTGAAAAGTGTTCAAAATGGCGAAGTTGCATCTACTCCATAGTTTTTCAACGGTATATTACACGCATAATTCCGATAAACTGTTAAAAAACTAGAGCAAAAAAGGTACCGAAAAAACAACACGTACAGTTTTTTCAAACATGAAGTTCTGTTGCAGTATCTGTGCAGTGCGCATAGCTTTCCAATGCAGTAACACAAAGCAGTTCGGAAGTGTTATGAGAATAGACCGGCTGTATATATATATATATATATATATATATATATATATATATATATATATATATATATATTACGTATGAGAAATTTTATTTATATAAATGCATAACGTGTACAATATGTAGTAGCGTAAAATATGTTTGAAATGAAAAAGAATTAAATGGAAAACACAAAACTAAAATGAAAAATAAATCAGAAACCCAAAAATCCCTACACCTTTTAGTCCCGGTGGTGTAACCAATCGGGAATAAAGGCCCCCAGCCCCCCGGCGCTGGCTCGTGCCATGTGGTACCTTTTGGTCCCGGTTCGTGCCACGAACCGGGACTAAAGGTTCCCCAGCCCCCGGCGCGGGCTCGTGCCACATGGTGGGCCTTTGGTCCCGGTTTGTGTTGAACCGGCACTAAAAGGGGGGGGGGCTTTAGTCCCCACCCTTTAGTGCCGGTTGCAGAACCGGCATTAAAGGCCCTAACGAACCGGGACTATAGACCAATTCTGCACTAGTGTCCATGAGTTCTTCCTCGCCAACCAGCCAGCCCAGGTGGTTCATCTCAATGCCGAGTCCCTCACCCAAGGTGACCTGCATGGCGCGAAGTACTGCGGCTCCTACTTAAGGAGATCACATAGGACACATGCGTTGCGCCGATGGCTCCACGGCTCTCACCATTGGCCTCAGTGGGGGTGGCTCTCCGCTCGGTGGCGGCTTCTCGTTGAGTGACCGCGTTGACCGCGGCAAGATACCGGCTAACACGGGCACTCCTGCTCGTGGCGGGTCATACGCTTGCGGTCGTGGTCAGGGGCGCACCGGGTCCAACGGTAGGCACACGGGCGGACGTGGCCAGACACATCTCATGCCGGGGCAGCTCCCTGGATTGGATATTTTGCCCCGCGGGGGCACCCTTCACACCCCAGGGGCATGCGCTATGGACCCCCCAGCACCTCCGGTGTGCTCGGGACTCGCTCCGACAACCCCGCCCACGCCTACCCCATGCTCTACCCCGAAGCACCATCGTCCTTGAACCATCCTGCACGCTGCCGTCATGGGACTAGGTCGGCCTGATCGCCGCCATACAGAGCATGTCTGTGCAATAGTGTTGCTACCGGCTCGGCCAAACTCACATCCCGCCCCCTCTATCTCCACAACATTCTCTACGCCCCTCGTGTAGTTACAAACCTTATCTCAGTTCTCCGTTTTTGCATTGACAATTCTTTTCATAGTCGAATTTTACCCCTTTGGCTTTGTTGTGAAGGATCTAGCCACTCAGACCCCACTCATGAGCTCCAGTAGCTACGGCCAGCTATAATCCTTCCCCACCGGCAATACCACCCACCCGGCGGTGCTCTCTGTGGACGTTGGAAACTTACGGCATCGGCGATTAGGGCACCCCAGAGCTCCCTCACTTTCCTTTTTAGCGAATAACTTTTTACCAAATTGCAATAAAGCACTACACCCTCGTGGTGCTTGTGATGCATGTCAATTAGGTCACTAGCACGTCTTCCTTTTCCAGATTCTATGCCATTCATTAACTTTCCTTTTCAAATAGTTCATTGTGATATTTGGACCTCACCAATTGGGAGTTTTTCTCGGAGTCAAATATTATTTATTTGTCATGGATGACTTCACTCATTTCTCTTGGAGCTTTCCGCTCCGCCATAAGTCCGCTGCGGCTGCCACCCTGGAACGGTTTTATCAATACATGCTAGCTCAATTCCGTCCTTACATATAGTGTGATAACAGTGAGTTCCTCAATATTTGTCTCCGTACCTTCTTCTATAACTGTGGCATTGTGATACATCTACAACGTATCTATAATTTTTGATTGTTCCATGCTATTATTTATGAAGTCTTGGATGTTTAATGGGCTTTATCATTCACTTTTATATCATTTTTGGGACTAACCTACTAACCCAGAGCCCAGTGCCAGTTTCTGTTTTCCTCCTGTTTTAGGGTTTTATAGAAAAGGAATATCAAACGGAGTCCAATTGATGAGCCAATTTTTTATGATTTTTTCTGGACCAAAAGAAGCCCTCGAAGCAAAAGAGTTGGGCCAGGAGAGCCACGGGCTGCCCTTGAGGGTGGAGGGTGCGCCCTGGACAGGGCGGCGCGCCCCCCTATCTCGAGGACGGCCCATAGCCCCCCTTTACTTGGCCCCGACTCCAAAAATTCCTATAAATACTGAAACCTTCGGAAATTAACCTAGATCGAGAGTTCCGCCGCGGAAAGCCTCTGGTGCCACCAAAAACCAATCTAGACCCCGTTCCGGCACCCTACCGGAGGGGGAATCCCTCTCCGGTGGCTATCTTCATCATCCCGGCGCTCTCCATGACGAGGAGGGAGTAGTCTACCCTCGGGGTTGAGGGTATGTATCAATAGCTATGTGTTTGATCTCTCTCTCTCTCTCTCTCGCTCTCTCTCTCTCTCTCGTGTTCTTGAGATGGCATGATCTTGATGTATCGCGAGCTTTGCTATTCTAGTTGGATCTTCTTCTCCCCTTCTACTCTCTTGTAATGGATTGAGTTTTCCCTTTGAAGTTATCTTATCGGATTGAGACTTTAAGGATTTGAGAACACTTGATGTATGTCTTGCACGTGTTTATCTGTGGTGACAATGTGATATTATGTGATCCACTTGATGTATGTTTTGGTGATCAACTTGCGGGTTCCGTGACCTTGGGAATCTATGCATAGGGGTTGGCACACGTTTTCGTCTTGACTCTCCGGTAGAAACTTTAGGGCACTCTTTGAAGTTCTATGTGTTGGTTGAATAGATGTTTCTGAGATTGTGTGATGCATATCGTATAATCATGCCCACGGATACTTGAGGTGACAATGGAGTATCTAGGTGACATTAGGGTTTTGATTGATTAGTGTCTTAAGGTGTTATTCTAGTGCGAACTCTATGATAGATTGAACGTTACTACGGACTCTTGAATAGATCGATCAGAAAGAATAACTTTGAGGTGGTTTCGTACCCTACCATAATCTCTTCGTTTGTTCTCCGCTATTAGTGACTTTGGAGTGACTCTTTGTTGCATGTTGAGGGCTAGTAATATGATCCAATTATGTTATCCTTGTTGAGAGAACTTGCACTAGTGAAAGTATGAACCCTAGGCCTTGCCTACTATCATTGCAATACCGTTTATGCTCACGTTTACCACTTGCTACCTTGCTGTTTTTATATTTTCTTATTACAAAAACCTATATCTACCATCCATATTGCACTTGTATCACCATCTCTTCGCCGAACTAGTGCACCTATACAATTTACCATTGTATTGGGTGTGTTGGGGACACAAGAGACTCTTTGTTATTTGGTTGCAGGGTTGTTTGAGAGAGACCATCTTCATCCTACGCCTCCCATGGATTGATACACCTTAGGTCATCCACTTGAGGGAAATTTGCTACTGTCCTACAAACCTCTGCACTTGGAGGCCCAACAACGTCTACAAGAAGAAGGGTGCGTAGTAGACATCACATTGCCTTACATCTCTCTTGCCCGCACACCACCCCTCAAAACGGCAAGGCTGAGCGGGGCATTCGCTCCACAAACGACATATCGTGCACGCTCCTTCATCAAGAACACATGCCACCTTCATTTTGGATTTAGGCCCTTCATACCGCTACATACTTACTCAATATTCGCCCATCTCTCGTCATCCAAAACAACATGCCCTACTTCACACTCTACAGTGACTCTCCTAAGCACACATCTTTCCGCACGTTCAGCTACCTATGCTACCCGCTCCTTTCCCTCTCTTTGTCCGATGTGTTCTTGAAAGGATCGAGAAGAGGGGTCTAGAGGGGGGTGATTAGACCCTCAACAAGCAAAAGTTACAGTGTTTAATTTCTTCAAGTTGAGGTAGAGATTTACCACAAGTTTAAGCATTCACAATACATTTCAAGAAAGCAAGGTAAGAGTATGAGCAGCGGAAAGGTAAAGCATGCTATTTGCAAGAAAGTAAAGGGATGGGATTGGAGTGTGCGAACGCAATGAAGACATGGAGATTTTTGGCGTGGTTCCGATAGGTGGTGCTATCGTATATCCACGTTGATGGAGACTTCAACCCATGAAGGGTAACGGCTGTGCGAGTCCACGGAGGGCTCCACCCACGAAGGGTCCATGAAGAAGCAACCTTGTCTATCCCATCATGGCCATCGCCCACGAAGGACTTACCTCACTCGGGTAGATCTTCACGAAGTAGGCTATCTCCTTGCCCTTACAAACTTCTGGGTTCAACTCTACAATCTTGTTGGAGGCTCCCAGGCGAAACCTAACCAATCTAGGAGACACCCCTCTCGAAAAGGTAATAGATGGTGTGATGATGATGAACTCCTTGCTCTTATGCTTCAAATGATAGTCTCCCCAACACTCAACTCTCTCTCACAGATTTGGCTATGGTAGAAAGATGATTTGACTGGAAAGCAACTTGGGAAAGCTAGAGATCAATATTCTTGTGGTTGGATTTGAATGTCTTGATCTCAACACATGAGTAGGTGGTTCTCTCTCAGAAAATGAGTAGTGGAAGTGTAGACACGTTCTAATGGTTCTCTCTCGAATGTAAATGGGGGTGGAGGGGTATATATAGCCTCCACACAAAATCCAACTGTTACACACATTTGACCCAACTCGGTCAGACCAAATAGAAGAACTCGGTCAGATCAAAGTAATTCAGAATGTGAATGTTAGGAATCTCGGTGGGACCGACATGATCAACTTGGTGGGACCGATGTGCTAGGGCTAGGGAGAAACCTCATCTCGGTGAGACTTATTGCATGAACTCGGTGAGACCAATTTCAGCAATGAGCAAACAGAGAGTTGGTCAAGCAAACTCGATGGGACCGATTGCACATTTCTGTGAGACCGAAATAACTACAATAGGCAACAAAGAGTTTGCAAGGCCATCTCAGTGAGACTGAGATCCGTATCGGTGCGACCGAATTGTTTAGGGTTTCTTGTACTGGCTATGTCAAGTGAATTCGATGGCGTTGGATAGATCAATTTGGTGGGACCGAGTTTGACTTTGGGTTTTGGACATATTTCAAAATGTGAAAGTGGCTGAGGGTTGAGTGGAGCAATATCGCTAAGCACTTGAGCAAGTAATCCATTAAGCAACACCTCATCCCCTTTTAATATTATTGGCTTTCCTATGGACTCAATGTGATCTTGGATCACTAAAATGAAAATGAAGAGTGTTGAGCTTTTTCCAAACTTGTCCTTAGCATTTTGAAGGGGTTCCACGTCCTCTTATCCTTGCCACGCCTTTGTTGAACTCATCTGAAATATACTATGTAAAGATATCAGCCCAAGAGATATGTTAACATTAATTACCAAAATCACCATGGGGGCACTTGTGCTTTCAATCTCCCCGTTTTTGGTAATTGATGACAACATACATCAAAGCTTTACATAAAGATATAAGGAATAACAAGTAAAGCTTTGGAAGGACACGTAACTTGCAAGGCTCCCCCTACATGTATGCAATCATGTAAAGATAGAGTATAAGAACATGTGAATGCATAAGCATGTCAGAGCAAGCAATGAGTTACAAGTATCTTGGCTATATGCATCAGAGCAAATGTGCAAATGATGTAGATATAAGGAAGTGTACCTTCATGTCCATGATTCCTTCTTGCAAACAATATGTACATCAGCAAGAGATCATCATGCACATGAGTGATTGATATGTCTCCAACGTATCTATAATTTTTGATTGTTCCATGCTATTATTTATGAAGTCTTGGATGTTTAATGGGCTTTATCATTCACTTTTATATCATTTTTGGGACTAACCTACTAACCCAAAGGCCCAGTCCAGATTTCTCTTTTTTTGCCTATTTCAGGGTTTTGCAGAAAAGGAATATCAAACGGGGTCCAAACGGAATGACACCTTCGCGAGAGATATTTTTGGAGAAAATCACGCACGGGAAATGTCAGGACCAAGTCAGGGGACAGCTGGGCTGCCCTCGAGTGTGGGGGCGCGCCCCCTTCCCAAGGCGCGCCCCCTGCCTCGAGGCTAGCCTGTGTAGCCCCCGGTGCCCTCCTTCTTCGTATATATACCTACGTACCCCAGAAACTCCAAACGTAGAGAGAAAACCCTAATTACACCACCGTAGCTTCTGTTCCCGTGGAGATCCCATCTTGGAGCCTGTTTCGGGAGGGGGATCCATCACGGAGGCCTTCATCATCATCATCATCGCCCTCCCCATGAGTTGTGAGTAGTTTACCACAGACCTTCGGGTCCATAGCTTGTATCTAGATGGCTTCTTCTCTCTCTCTGGATCTCAATACAAAGTTCTCCTCGGTCTTCGAGGAGATCTATTCGATGTAATCTCTTTTTGCGGTGTGTTTGTCGAGATCCAATGAATTGTGGGTTTATGATCAAGGTTATGTATGAAAGATATTTGGTTCTTCTCTGAACTTTTTATGTGTGCTCATAATATCCTTGCAAGTCTCTTCGAATTATTGGTTTGGTTTGGCCTACTAGATCTATAGTTCTTGCAATGGGAGAAGTGCTTGGCTTTGGGTTCAATCTTGCGGTGTCCTTTCCCAGTGACAGTAGGGGCAGCAAGGCACATATTATATTGTTGCCATCGAGGATAAAAAGATGGGGTTTTCATCATATTGCTTGAGTTTATCCCTCTACATCATCTCATCTTTCTTAAGGTGTTACTCTGTTCGTATTAACTCAATACACTAGATGCATGCTGGATAGCGGTCGATGTGTGGAGTAATAGTAGTAGATGCAGAATCATTTCGGTCTACTTGTCTCGGACGTGATGCCTATATAAAATGATCATGCCTAGATAGTCTCATAATTATTCGCTTTTCTATCAATTTCTCGACAGTAATTTGTTTACCCGCCGTAGAATATCGCTATCATGAGAGAAGCCACTAGAGAAAACTATGGCCCCCGGGTCTATTCTCAACATATCAATCTACATCTACTTTACTTTTCTTGCTTTTATTTCTTGTTTTATTAAACGAAAAATACCAAAAATATAATTATCATCTCTATCAGATCTCACTCTCATAAGTGATCATAAAGGGATTGACAACCCCTTATCGCGTTGGCTGCGAAGTTCTTATTTATTTGTGCAGGTGCGAGGGACTGGCGCGTGGTCTCCTACTGGATTGATACCTTGGTTCTCAAAAACTGAGGGAAATACTTACGCTACTGTACTGCATCTCCCTTTCCTCTTCGAGGGAATACAACACAAGCTCAAGAGGTAGCAGTGATGCATATACGTACCTTGTGTTCTTGAACTGGCTTTGGAAGAGGTGAACTTGAGAAAACAAGATTAGATAACACAAGAACACTCTAAATAAAGCGAGTTCAGAGAATAACAAGAGTACCAATACAGGGATGACATGTAATGAGTGAGTACTTAGTACTTCATTTGGATATAGACATGTCCCCAAAGATTTAGAGATATGCAATGAATTTTTAGAGTTTTTCTTCCCTAGATATGGATTCTTTCTCCCCCTGAATCTGATATTGGATAATGGAGAAGGAAGGGTATGAGAAAATCAAAGCAAGAAAACTCGGAGTAGGAAATGGCGCAGACAACCAAATATTGACATGTCTTTCCCTCTTAAAGACATGTGACTTCTCTTCTCTTGGTAAGTGTGCAACTTTTAGAAGAGACTTTGATGCTATCTCTCTTATAAGCTTTGATTGAGCTTTGATGTTCTCTCTCTCCCCCTTTGACATCAATTTCCATGAAGGGTTTCTTCAAGAATCTGAGTCAAGTTGGTTTGGTCCTTGAGAGATACTACAAAGCAGCATGTAGCTCAAGATGCGGGTTGAGGCTAAGAATCATTGAGTGGAGCTGGAAAAGAATTAGGCAAAAAGTAATGACAAAGATTTTCAGCAGTGAAATCGGTGACGCCGATCCATTTTCATCGGTAACACCAAGTTGGCAGTGTCATGGATGATGCATATCGGTCAAACCGGGTTAGTCCACTTCGGTTGTACCGACGAACTGTATACAAGGAGTCCTTGTGCTTCGGTCTAGCTGATAGGCTAGAATCGGTGTGTCCGAGTTCCGTGCAGAGAAAATGTTTTGTCAACTCAGCTCTCTTGTCAAATGAAATTTCACAAGGATTTGCAATGAATTAAATACATAAGTAACATAGAAAAATAGATAAAAGAAAAGAAAAGAAATCTAGATGAAGTTTTTTTATTTAGAGGGAGAAAAAATAGCAAGAAACATATGCAAAACACAAAGTAAGTGAATAGAGAAACACTAGAGAACTTCATCTAGAAGGGGCCAGTGACAAAGTCACCTATGTTAGAGTATATTGACTTAGGAGTCAAGTGAGATCACTTGATCATAGGTCATACTCATCGTTTAAGCTCAAAATGGGGTTACCATTTTCGTTTAAGTACTTTGATGTATTCTCATCTCATTGAGTTGCTTTGACTCATAACTTGGAGTAAATCTTCTCTAAGATGGACTCACATACCTTGGGTGGTGTTGATTTTGATCATGTAGTCGAACTTGTGTTGGATGCTCAAGATTGATGTAGTCCATCAATAGTTCGGAGCATCTCTTCTTGTTTGAGTTCATCTTCCTACAAGGGTTAGTCTTGCAAGAAAGAGCACTTGTGTATCCAAAATGACAATCATGAGACATGATACCAAATGAAATTTTGATATATAGAAATTGTCAAAGGATATGTTGAGTGGATTCATGCTTCCTTGTAATAAACAACCATATCATAGGGACTTGGTAATGAAGAGATTGCTCAATATGTGTGTGGCTTGCAATCACATAGATTTGAGTTCATCCAAATACCTACAGGGATTAGATAACATCCAAAGGTACAAATATAGATCCAATACATATAATCATCATCATAAGAGAAATATCAAGGATTAGTCACAAAAGCTCATGCCTTGCATGTATCCAAATGGAGTTTCTACTCCAAGTTTGAGGCATCAATGATATTCAATTCACCTCTCAAACGGCAAAATACGTTCTCATAAAGTGGGTTGGTGAATATATCCGCTAATTGCTTATGGGTACGAACATGCTTAAGATTGATGTCTCCTTTAGCAACATGATCTCGAATGAAATGATGACCAACTTCAATATGCTTAGTTCGAGAATGTTGCACAGGATTGTGAGCAATCTTAATAGCACTCTAATTATCACAAAGCAATGGAACATGTTTCACATATATCCCATAATCTATAAGGGTTTGGGTCATGCAAAGTAATTGAGCACAACATGGTACTACGGTAATGTATCCTGCTTCGGCGGTGGATAAGGATACCGAGTTTTATTTCTTGGAGGACCAAGACACAAGGGATCTACCAAGAAATTGACAAGTACCTGATGTGGACTTTCTATCAACCTTGTCACCGACATACTCCGAATCGGAGTAGCCAAAAAGATCAAAAGAAGACCTCTTAGGATACCAAATACCAAAGTTTTGTGCATGAATTAAGTATCTCACTATCCTTTTCACAGCCTTAAGATGACATTCTTTAGGGGCTGGTTGATATCGTGCACACATGCACACACTTAGCACAATATCTGGATGGGGGCACATAGATATAACAATGAACCAATCATGGAGCGGTAAACCTTTTGGTCAACCGGTTTGCCATCCTTAGTCAAGTCAAGATGTCCACTAGTAGGCATGGGTGTTTTCATACCTTTGCTTTCTTGCATGTTGAACTTCTTGAAAAGGTCCTTGGTATACTTTGTTTGAGAAACAAAGGTACTTTCCTTAGTTTGCTTGATTTGCAAACCGAGGAAAAATTTGAGTTCACTCATCATAGATATCTCAAACTTCTCCGACATTAGCCTTCCAAATTTTTCACTAAAATGGGGGTTAGTCGAACCAAATATGATATCATCCAAATAAATCTGGCACACAGATAATTCGTCATTAACCCTTTTAGTAAAAAGTGTGGAATCGATTTTCTCAATTTCAAAGCCTTTTTAATAAGAAACTTGGTCAAGCATTTATACCATGCTCTAGGAGCTTGTTTAAGACCATAAAGAGCTTTGTGATGTCTGTAGACATGATTATGTTTCTTGGGATTAACAAAGCCGGGAGTTTGTTTAACATAAACTTCCTCCTCAATTTCACCATTAAGAAAAGCACTTTTAATGTACATTTGGTATAAAGTGATGTCATGGTGATTGGCATAAGCAAGTAAGATGCGTATGAACTCAAGTCTAGCAACGGGGGCATATGTCTCACCGTAATCCATACCTTCGACTTGAGTGTACCCTTGGGCGATGAGACGGGCCTTGTTGTGTACAACTTGTCCATCTTCACATCTTGCTTATTCCGAAATACCCATTTGGTTCCAATGACATTGTGCTTGTCGTCGGGCTTCTCAACCAATGTACATACTTGGTTTCTCTCAAAGTTATGTAGTTCCTCATGCATAGCATTCACCCAATCCGTATCATCAAGAGCTTCTTCAACCTTCATAGGTTCAACGTTACAAATGAATGAATAATGTTCACAAAAGTTAGCTAAACTAGATTTAGAGCGAGTGATTCTCCTAGTTAAAATGTCATTGTAGATTTGTTCAATGGGATGATCTCTTGCAATTTTTTCTCTAACTCGTGAGAGATTTTGTTTGGGTCGGGGGTGGAACATCCTCTTCATTGTCTTCTTCTTCTTCTTCTTCTTCTTCTTCCTATCCTTCTTCATTATCGTTGAAGTTGTTGTCTTCTGGAGGTGGAGAAGGAGGTCGGGATGGTTTATCTTGTTGCACTTCCTCGTTTCCTTCGTCTTGACGTGTTCCACTTGTGGATGCCTCCAAGTCAACTTGTGGTTCACCTTGGTGTCAAGTTGAGTCTTCCACTTGAATGGACGAAGTACTCTCCTTCACCTCCGTTGGGCGAATCTTGCCAATAGATAAGTCTTGAATTTCTTCCGAAGGGTCCTTGTCTCGTACATCAATTGGCAATTTCTCTACTTGCGAGCCATTAGATTCATCAAACTTCACATCTACCGTAATTTCAACTTTTTGGTTGAAATTGTTGTAGACACGGTAAGTGTGAGAGTTTGAGCCATAACCAGGTAGGAAACCTTCATGAGATTTAGGAGCAAATTTCAAATGGCGATGCTTGTCAAGAATGTAAAACTTTGGGCCAAATACGCGAAAGTATCAAACTGGGGGTTTATTACCGGTGAGAAGCTCATATGTTGTCTTTCCGAGAAGCTTATGAAGATATAGTTGATTTGTAGCATGACAAGCTGTCTCAACCACTTCCGCCCAAAAGTGTGTTGGCGTTTTGTATTCGTCAAGCATCGTTCTTGCCATCTCAATAAGTGTTCAGTTCTTCCTCTCAACAACTCCATTTTGTTAAGGAGTGTACATAGCCAAGAACTCGTGTGAAGTCCCTTCTTCGTCAAGAAAGGTATCCACATTGGCTTTCTTGAACTCCTTTCTGTTGTTGCTCCAAACCTTATTGATCTTCACTTCAAAATGGTTTTGGGACTTCCTAGTGAAGTTCTTGAAGATTTTTTGGACCTGCGATTTATCATCAAGAAAGAACACCTGCGTAAATCTTGAAAAATCATCAACAATGACCAATCCGAATGAGTTACCACCGAGACTCTTGTAAGCGTTGGGACCAAAAAGATCCATGTGAAGTAGCTCGAGTGGTCTTCTCGTGGTCATGATATTTTTTACAGGATGACTTCCTCCAACTTGTTTTCCTGCTTGACAAGCACTGCAAAGTATATCCTTGTCAAATATAACGTCTTTAACACCAAGGATATGATCGCCATTAACAAGCTTATCAAGATTTCGCATGCCCACATGACCGAGCCTTCTATGCCACAACCAACCTTTAGAAGATTTAGCAATTAAGCAAGTACGAGGTTGAACCTTTTAAGTGAAATCAAAAATGTATAGATCACCTCTATGTATGCCGATAAAGACCATTTTATGATTATCTCTATGAAACACTTGGCAATCTACTTCAGTAAATAAGACATTAAAACTGAAATCAGCTAGCCAAGATATAGGAAGTAGATTATAACCAAGGGATTCAATGAGCATGGCATTTTGGATAGAGCTATCCTGGGAGATGGACACCTTACCAATGACAACTACCTTACCCTTAGATTTATTACCAAACGTGACATACTTGCAGGGACCATCGTTTTTTGCAAGCTCATGGAACATATCTCTATCTCCGGTCATATGGTCAGTACATCCACTATCAAGAACCCATTCCTTTCCTTCGGACATGTAGCCACGATAATTAGCCATTAGAACAAAGTGTCTCATGACTCATCAAGATCAAAGTCACTAGCATCATCATAATAGCCGTTCTCAACATCGTCGTCAATATGATCATCACCTAGGTCAAGTGAGTCATTAGAATTTGGGCTATGACAATGTTCATGCTTATATGAATTTTTATAGCTTCTAAGATGATATCGCCTATGATTCTAGCATTTCCTTTAGCACACATAAGATCACGAAGTTTAAGGAAACATTCATCAAATTTAGGATCTCTAGAGTCCATCTTATGAAAAGCAATTGTCTTGTGAAGGATTTCATCAAGGTTCTTCAAGGAATAGTTTGGGAACCGCTTCTCAAGATAATTTCATACGGTATAGGCACATTTGAAAGTAGGTAAGAAAACAAGCAAATTTCTAGACAATCCTCTAGTGATAAGATCAACACTTATAAGACTGCGAACCATGTCAAGATGCTCATCGGGTGTTGGATTCAAAGGTTCAATGGGAGGCACATAAGGGCTAACAATATACTTGTTCAAGTTGTATTCTTTGAAAATCTCAAGCATCTATTTTTCCAAGAGTCATAAAACTCTCCATCAAGAAAAGGTACTCTACTTCTAATATTCCCGAATGTAGACTCATCCATCTTCCTCCAATGGTGATTAAACCAAAGCAATGGAGACCAAAGCTCTGATACCAATTGAAAGGATAGAGAAGAAGGGTCTAGAGGGGGTGATTAGCACTCAACAAGCAAAAGTTGCAGTTTTAAATTTCATCAAGTTGAGGTAGAGATTTAGCACAAGTTTAAGCATTCACAATACATTTTAAGAAAGCATGGCAAGAGTATGAGAAGCGAAAAGAGTAAAGCATGCTATTTGCAAGAAAGTAAAGGGATATGATTGGACTGTGCAAACACAATGAAGACACGGAGATTTTGGGCGTGGTTCCGATAGGTGGTACTATCTTACATCCACGTTGATGGAGACTTCAACCTACGAAGGGTAACGACTACGCGAGTCCACGGAGAGCTACACCCACAAAGGGTCCATGAAGAAGCAACCTTGTCTATCCCACCATGGCCATCGCCCATGATGGACTTACCTCACTCGGGTAGATCTTCATGAAGTAGGATATCTCCTTGCCCTTACAAACTTCTAGGTTCAACTCCACAATCTTGTCGGAGGCTCCCAAACGACACCTAACCAATCTAGGAGACACCACTCTCTAAAAGGTAATATATGGTGTGATGATGATGAACTCCTTTCTCTTGTGCTTCAAATGATAGTCTCCCCAACACTCAACTCTCTCTCACATATTTGGCTATGGTGGAAAGATGATTTGAATGGAAAGAAACTTGGGAAGGCTAGAGATCAAGATTCTTGTGGTTGGATTGGAATGTCTTGATCTCAACACATGAGTAGGTGGTTCTCTTTCGGAAAATGAGTAGTGGAAGTGTAGGCACGTTTTGATGGCTCTCTCTCAAATGGAGATAGGGGTGGAGGGGTATATGTAGTCTCCACACAAATCCAACCGTTACACACATTTGACCCAACTCGGTTAGACCGAAGAACTTGGTCAGATCAAAGCAGTTCAAAATGTGAAAGTTAGGAATCTCGGTGGGACCGACATCATCAACTCGGTGGGAACAATGTGCTAGGGCTAGGGAAAACCCTCATCTCGATGAGACCGATTGCATGAACTCGGTGAGACCGATTTCAGCAATGAGCGAACGGAGAGTTGGTCAAGCAAACTCGGTGGGACCGATTACACATTTAAGTGAGACCGAAATAATTACAACATGCAATAGAGAGTTTGCAAGGCCATCTCGTTGAGACCGAGATCGTATCGATGTGACCTAATTGTTTAGGGTTTCTTGTAGTGGCTATGTCAAGTGAACTCAGTGGCGCCGGATAGATCAAATCGGTGGGGCTGAGTTTGACTTTGGGTTTTGGACATATTTGGAAATGAAAAAGAGGCTGAGGGTTTTGGAGCAATACCACTAAGCACTTGAGCAAGTAATCCATTAAGCAACACCTCATCCCCTTTTAATAGTATTGGCTTTCCTATGGACTCAATGTGATCTTGGATCACTAAAATGAAAATGAAGAGTCTTGAGCTTTTGCCAAACTTGTCCTTAGCATTTTGAAGGGGTTCCATATCCTCTTGTCCTTGCCACGCCTTTGTTGAACTCATCTGAAATATACTAGGTAAAGATATCAGTCCAATAAGAGATATGTTGACATTAATTACCAAAATCACCCAGGGAGCACCTGTGCTTTCAGTTCTCCTCTGCATGCCACTTGAGCCAAATGGATACAGGTGCCTCGACCTCTCAACACATCGCGTTATAACCCCCAGGCATGTAATTTTTGATTAAAATTGCTTCTTGTTTGCTGAACTCCCGAGTGCCCACATGCCTGCATGAGTTAGATCCGCCCCATACACAGAAAATCACGTGCCCCAACACATGCATCTCAGATCCACTGCTCCACCAATGTCGAGCCCACCTCCTGTCCGCCTGCATGCAGCTCCACCAATCCAGTGCACCCCCACCACCCGCCTGCATGCAGCGCCCCACGAACCAACCTCGGATCCAGGTGCCACTCACGCAATTGTCGTGCCAAACACGCTAGACCCAGCTGCACCCGACATCACGGAGTCCCACGTATCTCTCTCGATCCCCACAAGCAAGTTGCCCACCCCGGTCGCACCTCTGCATGCCACACCTGACTGAGACAGTTCTAGCTCCGCTTGCACGTCGCCACCATCCACCCTGCCGATGCATGAAGACCCACTCCCACCATGTGTCGTGCGAGTTGCACCTCCAAAAAACTTGCACTCCATGCAGACAAGGGTGAAATCAGGTTTCCAACAACCAAAGAAGCTTTTGAACATCACCACCTCTCCCGCACCCATTTCTCCTATCCGAGCAAACTACAAACAAGCCCTCGAAGACCCTAACTGTTATAATGCTATGCACGAAGAGTTTAACGCTTTGTGCAAAACAAAACGTGATCTTTGGTTGCTTGCCATGCAGGTGTCAACTTGGTGTTCGAGAAGTGTTGAAAGTGCGTTATGTCTACTAGAGGGGGGGGGGTAAATAGGCGATTTTTACAAATTCGTCACTGAGGAAATACTTTGTGAGGAAATAGCTAAGTGAAGAACAACAAGCAGCAGAATATGTACTCGGGTGCATGCAGAACAAGACAGTAGCATATTCATCATGATGAAATGAAACATACACAGAGCACAGGTAGCGTGTAAATAGGATATGCAGGCGGAAGACATGATGACTGAAAAAATAGGATTGAGGAAATTGACAAAGTCTTCAGTCATAGTCTTCAAACAGTAACGATCAAATGGATCAACAAGTAAGCGATGAAATGAAGGGTTGAGGAAATAGAACCAGTAGCTCGGTGAAGACAATGATTTGGTAGACCACTTCCAACTGCTGTGACAGTTGTACGTCTGGTTGGAGTGGCTTGGTATTTAAACCAAAGGACACACAGTCCTTACCGTATTCTCCCTGAGCTAAGGTCACACAGACCTCGCCCAATCACTCATGGTAAGTCTTCAAGGTGACTTCCAAACCTTCACAGACTTGGTCACCCCTCGATCCACAATTCCTCTTGGATGCTCTAGACCATGACGCTTAACTGTCTAGAAGATGCACAGTCTTCAAAGGTAACAAGCGTTGGTTCCACAAAGGAACAATCTCTTCAATGATGCTCAATCACTTTGGGTTTTAGGTGTTGGGGTTTTTGGTTTTTCCTCACTGATGAATTTCTCTCAAAGTTCTTGGAGGATGGGATGCTCTAAATGAAAAGTGTCAGTTTCTCTCAGAGCAGCCAACCAGCTAGTGGTTGAGGGGAGCACCTATTTATAGCCAGGGAGCTGCCCAACATGAGTAGACATAAATGCCCCTAATGATATGACCGTTATGTGGATAACATATTTGGGACAGCTGGCGCTAAGCACAAGAATGGTCGGAAATTTGAGCTCTCAAATTCCTTAGGGCTATCATGTTCCTCTTGTAGGGAATCTACACTAGTGAATTCCTAACTCCTCAGTCAGAACAAATTCCTCAGAGACCAGAGAATTTCGTCTCTGTCACTGAAGAATTGACTGAATTGTATGAGATTTCCAAAGGCTTCTCTCGAAGGATTGGGTATGTGTAGGCTTCGAGATGAGTATCACTTGGAAAATTTTCCTTAGTATTACCTCGACCCCCTTTAATAGTACGGTGTTTCCTATGACTCAAGAAAGGAAAATGAAACTATGAAAACAAAAGTCTTCACGCTGCATAATCCTCGCATCAATATCCATATCTTCAATCTCACACCAATTTCCTCATTTTAAAAGTCTTCAAGAAGACCAAAGTCTTTAAATGAAGACATTCATTTTTAAGGGTTGACTTTCTTCAGAAATATCAAATCTTCAGAGAGTTATAGAACCTGTGTACACTCACAAACACATCAGTCCTTTAACCTATAAGTCTTCAATACACCAAAATCACTAAGGGGCACTAGATGCACTTACAATCTCCCCCCTTTTGGTGATTGAGAAATAGGTTAAGTTTTCAATGGGGATACACATATGAATTGTAAATACTGATATTGACGAATTTGATTGCAAGATATAGAAGAAATTGATACCTCTCCAACGTATCTACTTTTCCAAACACTTTTGCCCTTGTTTTGGACTCTAACTTGCATGATTTGAATGGAAGTAACCTAGACTGACCCTGTTTTCAGCAGAATTGCCATGGTGTTATTTTTGTGCAGAAATAAAAGTTCTCGGAATGACCTGAAAATCAGCGGAGAATTATTTTGGAAAATATAAAAAATATCTGGGGAAAGATCCAAGCCAGGGGGCCCACACCCTGTCCACGAGGGTGGGGGGCGTGCCCCTCCCCCTAGGCGCGCCCCCTGCCTCGTGGGCCCCCTGTTGCTCCACCGACGTTCCCCCAGACTCCATATATTCTCTTTCGGGGAGAAAAAATCAGAGAGGAAGAATTATCGCGTTTTACGATACGAAGCCGCCGCCAAGCCCTAATCTCTCTCGGGAGGGCTGATTTTGAGTCCGTTCATGGCTCCGAAGAGTGGAGATCGTCGCCATCGTCCTCATCAACCTTCCTCCATCACCAATTCCATGATGCTCACCGCCGTGCGTGTGTAATCCCATCGTAGGCTTGCTGGACGGTGATGGGTTGGACGAGATTTACCATGTAATTGAGTTAGTTTTGTTAGGGTTTGATCCCTAGTATCCACTATGTTCTAAGATTGATGTTGCTATGACTTTGCCATGCTTAATGCTTGTCACTAGGGCCCGAGTGCCATAATTTCAGATCTGAACCTATTATGTTTTCATGAATATATGTGTGTTCTTGATCCGATCTTGCAAGTCAATAGTCACCTACTATGTGTTATGATCCGGCAACCCCGAAGTGACAATAGTCGGGACCACTCCCGATGATGACCGTAGTTTGAGGAGTTCATGTATTCATTACATGTTAATGCTTTGGTCTGGTACTCTATTAAAAGGAGACCTTAATATCCCTTAGTTTCCACTAGGACCCCGCTACCACGGGAGGGTAGGACAAAAGATGTCATGCAAGTTCTTTTCCAAAAGCACGTATGAGTATATTCGAAATACATGCCTACATTATATTGATGAGCTGGAGCTAGTTCTGTGTCACCCTAGGTTATAACTTTTACATGAGGAATCACATCTGACATAATTCTCCATCACCAATCCAATGCCTACGAGCTTTTAACACATTGCTTGTTGCTTATTTACTTTTCCGCTGCTGCTGTTACAAAAACTACAAAAACACTACCGTTACTTTTATTGCTGCTACCGTTACTTCCATATTACCTTGCTACTAAATTACCTTGCTGCAGATACTAAGTTTCCAGGTGTGGTTGAATTGACAACTCAGCTGCTAATACTTAAGAGTATTCTTTGGCTCCCCTTGTGTCGAATAATTAAATTTGGGTTGAATACTTGATACGTCTCCAACGTATCTACTTTTCCAAACACTTTTGCCCTTGTTTTGGACTCTAACTTGCATGATTTGAATGGAACTAACCCGGACTGACGCTGTTTTCAGCAGAATTGTCATGGTGTTGTTTTTGTGCAGAAATAAAAAGTCCTTGGAATGACCTGAAAATCCACGGAGAATTATTTCGGAAAATATAAAAAATATCTGCAAGAAGATGCAGACCAGGGGGCCCATACCTGTCCACGAGGGTGTGGGGCGCCCCCCTTAGGGTGCGCCCCCTGCCTCGTGGGCCCCCTGGTGCTCCACCGACGTATCCCCAGATCCTATATATTCACTTTCGGGGAGAAATAAATCAAGGAGAAAGAATTATCATGTTTTATGAGACGGAGCCGCCGCCAAGCCCTAATCTTTCTCGGGAGGGCTGATCTGGAGTCCGTTCGGGGCTCCGGAGAGTGGAGACCATCGCCATCGTCATCATCAACCTTCGTCCATCACCAATTCCATGATGCTCACCGCTGTGCGTGAGTAATTCCATCGTAGGCTTGCTGGACGGTGATGGGTTGGATGGGATCTATCATATAATCGAGTTAGTTTTGTTAGGGTTTGATTCCTAGTATCCACTATGTTCTGAGATTGATGTTGCTATGACTTTGCTATGCTTAATGCTTGTCACTAGGGCCCGAGTGCCATGATTTCAGATCTGAACCTATTATGTTTCCATGAGTATATGTGTGTTCTTGATCCTATATTGAGAGTCTATAGTCACCTAATATGTGTTATGATCCGGCAACCCCGAAGTGAAAATAATTGGGACCACTCCCGGTGATGACCATAGTTTGAGGAGTTCATGTATTCACTATGTGTTAATGCTTTGGTCCAGTACTCTATTAAAAGGAGGCATTAATATCCTTTAGTTACCAATAGGACCCCGCTGCCACGGGAGGGTAGGACAAAAGATGTCCTGCAAGATCTTTTCCATAAGCACGTATGACTATATTCAGAATACATGCCTACATTACATTGATGAACTGGACCTAGTTCTGTGTCACCCTAGGTTATAACTTCTACATGATGAATTGCATTCGACATAATTTCCCATCACCGATCCAATGCCTACGAGCTTTTCACATATTGCTGGTTGCTTATTTACTTTTCCGTCGCTACTATTACAAAAACCACAAAAACACTACCGTTACTTTTATTGCTGCTACCTCCACTATCATATTACTTTCCTACTAAACTATCTTGCTGCAGATACTAAGTTTCCCGGTGTGGTTGAATTTACAACTCAGCTAATACTTAAGAGTATTCTTAGGCTCCCCTTGTGTCGAATCAATAAATTTGGGTTGAATACTTTACCCTCGAAAACTGTTGCGATCCCCTACACTTGTGGGTTATCAAGACTATTTTCTAGTGCCATTGCTGGGGAGCATTGCTCTATTCTTTAAGTCACTTGGGATTTATATCTGTTGATCACTATGAAGAATTTGAAGGACTCAAAAACCAAGATCTTACCCTCAACTACGAGGGGAGGTAAGGAACTGCCATCTAGCTCTGCACTTGATTCTCCTTCTGTTATGGGTAAATTTGCGACACCTACTCATGCCACTTCTCCTTGATGATGCCACTTCTGCTATGTATGATGAAATTACTTCTATGCTTGATAATACTGTGCCACTAGGTGAATTTCTAGATGAACAAATTGCTAAGGTTAGGGAGAATGCAAACACTGAAACTGATGATATTTATGAAAGGGATGATGAAGCTTCTCCCAATAGGTATGAATTGCCTATTGTCCCTAAGGGTTATGTTATGGATGAAGAAACTGCTAGAGACTTTCTTGCTTGCAATGAGAGATATGATCTTAAGAAATTAATAGCTAAGCTGAAAGAAAAGTCCTTGAATGCTAGAATGAAACATGACCCTGCTTTTGCCAGTTCACCTATCTGTGTTACTGATAAGGATTATGAATTCTCTGTTGATCCTGAGTTAATTACTTTGGCTGAATCTTATCCTTTCCATGGCTATGAATCTGAAACTGTTGTGGCACATCTTACTAAGTTGAATGATATAGCCACCCTGTTTACCAACGATGAAAAGATTTGTTATTACTATATCCTTAAGTTGTTTCCTTTCTCGTTAAAGGGTGATGCTAAGACTTGGTTTAATTCTCTTGATCCTAATTGTGTGCGTAGTCCCCAGGATATGATGTATTACTTCTCTGCTAAATATTTTCCCGCTCATAAGAAACAAACTGCCTTACGGGAAATATATAACTTTGTGCAAATTGAAGAAGAGAGTCTCCCACAAGATTGGGGAAGACTTCTCCAATTACTTAATGCTTTGCCCGATCATCCTCTTGAGATGCATGATATACTTGATGTCTTTTATAATGGACTAACCGATGCTTCCAGAGACCACCTCGATAGTTGTGCTGGTTGTGTTTTCAGGGAAAGAACAGTTGAACAAGCTGAATTACTATTGAATAGTATGCTGGCCAATGAAAATAATTGGACACTTCCTGAACCAGCCCCTAAGCCAACTCCGAAGAAAAGACGTGTTCTATTTCTCAGTTCTGAAGATAGGCAAGAGGCAAAGAAATCTATGAAAGAAAAATGTATTAAAGCTGAAGATGTTAAGAATTTACCACCTATTGAAGAAATACATGGTCTTGATAACCCGACATAGGTAGTAAAGGTAAATTCTCTCTATAGATTTGATGAAGGTGATATTCCTCGTTATAAGTCTGCTAGCCAATGCTTAGATGAGTTTGACAATTTTATTGTGAAACAAGAAAACTTCAATGCTTATGTTGGTGGATAATTACAACACAATGCTTATATGATTGAACGCTTGAGTGATTATCTGTCTTGAGCTAAAGGTGAACTGAAACTCATTAGTATACATGCTTCTATGGTCACCACTCAAGTAGAACAAGTACTTAAGGCTCAGAATGATTTGCTCAATGAATTAAATAGTAAGAATAATGATAATGCCATTAGAGTTGTGACTAGAGGTGGCAGAATGACTCAGGAACCTCTGTATCCTGACGGCCACCCTAAGAGAATTGAGCAAGATTCTCAGAGAGCTAATTTAGATGCAGCCAGTTCTTCTAAGAAGAAGAAAAAGAAAAATGATAGGACTTTGCATGCTTCTAGTGAACCTGTTGCAGACACACCTGAGAATCCCAATGATATATATGTTTTTGATGCTGAGACACAATCTGGTAATGAACATGAACCTAGTGATAATATTAATGATGATGTTCATGATGATGCTCAACCTAGCAATGACAATGATGTAGAGATTGAACCTGCTATTGATCTTGATAACCCACAATCAAAGAATCAACGTTATAATAACAGAGACTTTGTTGCTAGGAAGCACGGTAGGGAAAGAGAACCATGGGTTCAGAAACCCATGCCTTTTCCTTCGAAACCATCCAAGAAAAAGGATGATGAGGATTTTGAGCGCTTTGCTAAAATGATTAGACCTATATTTTTGCGTATGCGTTTGACTGATGTGCTTAAAACAAATCCTTATGCTAAATATATGAAGGATATTATTACCAATAAAATAAAGATACCTGAAGTAGAAATTTCCACCATGCTTGCCAATTACACTTTTAAGGGTGGAATACCTAAGAAATTAGGAGATCCAGGAGTACCTACTATACCTTGCTCCATTAAACGAAACTATGTTAAAACTGCTTTATGTGATCTTGGAGCCGGTGTTAGTGTTATGCCTCTCTCTTTATATCGTAGACTTGACTTGAGTAAGTTGACACCTACTGAAATATCCTTGCAAATGGCTGATAAATCAACTGCTATACCTGTCGGTATTTGTGAGGATGTGCCTGTTGTAGTTGCAAATGTTACTATTCTAACGGCCTTTGTTATACTTGATATTCCCGAGGACGATAGTATGTCTATTATTCTTGGAAGACCCTTTTTGAATAGTGCAGGGGCTGTTATTGATTGCAACAAATGTAATGTCACTTTTCATGTTAATGGTAATGAGCATACGGTACACTTTCCGAGGAAACAACCTCAGGTCCACAGTATCAATTATATTGGAAAAATTTCAACTATCACTATTGGAGGTTTTGAATTTCCTCTTCCTACTACCAAGAAGACATATGACGTTCTTATTGTTGGGGACATACATATCCCCATTGAGGTAACCTAGTGTTATTCGAAAATTCTCCGGTTTCATGTTACTCGAAAATAGTTTATTAACAAGACCTGATCAACCTTGTTAATGGATTCCTTTTTGATGAGCATGGGATAGGTGAATCTAGATAGCACCACCTCCTGTACCCTCCTTTTACCTTCTGTTAATTAGGATAAATAAAGCAAAAATATTATTCTCTGTCTGTTTCCAGACTTATCCGTGCAATAACAAAATACCCCAAAAATAAAAGTTCTCCAAATGCCATGAAAATGAAATAAGATTTTTTTCTAGAATATTTGAGAAAATATGGCACAGAACGCACAGCGAGGGGAGACAGCACCTGGCCACGAGGGTCCAAAGCGCGCCCCCTGCCTCGTGGGCCCCACGTGTCCCCCCCACTTATTCCTGCACCCACACTCTTCTTCTTCCTCCCCAAAAAAATCACCAACCAACTCAAACCCGAGTTCTAGCTCATCTTGCTGCCATTTTCGATCTCCTTGCTCAAAGCACCATTCACCAAACTGTTTGGGGAGATTGTTCCTTGGTATGTGACTCCTCCATTGGTCCAATTAGTTTTTGTTCTAGTGCTTTATTTATTGCAATTTTTTGTTGCTGTAGTGACCTTTTTCTTGAGCTTGCATGTTAAATTTTCTTGGTCCCAAGTAGTTCTAATGCATGACATAGTCTCTAGGCACTAGTAGGAGCCGTTGCTATCAATCTTGTTGAGTTTGGTTAACTTTTATTTTGAGTTACTAAAAATTTCAGAAAAATGCATAGGAGAAACTTCCAAGGTGGTTCTTCAAGGAAGCAAGAACCAAGGCTCGCGTTTTGTGAGCCGGACGATGAATTACCGAGGGATGCGGACGTGCGGCCTTGTGAATGGCCGTCAGATGACTTTATGGATCAGGTTGGCATCAAGGATGAATTTTACGCATATGTGCGCAACGCTGACCTCGAGGGCTTCATACAAGATAAGTGCCCTCAGTACCGTGGCTTAATTGATAGCTTTGTGAGAAGGTTTAAATTTTCATCTTCACGTAATTCTCACACTGTCCTGTTTGACCTGTATGATAAATCTTACACAATGGACTTAGAGGATTTTAATGATGCTTGTAAACTCCCACAATGGGGCAGTATGGGTGACCCTCGCAAATCTGAATTTAGAGAATTCCTTGCTAGTATCACAGTGGGGGAATCTAGAGAAATCACACAGGCTACCATAGGGAGCATCCATTTTCCTACTATTCATTACTTTGCTCTCTTTATTGGTAGATGCATAAATGGTAAAGATGAGGCTTGTCACATGTGTGTCCCAGATCATAGTGTTCTCAAGAGTGCTGTACTAGGTGATAGATGATACGTCTCCGTCGTATCTAGAATTTTTTATTGTTCCATGCCAATATTCTACAACTTTCATATACTTTTGGCAACTTTTTGTAGTGTTTTTTGGGACTAACATATTGATCCAGTGCCCAGTATCAGTTCCTGTTTGTTGCATGTTTTTTGTTTCGTAGAATATCCATATCAAACGGAGTCCAAACGGAATAAAAACGGACGGATATTTTTTTGGAATATATGTGAATTTTGGGAAGCAGAACCAACATGAAACGATGCCCGAGTGGGCCACGAGGCAGGGGGCGCGCCCTGGGAAGGGGGGCGCTCCCTGGGCCCTCGTGGCCACACCGTAAGGCGGTTGATGCCCTTCTTTCGCCGCAAGAAAGCTAATATCCGGATAAAAATCGTGTCAGAAAATCAGCTCAATCGGAGTTATGGATCTCCGGGAATATAAGAACGGTGAAGGGACATAATCTGGGAACGTAGAAACAGAGAGAGACAGAGAGACAGATCCAATCTCGGAGGGGCTCTCGCCCCTCCGCCTCCATGGAGGCCATGGACCAGAGGGGAAACCCTTCTCCCACCTAGGGAGAAGGTCAAGGAAGAAGTAGAAGGAGGGGGACTCTCTCCCCCTCGCTTCCGGTGGCACCGGAGTGCCACCGGGGCCATCATCGTGTGACGGTGATCTATGCCAACACCTCCGTCATCTTCACCAACATCTCCATCATCTTCCCCCATCTATCTACAGCGGTCTACTCTCCCGCAACCCGCTGTACCCTCTACTTGAACATGGTGCTTTATGCTTCATATTATTATCCAATAATGTGTTGCCATCCTATGATGTCTGAGTAGATTATCGTTGTCCTATCGGTGATTGGTGAATTGCTATGATTGATTTAAATTGCTTGTGGTTATGTTGTTGTCCTTTGGTGCCCATCATATGTGCACGCGCGTGGATCACATCATAGGGTTAGTTGTATGTTGATAGGACTACGTATTGGAGGGCAAGAGTGACAGAAACTTCAACCTAACGTAGAAATTGATGCATATGCGATTGAAGGGGGACCAATATATCTTAATGCTATGGTTGGGTTTTACCTTAATGAATGTTAGTAGTTGCGGATGCTTGCTAATAGTTCTAATTATAAGTGCATAGAATTCCAAGTAAGGGATGGCATGCTAGAAGTGGCCTCTCCCACATAAAACTTGCTATCGGTCTAGTAACATAGTCAATTGCTTAGGGGCAATTTTGCAACTCCTACCACCACTTTTCCACACTCGCTATCACTAACTTTATTGTGTATTTATCTTAACAGCCCCTAGTTTTATTTACATGCTCTTTATATTTGTGCAAACCTATCCCACAAAAACTACAAAGTACTTCTAGTTTCATACTTGTTCTAGGTAAAGTAAACGTCAAGCGTGCGTAGAGTTGTATCGGTGGTCGATAGAACTTGAGGGAATATTTGTTCTGCCTTTAGCTCCTCGTTGGGTTCGACACTCTTACTTATCGAAAGAGGCTACAACTGATCCCCTACACTTGTGGGTTATCAAGACCTTTTTCTGGCGCCGTTGCCGAGGAGCAATAGCGTGGGGTGAATATTCTCGTGTGTGCTTGTTTGCTTTATCACTAAGTAGATTTTATTTGCTGTTCTAAGTTGTTCTCTATCTTTAGTTATGGATATGGAACACGAAATACCAAAAAACTTAGTTGTACTTGGTACTCATGGAGATGGGGAACCTCCTAAAACCCTCGATGCTCATTATGTGAAGGATATTATGTACTACTTTGATAATCCTGAGAAAACCCCATTCAACTATGTAATGGGAGTAACGTTGGATCAACGTGAATACTTTAGGGATTCTCGCTTGACACAAAAAGGGAAATTGTTATGGGATCAAATTCATATGTTGCATTGGTATGCTCGGCAACTATGCTTGAGACATGATTATACTTGTTGCTCTAGGATGAAGGCTCCAAACCTTCCCTTTTCATGCAAATTTAATGATAATGAAACCTTAGCTTCTTATGCTAATGGTATATATGATTATTATGATGTGGAATAAATAG
Source organism: Secale cereale (assembly GCA_902687465.1). NCBI lineage: Eukaryota > Viridiplantae > Streptophyta > Magnoliopsida > Poales > Poaceae > Secale > Secale cereale. Next base: position 656,699,693 of record LR738712.1, read on the forward strand.
AAGAATTCGTTGCTTTTAAGGGTGCTTATGAAATTGAATCTCTGTTTAAAAAGAATGATGCTTTTGATGATGATGTTTCTAGGCCTAAAAATCTTGCTATATTGAAATATTGCTATTTGAATTATGAATATAACTCCAATATTGATGCGTTTATTGAGAAAGTCTCCGTTGTCCAAGAAGAGACTTATATTTTGCAGGAAACTATGGAAGAAGAAACTGATGACATTGTGAACTCATTAGATGAAAAAGATGACGAGGAGAGCGAAGAACAAAAGGAGGAAGAGCGGATTAGCTACCCGTGCCCACTTTCTAATGAGAGTAACTCTTCAACTCATACATTGTTTAATTTCCATTCGTGCTTACCGAAGGATGAATGTTATGATGATTGTTATGATCCCATTGATTCTTTTGAAATATCCCTTTTTGATGATGCTTGCTATGCTTGTGTCCAAGATGCCAATATGAATTATGCTTATGGAGATGAACTTGCTATAGTTCCTTATGTTAAACATGAGATAGTTGCTATTGCACCCACACATGATAGTCCTATTATCTTTTTGAGTTCTCCAAACTACACTATATCGGAGAAGTTTGCACTTATTAAGGATTATATTGATTGGTTGCCTTTTTCCGTTACACATGATGATTTTGATAAATATAATATGCATGTGCTTGTTGCTCCTACTTGCAATTATTATGAGAGAGGAACTACATCTCCGCCTCTCTATGTTTCCAACACGATAAAATTGCAAGAAACTGCTTATACTATGCATTGACCTTTACTTGATGTGCATGAATTGTTCTTGTATGACATGCCTATGCATAGGAAGAGAGTTAGACTTCGTTCTTGCATGACACATATCACTTTGTGCTCACTACTAAATGCCAAATCATTGCTAATTAAAATTGGCTTTGATATACCTTGGGATCCGGGTGGATCCATTACTTGAGCACTATATGCCTAGCTTAATGGCTTTAAAGACAGCGCTGCCACGGAGACAACCCGGAAGTTTTAGAGTGTCATTTATTTATTTTGTGTGATTTTATAAAGTTTAAAAACAAAATAAAATAAAGAGGGGAACCTAAAACTTTTTCAAAAAGAAAAGTGAAAGTGATACAGACGAGCATTGTGAAAGTGGGGGATGTCCTTGAACTTTGTTCATGCCCATGGAAACTTTGTGAATCTTAATTACAGAAACTTTTCAAAAAAAATAATTATCCCCTTGTACAATTCCATTGTATTATAAAAATAATGTGCCAAGGTTTTCCTTTAGGATGTTTACAATGCTTGTTGGTTTATGCGGTGCAGGACATAAACTTTGGCTGTGGTGCGCGATTTTACACTTTTTGCTGGAACGTCAAATGGTTCTGAAACTTTTTGCACTGTCTTTCTATACAAATGGTTTATTTTTCCAAATTTTGGCAGACTTTTTCAAGTATCAGAAGTATGGTGAATGTTCAGATTATTACAGACTGTTCTGTTTTAGACAGATTCTGTTTTTTGATGCATAGTTTGCCTGTTTTGATGAAACTATCAATTTCTCAGTGGATTAAGCCATGGAAAAGTTATATTACAGTAGCTAAAATGCAAAAACAAAATATGAATTGGTTTGCAACAGTACTTAGAGTAGTGATTTGCTTTATTATACTAACGGATCTTACCGAGTTTTCTATTGAAGTTTTGTGTGGATGAAGTGTTCGAAGATCGAGGAGGTTTCGATGTGAGGAGAAGAAGGAGAGGCAAGAGCTCAAGCTTGGGGATGCCCAAGGCAACCCAAGTAAATATTCAAGGAGACTCAAGCGTCTAAGCTTGGGGATGCCCCGGAAGGCATCCCCTCTTTCTTCAACAAGTATCGGTATGTTTTCGGATTCGTTTCATTCATGTGATATGTGCAGATCTTGGAGCGTCTTTTGCATTTAGTTTTCACCTTTTCTTTTATGCACCATGCTGGTATGAGATACTCCTTGGTTGATTTATAGAATGCTCTTCGCACTTCACTTATATCTTTTGAGTATGGCTTTATAGAATACTTCATGTGCTTCACTTACATCATTTGAAGTTTGGATTGCATGTTTCTCTTCACATAGAAAACCGCCATTTGTAGAATGCTCTTTTGCTTCACTTATAATTGTTAGAGCATGGTCATATCTTTTGTAGAAAGAATTAAAACTCTCTTGCTTCACTTATATCTATTTAGAGAGTTGACAGGAATTGGTCATTCACATGGTTAGTCATAAAATCCTACATAAACTTTTAGATCGCTGAATATGATATGTTTGATTCCTTGCAATAGTTTTGCGATATAGAGAAGCTAATATGTGGGAGGAACTAGTGAATGATTGTGGTCTAGTAAAAATATTGGTGTTAAGGTTTGTGATTCCCGAAGCATGCACATATGGTCTCCTAACTATGTAACCAAATTGGCGCGCATTGTATTTTGATTGTTTATCTTTGCGTGAAGGTCGGGGGCGCGCAATGGTTAACTCCTACCAACCTCCCCCCTAGGAGCATGCGTCGTAGTATTTTTGCTTCGAGGGCTAATAGATTTTTCACAATAAGTATGTGAGTTCTTTATGACTAATGTTGATTCCATGGATTATACGCACTCTCACCCTTCCACCATTGCTAGCCTCTCTTGTACCGCGCAACTTTCGCTGGTACCATACACCCACCATATACCTTCCTCAAAACAGCCACCATACCTACCTATCATGGCATTTCCATAGCCATTTCGAGATATATTGCCATGTAACTCCATCGTTCTATTTATTATGACACGCACTATCATTGTCATATTACCTTGCATGATCGTAAGATAGATAGCATGCTGTTTCCATGGCTTGTCCGTTTTTTGATGTCATTGCTATGCTAGATTATTGCACATCCCGGTACACCACCGGAGGCATTCATATAGAGTCATACTTTGTTCTAGTATCGAGTTGTAATATCGAGTTGTAAATCAATAGAAGTGTGATGATCATCATTATTAGAGCGTTGTCCCAAAGAAAAAAAAAGAAAAAAAAGAAAAAAAAAGGAAAGGCCAAAGAAAAAAAGAAAGGCCCAAAAAAGAAGAAAAAAGAAAAAGAAAAAAAAGAAAAGAAAAGAAAAGAAAAAGGACAATGCTACTATCTTTTTCCACACTTGTGCTTCAAAGTAGCACCATGATCTTCATGATAGAGAGTCTCTTGTTTTGTCACTTTCATATACTAGTGGGAATTTTCATTATAGAACTTGGCTTGTATGTTCCAACGATGGGCTTTCTCAAATGCCCTAGGTCTTCGTGAGCAAGCAAGTTGGATGCACACCCACTTAGTTTCTTTTGTTGAGCTTTCATACATTTATAACTCTAGTGCATCTGTTCCATGGCAATCCCTACTCACTCACATTGATATCTATTGATGGGCATCTCCATATCCCATTGATACGCCTAGTTGATGTGAGACTTTCTTCCTCCTTTTTCTACTACCACCTTCTATTCCACCCATAGTGTTATGTCCATGGCTCACGCCCATGTATTGCGTGAAGAGTTGAAAAGGTTTGAAAAAGTAAACTATGAAAAACAATTGCTTGGCTCACACCGGGATAGGCATGAGGGGTACCTTGTGTTAAGAAAAGGGAGCATAAAACACTGTATGATTTTGTAGGGATAACGTTCTTTAGCATTGATATTTTGAAAGACTTGATTGTTTGTTGGGATGCCCGAGTATTAAATTCTTCTATGTCAAATGATAGACTATTGCTTTGAATCACTTGTGTCTTAATATTCATGCCATGATTAGATTACATGATCAAGATTATGCTAGGTAGCATTCCACATCAAAAATTATCATTTTTATGATTTACCTACTCAAGGACGAGCAGGAATTAAGCTTGGGGACGCTGATACGTCTCCGTCGTATCTATAATTTTTTATTGTTCCATGCCAATATTCTACAACTTTCATATACTTTTGGCAACTTTTTATACTATTTTTTGGGACTAACATATTGATCCAGTGCCCAGTGCTAGTTCTTGTTTGTTGCATGTTTTTTGTTTCGCAGAATATCCATATCAAGCGGAGTCCAAACGGAATAAAAACGGACGGAGATTTTTTTTGGAATATATGTGAATTTTGGGAAGCGGAACCAACATCAAATGATGCCCGAGTGGGCCACGAGGCAGGGGGCGCGCCCTGGGAAGGGGGGCACTCCCTGGGCCCTCGTTGCCACACCGTAAAGCGGTTAATGCCCTTCTTTCGCCGCAAGAAAGCTAATATCCAGATAAAAATCGTGTCAAAAAATCAGACCAATCGGAGTTACGGATCTCCGGGAATATAAGAAACGGTGAAGGGACAGAATCTGGGAACGCAGAAACAGAGAGAGACAGAGAGACAGATCCAATCTCGGAGGGGCTCTCGCCCCTCCGCCGCCATGGAGGCCATGGACCAGAGGGGAAACCCTTCTCGCACCTAGGGAGAAGGTCAAGGAAGAAGAAGAAGGAGGGGGCCTCTCTCCCCCTCGCTTCCGGTGGCACCGGAGTGCCACCGGGGCCATCATCGTGTGACGGCGATCTACACCAACACCTCCGTCATCTTCACCAACATCTCCATCACCTTCCCCCATCTATCTACAGCGGCCCACTCTCCCGCAACCCGCTGTACCCTCTACTTGAACATGGCGCTTTATGCTTCATATTATTATCCAATGATGTGTTGCCATCCTATGATGTCTGAGTAGATTATCGTTGTCCTATCGGTGATTGGTGAACTGCTATGATTGATTTAAATTGCTTGTGGTTATGTTGTTGTCCTTTGGTGCCCATCATATGAGCGCGCGTGTGGATCACACCATAGGGTTAGTTGTATGTTGATAGGACTACGTATTGGAGGGCAAGAGTGACAGAAACTTCAACCTAGCGTAGAAATTGATGCATACGGGATTGAAAGGGGGACCAATAATATATATTAATGCTATGGTTGGGTTTTACCTTTATGAATGTTAGTAGTTGCGTATGCTTGCTAATAGTTCCAATCATAAGTGCATAGAATTCAAGTAAGGGGTGACATGCTAGCACTGGCCTCTCCCACATAAAACTTGATATCGGTCTAGTAACGTAGTCAATTGCTTAGGGGCAATTTCGCAACTCCTACCACCACTTTTCCACACTCGCTATCACTAACTTTATTGTGTATTTATCTTAACAGCCCCTAGTTTTATTTACGTGCTCTTTATATTCGTGCAAACCCATCCCACAAAAACTACAAAGTACTTCTAGTTTCATACTTGTTCTAGGTAAAGTAAACATCAAGCGTGCATAGAGTTGTATCGGCGGTCGATAGAACTTGAGGGAATATTTGTTCTGCCTTTAGCTCCTCGTTGGGTTCGACACTCTTACTTATCTAAAGAGGCTACAACCGATCCCCTACACTTGTGGGTTATCAATAGACAATATAACTTGGGAGCCATTGTTGCACGTAGGCTACACCATAATGGTATGCATGAAGATTTATTTGGTGGGGTCTATGCCAATCGCATAGCCCGCTTTCTTGGTGTGCATGTGCACGAGAATGATGAACCTTTACCTCCTACTTATCTAGATTGCCATGCTATGACTAGTCACCGGTTTATAGAGAGGGATGATTAAACCCTCAAATATCGACTAATCTTTAACAGGCAGCAGGCCATCCCTATTGTTCTTCCTGCCCCTACCTTGTTTGACTTTCAGGCAAAAGGAAGATACACTATAACTATGGAGGAGCCAAACGCTTATTATAATATGATAGAAGCAACCCGCCTTCGAGCTGCAGCTCAGCATGCAGTAGCTGCTGCATCTCAATACAACCCTGTCGGGGGAAACTGTCCTCCCACGAGCACCTATGGGACCGGAGCCCCTTCTACGTTGCGGTAAGGGAGCGGAGGGAGCACGGAGAGCAGATCGAGGGGCACACGCGGGCAGTTTACCCAGGTTTGGGCCGCGCGGACGCGTAAAACCCTACTCCTGCCTTAGGTTGTATTGAGTTCTTGAGCTCGGGAGCTTGAAGAGCTACAGTGCTAGCTACACCGAGCGAGGGAGTTGTCTAGATTTCGAACCCAACCTCCTCCACGTTGTGCATGGGCCTCCTTTTATAGCTCAAGGGGTCACCGACAGGTGTCAACGTAGAGGAGGGCAAAAATGTAACTTTGGTGGTAGTTGTAACAGTGCGGGAATAGTGCATGAACAGTGGATGAACAGTGGTCTTCACCTAACTTTGGCAGTGGGGGACAAGGGCATTAAATGCCCGTCACCATCGACCCCAAAAGTGTCCGTCCATGCTCCTCCGTCCGCCACGGCGGTAGCCTCGTCACCGTGGCTCGCCACCGTGTGCCCCAGGCTGCACAGCCTTCCGCCACGCGTCCCTGGAAGGGCCCCAGGGCGACGCGTGGGCAAATGAGCTGGAGCGCGGGCACACAGCATAAGTTTCCCCCGGCAAGCACCTTGCCGGGGCCATGACCTTGCCGGGCCCGGAAGCTTGTCGCTCTCCGGGTCCTGCCCGGGCGCATGACGCGCCGAGGCATTTCTTGAGGTGTGCATTCTTTGGCCTTCCTGGCAAGCTCCTCTTGCCAGGGTCTTGTGCTAACGTGATAATCTTGAGCCTGGTGCGGCCTTCCCGGCAAGCTCCTCTTGCCGGGGACTTGATCTTCTGACTTGTATACTTTGTTCTTGAATGGCTTTATAGGGACCAGAAAGGTTTCCGGCGAGCACGTGGTAAACCCTGCCGCGGGAAGCTGCTACTGCCCGTGCACAAGTTGGGGTACTAAGGTACCCCTATCTTAGTACACCGACAGGAGCCCCCGGGCCTGGGCCACACACGGTGCCGAGCGCTGTTGGGCCAGGCCCAAAACAGTGCACGGGCACGCGCGGCCCACGGCAAGCCGTATCCCCTTCCGCATCCGCCGCATCCCTCCCTAACGGCACGCGTCGATTGCGGCGTCGTGGGAGAGATCGTGGCCTGCTCTTTAATGGGAAATGCGGAGCGTCCCCCACTTCCCCCTTAAAAGCAGAGGAAGCAGGGGCAGTTTCCTCCTTCGTCTTCATTGCGTCTTGACTCTCCAGAAACCCCCGCTGCTCCTTGCCTCCACCCCTCCTCCGCCGTCTTCCGCATCCGCGGCGCCGTCGAGCTCCTCGCCTCTTCCCTCGCCGCCTCCGCCATGGCTCCGAAGAGCGACAAGGCAAAAGCAGACAAGGCCAAGAAGGAGAAGTCCGAGCAGGCGGCGAAGCTGGCCGCCCTGCGGAAGAAGAGCGTGGTCTTCGCGCCGAGGCTTGGCGCGAAGGAGCTGCGGAACAAATATTATCTGTTCTGGTCAGGGGAGACCAAGGCTCATCCCCGCACCAGAACCTTCCCCGCCGCCGCCAAAGATATGTTCCCCGGCGGGTACTTCTTCTTCGCTGCTTTCTTCCATTGTGGATTGTGCCCTCCATTCTCGGAGTTCTTTTGTGATATCATGAACACATATGGCCTCCACCTCCTAGACTTTACCCCCAACGCCATCCTTACGATGGCCGTTTTCGTACATTTGTGTGAAAACTATGTTGGGATCCATCCGAACGTAGCCCTTTTCCGCCATTTCTTTATGCCTAGAGTAGAGGCTGGCGCTCCCCTCTCCGGCGGCATCTCCTGGATCTATCGGCTGAACAAGAAGGATTCATACATAAAGGGAGAACTCCGCGGCAAGTGGGAGGAATGGCGTGCAGATTGGTGCTGGGTAGTGGAGGATAAGCCGGAGCCCTTCACCGCGCCACGCACAACTGCCATAGTGCGCGGCAGAGATTGGAGCGAATTGGCCCCGGAGGACAACAAGCTCAGCATTGCCCTCATTAGGATTATTCACCTCCGGGTAGCCAATCTGACTATTGGAGAGGTTGGGGCAGATTTCCTCCGCCGCCGCATTGCCCCTTTACAAGAAAGGAAAAGACCCGCCTGGGAATTCAGCAATGCGGTAGATATCATGAGGCTGCGCCCTGGACTGAACTTCAATTTCACTGCTTTGGAGCTGAAGGGGATGGTCCGAGAGCTCTTCAAGCATGACCCGGCCCACCCGGAGTGGTTCAGACCTTCCCGGGGAGTGGTGCCGCTGTGCAACAGCACTGCCCGGGATTCCTTGCGCGCGATGATGCCTGCGTGCGATTCCCACGGCGTCGACCCCGCTTGGATAGAGCCTCCGCCGGATACAGTGCTGAGCTTTTTCGACAACTTGGTCGAGACGCCCAAGAACACCGAGGAGAACAGGGGCCTCACCCGGGCCACTACGGCTCGGGATATAGCCTACATCGCCTCCAGGATGGAGGAGGCCGCCGCAGCTGCGGCGGCGGGTGACTTTGGATATACCGCGGACAAAGCAGAGGCCGCGGACGCGGTGTGCCAAGCGGAGGAGGCAGAAATCCTCAGGCTGCTCAAGCTTCCGCCCGAGGAGTTTGCCGGGGTGCCTTCCCTGAGGTTTGCTGGGATAGCCGGGGTTGCCGGGGTGAGCGAGGCTGCCGGAGGGAGCGAGGCCGCCGGAGGGAGCGAGGCCGCCGGAGGGAGCGAGGCCGCTGGGCATGGTGCCGGGTCCAGCGGGCCTGCCGGGGAGGAGGAGGAGGACGTCGAGGCTGATGAAGATACTGGTGGATCTCTGGGACTTGACGACGATGCCTCCTCGTCCTCAGAGAACTCCCCGCCTCCGGAAAGTCCTACGCAACAAGCAAGGAAGCGCCTCCGCAAGGCGGCCACGGCGACGAGGCCACAGGCGCCTCGACAGCAGCCTGCGCGCCGGGCGACGCGCGCCACCAGGGCGAGCAAAGTCGTGATGGAGGCGCCCCGCACACCAGCGCCAAGCGGAGGGGGATCCTCCCGGAGCGGAACGGCCGCTCCTCCTGCTCCTCGGGCCTCGGTGTCAACGGGGGCTGGGTCTTCGCAGCCCACAGCCCCGGAGACCGCCAAGCGCCCGAGGGAGCCTTCTCCTCCTGCTCCTCGCGCGGGAGCATCTCGGGTGGAGTTCGACTTCTCCGCCCTCAGCTCCGACGACGAGGAAGAGGAGTAAGTACTTGCAACTTGTAGTTTCTTTGATTCTGTCTTGATTTCCCTTGTTGATTCTGATCTCGTTTTTGCTTTGCTTTCAGGACCCTGGCCCAGCGGATGGCGAAGAGGGCCAAGATCCCTGTGGTCGAGGTTGAAGACGACTCGCCCGCTGCGGCGACCGGAGACGTGCCAGCGGCAAACTTGTCGGATCAACCTGCTGCTCCGAGGAGCAGCCCCCAGCGCAGCCCCCAGCGTAAGTCTGGTCTTTATGTTTCTGCTTGACGGGCGCGCTTGAGGTGGTTGCTTGTACTGATATTTTATTGTCTTGTTTGTCTCGTGCAGAAGTGGAGCCGCAGCCGCAGGAGCGCCAGGAGGCCGCCCCTGACGAACTACTTGCTCCACCCTCCCCGCCAAGGGTGAGCTCCCCGGCGAGGGAGAACGCTCCGCCAAGGACGGGCACTCCGTCGAGGGCGAGTACCCCGCCAAGGGTGAGCAGCCCGACAAGGGTGAGCACCCCGCCAAGGGAGGGCGCAGGCGGCCCTCCGCCAGCAGGCGCCACTGCTCCGTCGCCAAGGGAGAGCTCCCCGGTGAGGGAGCCTGTCGTCGAAGAAGCCCGCGAAGGTAAGTCTTTGCAACTTCATCTTCTTGGACCCTTCTTTTTGGATATTTGCTTGACTCTTTTCTTTTCTTTTTCTTCTGCTAGATCCTCCTGCACCGGAGCGGATGGAGACGGAGACCGCCGGCGAGGAGGGCGTGCACGGCGACGGCGGCACCGCCACTGCCGCAGAGGGCATGGCTGGAGCCGACGAGCCTGCCGCTGAAGAGACCGCCCCGACCGCAGATGCCGCGGATGGGGAAGGGACCGGCGACCACAGTGCTGGCCCGGAGGCAGCAGGAGCGTCGGGCGCTGCACCGGCCGCCGACCCCTCCGCCCCCACGGAGCGGTCAGGCGTCTATCTTGAGGCCCCCAACGGGGTCTTTATACAAGTCCCGTGGGGGTCTTCGTCGCGAGCCCCCGTGGAGGGAGAGACCTACGACGGAGAGGTCCTCGCCTCCGCGGGGTTGAAGGTTGTTGAAGCGCTTGGCGGTGGAGACAAGCCCGAAGAGGAGAAGCTCCTTCGCCGGCTCCTGGCCCTGTACCGGGCCAGGCAGGCGAAGCTGGACTCCCGGGAAGCTCTTGCCGCCAAGGCTGGAGTTGACTTGAAAAAGCGCGCCGCGGAGCTCCGCGCCGCCAACCAGGCAGCCCTCCGACACCTGGCTGAGGAGCGCGAAGAGCTTGCCGGAGCGCAGCAAGCCTTCCTCTTGGAGAAGGCCGAGGTGGACGAGCAGCAACGGTTGGCCGCCGAGAAGCTGTCCCAGCGAGAAGGAGCGCTCAACCAGCGGAAGGTCGACCTCGATGCCCACGAGGACGACCTCACCGCCCGGGAGCAGGCCATTGGCGGGGCCCTGAAGGAGGCGAAAGCCGCTGCAGCCACCGCGGAAACCGCCAAGAGGGACCTTGAGCTTAAGGTGGAGCAGCTGGAGCGGTACCTGAAGGCAAGCGAGGACAGAGTCACCGCGCTCAATGTGGAGCGGGAGAAAGATGCCCACACCAACTCTGACTTGCAGGTACGTCTCTCCAAGAAAGGCGACGAGCTCACTGCCGCCAAGGATTCAATTGCTGACTTGGAGTTGAAGGTCTCCACTCTGACCGATTCGCTCGACGCCGTCCGGGACCGCGAGACGAAGCTGAAGGACGAGCTTCGCAAGGAGCGGAACTTGGTGGAGAGCGCCGCCGTCTCAGCGAACAACTTCAGACGGGCGGTGGAGCAGTGGACCGACGAGCTGGTCACCTCCGCCGCCAGCATTGACAAGGAGATGATGGCGCTGAGGGCGGAGCACCTCGTGTACTCTCCCGACGAGGACCTCCCTCACAGCGCCAAGTTAAGTCTCTTCTTCAGGGGAATCGCGCCGGCGCTTGCACGGCTGCGGGAGAAGCTCCCCGCGCAGCTGGCCGACGAGTCGCGTCGGCTCTGCATGGGCACTCTGGAGCGCGTCTTGACGAAGATCGTCTACCGCAACCCTGGCATCAACCTTGTCAACGTCCTCCGCACCTTGCCGGACGACGCTGATCAGGAGGCGTTGAAGGCGCAGGTTGCCCACATCGTCGCCAAGGTGAACAAGGTCACGAGGCGTGAAGGCGACCGCGTAGACTAGGCTTCTTTCTTTCTGTTTCCTTTGCCGCTGCAAAGTATGTTATGGACATGAATCAATTAGTTATTGTGCCAAGTTATCCATTGTAATATATAATCTTATTTTGAGCTATCAATGCAATGTTATCTCCCTTGCTTTTGGTCCTCCACTTTGTATGCTTTCTACCCTACGTTTTCAGGGGACTTGCCGGCAAGGGGCCCTTGCCGCGAGCGCTGAGTGCTGGACTCTTAGCAGCCTGCTGGCAAAAGACCTCGTCGGCAAGTAACCTTGCCGCAGCTAGTCGCAGCACGCTTAAACTGCTGAGCGAACTCGAAAACGAAGTAAGGGCGCGACACTTGTCGCAGCTCACTTAAGCCGTTGAGCGTGCTCGAAACAGAGTAAGGGCGCGGCTAGCCACGGGTAGGTTCCTCCGCGCACAGGTTTTCCATACAAAGTGTGGTTGTTCAAGGAAGATAACTAAATTTTAAAAATTTGAATGCTCAAACTTTGGTAACTTAGCTTTCATAAATTGCTCGTCCCCCGACAAGGCTTCTCTTTCTTGAACATCACTTGGTTCATCCTCCACCTCCTTTCCCCCCGGCAAACTTGTGCGCGAGGAATGTTCCTTCTGCTTAAGAGGGAAAGAAAAAGAGGAGGAAAAACAAGTATATGGCCTCACGGCTTGCTAATGCTTACCGGGGATGTGCGTTGCGCACGGTGCCAAACAAAGCATGCAAATAACAAAGAAAAAGCATGGAAATGGCAAATAGTGCGAAGCACAAAAACTTTACTGATGCACGGGGTCTGCGCCCGGCTTTGTACAAAGGTTTACATGCAACAGCGGCAAGACTTGTACAAAAGGTGGTTGCCGGAGCGGATCACGGCAACCGCGCCTTATGGGTGAAACTTGCGAAGATGCTCTATGTTCCAGGAGTTGCTCACCGGTAAGACTTCTTCGGTCTCAAGGCGGACAGCGCCGGGCCTTGTGACTTGTCTCACCCAATAAGGGCCTTCCCACTTCGGCGTCAACTTGTTGGAATTCTTGGCGGACTGAACACGCCGAAGAACAAGGTCGCCTTCCTCGAGACTCCTGGCCTTGACCTTGCGGCTATGGTAGCGACGCAAGGCTTGCTGGTATCGAGCAGCTCGTACAGCAGCCTGGAGACGTTCCTCCTCGAGGAGCAACGCGTCATCTTGTCGCAGTTGCTCTTGCTCGAGCTCATCATAAGCGAGCACTCGAGGAGATCCGTATACGAGTTCCGTGGGGAGAACTGCCTCTGCTCCATAGACAAGAGCAAAGGGTGTCTGTCCGGTGGCTCGATTTGGTGTCGTCCTGATTGACCAAAGAGCCGCCGGCAACTCCTCTATCCAGTTTCTTCCGCACTTGCGCAGCCTGTCAAAGGTTCTTGTCTTGAGTCCGCGCAGCACTTCAGCATTGGCCCTCTCCGCTTGACCATTGCTCCTCGGGTGAGCAACAGAAGCGAAGCAGACCTTAGCGCCAAGGTCTTGGACGTACTGCATGAAGGTGCGACTTGTAAACTGTGTGCCGTTGTCGGTGATGATCCTGTTAGGGATCCCGAAACGGCAAACAATCGACCTGAAGAACCTGACTGCTGACTATGCTGTCACCTTTCTCACTTGTTCCACTTCCGGCCACTTCGTGAACTTGTCGATTGCTACGTACAAGTAATCAAAGCCCCCGACTGCGCGGGGAAAGGGGCCGAGGATATCGAGCCCCCAGACCGAGAAGGGCCAGGACAAAGGGATCGTCTGGAGAGCTTGAGCTGGCTGGTGAATTTGCTTGGCATGGAACTGGCACGCTTCACACTTGGTTACTTGTGCAGTTGCATCTTGGAGGGCTTCTGGCCAAAAGAATCCTTGCCGGAACGCCTTCCCGGCAAGTACCCTTGCGCCAATGTGGTGGCCACATATGCCTCCATGTATCTCTGCCAACAGCTTCTGTCCATCTTCTCTGGAAACGCACTTCAACCTGACACCATTGAGCCTTCTTCTGTACAATTCATTGCCAACGAACTGGTACATACTTGACTGCCTGGTTATTTTCTCTATCTCTTCTGGCTCGTCGGGAAGTTCTCCAGTTTGCAGAAAATGGACGATTTGCTGTGCCCATGCTGGAGCCTGGGGCTCAACAACAAGGACCAAAGGCATGAGGGCTGCTGCGGGAACCTCAGCTTGTACGGCAAGCACCTGCGGCTCTGCCGGAGCTGATGGTCCCCCGGCAAGCCTGCCGGGGCAGGGCTTGCCAGGAACGTTTGCTTCAATTGTACAGATCCTTGGATCTGCAGGAGCAAACTGATCCTCAGCATTTTGGTTGTTGATCTTGGGGACCTTGGCGGCGGCTTCTGGAAGATCCGCCGGCAAATAGTCGCCGGAGACCAACTTTCTCTTCTTACTTTGCCCAACTGATGTTGTAACGGATGGCTGAGTTAGCTTGAGCAGGAAGGTCCCTGGTTCCACAGGTAACTTCATTGCAGCACACTTTGAGAGGCCATCTGCAATATCATTCTGAGCTCTTGGGACGTGCTCCATTTGCAGACCTTCAAAGTGCTCTTCAAGCTTCCTCACTTCATCAACATAAGCTTCCATCAAAGGGCTCTGGTAACTCTTGTTCACTTGTCGGACCACCAACTGTGAATCTCCCCGCACAATCAACTTCCCGATCCCAAGTTCGGCCGCAATTCTGAGGCCGGCAAGCAAACCTTCATACTCAACAGTATTGTTTGTCGCTTGTTCCTTGGGAAAGTGCATCTGGACGACATACTTGAGGTGCTCTCCGGTGGGCGCTATGAGTACTACGCCGGCACCGGTGCCTTGCAGCGAGAAGGCACCATCAAAGTACATTACCCATTCACTGCTCGCTTCTTGGACGGGGACGCTTGTCTCTGGAACTTCTTCATCAGGCGTTGGGGTCCATTCTGCTATGAATTCTGCCAAAGCTCTGCTCTGTATAGTTGAAGTACTCTCAAACTTGAGACCAAAGCTTGACAGCTCTAGTGCCCACTCGACGATCCTGCCTGTTGCCTCGGGATTTTGTAATATCCTCTTCAACGGAAAGCGAGTGACCACCGTTATCTCGTGTGCTTGGAAGTAATGGCGCAGCTTCCTTGAGGCCATGAGGAGGCCGAACAGCAACTTCTGCACCCCAGAGTATCTTGATCTAGCCCCCTGCAAGAGGGAACTTACAAAATACACTGGGCGCTGCACCATCTTCCTTCGCACTTCACCTTGTTCCTGCGCAGACTTGTCCTTGTCGGGGCCAGAGCTTGTCGGGGAAGCCCCCTGCTTGTCGCTGGAAGTACTTGCCGGGGCTGTGGGCTCTTCCTCTGCCTCCCTTTCCGCTACCAACGCAGCACTAACCACTTGATTGGTTGCCGCTAAGTACAGCAGCAACTTCTCTTGTGGTCTAGGTGCGACAAGTATTGGAGTGGAGGACAGGTATCCTTTCAAATCCTGCAGCGCTGCCTCCGCTTCCGGAGTCCATTTCATAGGACCTGCCTTCTTCAAAATTTTAAAGAAAGGCAGGGCGCGTTCTGCAGACTTTGAAATGAACCTGCTGAGGGCAGCCACACAACCAGCAAGTCTCCTCACGTCCTTGACGCGCTTTGGGGCTTCAATCTGCTCGATGGCTTTTATCTTATCGGGATTGGCTTCAATCCCCCTCTGGGACACAAAGAACCCGAGAAGCTTGCCGGAGGGGACTCCGAAGACGCACTTCTCGGGGTTCAACTTAAGCTGGATCTTGCGCAGATTCTCAAAAGTTTCTTCTAAATCTTGGATCAGTGTATCCTTGCTCTTGCTCTTGACCACTATATCATCCATGTAAGCTTCTACATTTCTGTGGATCTGCGGCTCAAAAGCAGTGTGCACCACCCTTGCAAACGTTGAGCCTGCATTCTTCAGTCCAAAGGGCATGCGTATGAAGCAATATGTGCCACATGGAGTAATGAATGCAGTCTTCTCTTCGTCTTCCTTGGCCATGAAAATTTGGTGGTAACCTGAATATGCATCAAGGAAGGAAAGCAGCTCACATCCAGCGGTGGAGTCAACAATCTGGTCAATACGCGGCAAGGGAAATGGATCCTTGGGACATGCTTTATTCACATCAGTGAAGTCTATACAAAGTCTCCATTTCCCATTGGCCTTGCGTACGACAACTGGATTGACCAACCACGTGGGATGGATCAAGCCTCTAACCAGGCCTGCTGCTTCCAACTTCTTTATCTCTTCGGCGATGAATTCTTGGCGCTCCACGGCTTGCTTCCTGACCTTCTGCTTGACGGGCCGCGCATGAGGACAAACAGCAAGCTTGTGCTCAATTACCTTCCTGGGAACGCCGGGGATGTCAGATGGTTGCCACGCAAACACATCGACATTCGCCCGCAGGAAGGCAACGAGCGCGCTTTCCTATTTGTTGTTGAGCGTAGCACTGATGGTGAAGGTACCACCAGTGCCGTCCTCCTTGGCGGACACCTTCTTGGTTGCCGGTGGAGCTGCCATCCCTTTCTTGCACTTGCTGGTGGAGCTCGATGGTGCGTCCTCGACGGCAGCGCAGCACTCCGAAGAGGTGCGTTTGCCGGAATGGGCCCCAGAGCTCTTGCCGGACTTGGTCTTGGTCTTCCCCCCGGGAGCTTCAGCGGCAAGTGTGTTGCTTTCTGCTGCGGCTGCTGCATCCCGGTAGATCTTGTCGGCGCAGATAAGCGCGTCCTTCTTGTCGCCAGGGACAAATATGACGCTTATCGGCCCCGGCATCTTGAGTATGTTGTAGGCATAGTGGGAAGCTGCCATGAACTTGGCGAGGGCAGGACGTCCAAGTATCCCATTGTATGGTAATGGAATATCGGCCACGTCGAAGGTTATCCTCTCCGTCCTGAAGTTGAGCTCCCCGCCAAAGGTCACGGGCAGAGTAATCTTGCCCTTCGGCTTGCTCCTTCCCGGGTTTATCCCTTGGAACGACCCGGTTTCTTCGAGCTCGCCGTCTGGGATCTGTAGCTTCTTGATCACAGCCGAGGAGATCAAGTTCAGGCCGGCCCCGCCGTCAACCAACATTTTGGTGACCTTGAGGTTGCGGATAGTTGGTGAGACCAACATCGGCAAGCACCCGACCGCCGTTGTACGGTCAGGGTGATCCTCAAGGTCAAAAATGATGGGCGTGCTGGACCACTTCAGTAGCCTGCGTGACTCGATGGGCGGCTCAGCTGCGTTTACTTCCCGCACCCATTGCTTGAGTTGGCGGTGGGAAGTGTGCAGGGAGGCGCCTCCGTCGACACACAGAACTTCTGTGGCCTTCTGGAACTCCTGCTCGCTGTTATCTCCTTCTTCCATGTCGTCGTCATCGTCTTCTTCCTCGTCTTTGTCGCGGCCCCGGGGAGGTCGATCACCTTGCCGCTGCTTGGCCTTGCCGCGGCGTCCTCCCTGGCCATTGAATGGCCGCTTCTTTCTGGGCTCTCCTCCGCCACCTTGGGCCTTCTCCTTGTCGCGACGCTCGTATTCAGCCTTCTGCTGTTCTACGAGGTACTCGACTCGCTTGCAGTTCTGAAGGTCATGGCCCTTGGTGCGGTGGATCTTGCAATATTGCTTGTCGGAGCCGTCCTGCTTGTCGGCTGCCGCTACAGGGGCAGGCTCCTTGCCGGAACCGCCAGCCTGTGCCTTCTTGGCGGGAGCCTCCTTGCCGGACTGCTCGACGACTAGCACCTCCTTGCTCTTCTTCTTTCTGTTGTTCCGCCGCCGGCTCTTCCTTGCCGGGGCGGCATCCTCACTGTCGCTTCCTCCTGCGCCAGCATCCTCTCCGGGGAGTCTCCTCCCCTCTTCGGCGCGTGCGCACTTGTCAGCCAGAGCGTAGAGCTCGCTGACATCCCGGATCTTGGTCATAGCCATCTCTTCCCTCATGCGGCGGTTGCACACGTTCTGGTGGAACGCGCTGATAACCGCGGCGGGGTGGACATCGGGAATGTTGTGCTGCACGCGGCTGAACCGCTGGATGTACTTGCGCAGGGATTCTCCCTCCTTCTGGGCCAGGATGTGGAGATCGCTCTCCTGGCCGTGTGGTTTGTGGCCGCCCGTGAAGGCGCCAACAAACTGGTGGCACAGGTCCGCCCACGAAGAAATGGAGCCTTCCGGCAAGTGCATAAGCCAAGAACGGACGTTCGGCTTAAGCACTAGCGGGAAGTAATTGGCTAGTATCTTCTCGTCGCGTCCCCCGGCAGCCTGCACCGCGATGGTGTAGATGCTGAGGAACTCCGAGGGGTGCGTCTTGCCGTCGTACTTCTCGGGTACGTCGGGCTTGAAGTTTTTCATGCTGGGCCACTGGACGCGCCGCAGCTCACGGGTGAACGCAGGGCAACCTGCCGCGTACGGCAAGTCGCCTGGTTCACCGGGCGCGTGCGTGTCGACAGCGGTCCCATCGCGCTGATCCGACTGTCGTCGGGTTTCTCGTCGACGCTCGATGCGCGTTCGAGCGTCTTCTTATCGCCGGTCGTCGAGGACTTGGCGTTGGTCCCGACGAGCCCGCGGATCCGACGACGCCGTGGAGTCGTCGTCGACGTTGATCCGGCGGGGTGGCGTCTTCTGCTTCCGCGGCGGGGAGTGCACGGTGGTTGCACCCCCGGCGGTCTTGTCGCCATCAGCCTTCGTCTGGTCGACTTGCCGTGGCCGCGATGTTGTCGGCTGCTGCGGCGTGTCGTTGTTGGCGAAGGCGATGAGGCTCTGGATCGTTGCCCTCCAGTCTTCGGCTTTGTCTGCCGCTGGAGGGAAGTCGAGGAGCAGCTGTGCTCTTGCTAGAGCTTCTGCTGGAGAGGAGGGGAGCGGCGGCGAGCGGTGCGAGGAGCGAGATATGCTCGGACTTCTAACAGGGTTAGAAGGAGCAGTTTCTCGCCCCGGCGACCGCGCCTTGCTCGTGCCAGGACGATGGCCTTGAGCATCCCGCGATCCTCCGGTTTGTCCTTGCCCCAGCAAGCGTATGGTACCTCCTGTACCACGGCGCTGCTGGCCTGGCGTCTGCTGAGAGAGACGTGGTGCGTCTACGGACACCGAGGCTTTGGAATTTGCCCGGTCGTCCGTCTTGTCCTTGGACTTGGTGGCGCCGTGAGTTTCCTCGCCGGCGACCACCCTTCCGCCGGCGTCTCCTCCGCCAACCGTTGGTTCTGGTGGCGGTGGAATCGACGCAGACGGGCCTCCGACCTCCGAAGCCTTCTTCTTCGGAGGCATGTTGATGTAGCTGATGAAGTTGGTGAAGCTGGAGAGGTTGATGAAGAATGCGCCCGCGTGAGCGCCGGATCAGGTTCGCACAACCTCGACGCCCCCTACCTGGCGCGCCAAAGATGTCGGGGGAAACTGTCCTCCCACGAGCACCTATGGGACCGGAGCCCCTTCTACGTTGCGGTAAGGGAGCGGAGGGAGCACGGAGAGCAGATCGAGGGGCACACGCGGGCAGTTTACCCAGGTTCGGGCCGCGCGGACGCGTAAAACCCTACTCCTGCCTTAGGTTGTATTGAGTTCTTGAGCTCGGGAGCTTGAAGAGCTACAGTGCTAGCTACACCGAGCGAGGGAGTTGTCTAGATTTCGAACCCAACCTCCTCCACGTTGTGCATGGGCCTCCTTTTATAGCTCAAGGGGTCACCGACAGGTGTCAACGTAGAGGAGGGCAAAAATGTAACTTTGGTGGTAGTTGTAACAGTGCGAGAATAGTGCGTGAACAGTGGATGAACAGTGGTCTTCACCTAACTTTGGCAGTGGGGGACAAGGGCATTAAATGCCCGTCACCATCGACCCCAAAAGTGTCCGTCCATGCTCCTCCGTCCGCCACGGCGGTAGCCTCGTCACCGTGGCTCGCCACCGTGTGCCCCAGGCTGCACAGCCTTCCGCCACGCGTCCCTGGAAGGGCCCCAGGGCGACGCGTGGGCAAATGAGCTGGAGCGTGGGCACACAACATAAGTTTCCCCCGGCAAGCACCTTGCCGGGGCCGTGACCTTGCCGGGCCCGGAAGCTTGTCGCTCTCCGGGTCCTGCCCGGGCGCATGACGCGCCGAGGCATTTCTTGAGGTGTGCATTCTTTGGCCTTCCTGGCAAGCTCCTCTTGCCAGGGTCTTGTGCTAACGTGATAATCTTGAGCCTGGTGCGGCCTTCCCGGCAAGCTCCTCTTGCCGGGGACTTGATCTTCTGACTTGTATACTTTGTTCTTGAATGGCTTTATAGGGACCAGAAAGGTTTCCGGCGAGCACGTGGTAAACCCTGCCGCGGGAAGCTGCTACTGCCCGTGCACAAGTTGGGGTACTAAGGTACCCCTATCTTAGTACACCGACAAACCCCAACTACGATTTTGGATATCCGTGAGGCCAATACTGGCCATAGACCAACATAGGCCAAAAGCCTAAGCTTGGGGGAGTACGTGTTTCTCACCGACTTTACATTCATGTTCACACTTATTCTAGTTGTCGGTGCTCACACTCTTTCATTGTACCATCCATGCTTAATTTTATTTTGTTTTCTTAGTCTTTTTCTCGTGTGTTAGAAAAAACCTTAAGAAAAACAAAAAAATATTAGCCGTAGCTTCTAGCTAGTTTACTTTCATTGTTGTAATAACTAAAAGAAAACCCAAAAAGATTTACCGTTCTTCTTTTGCTTGTTGGGAGTTTTCCCGTGTAAATAGTTTCTTTTCTTTTCTTTGGGGGTTAAGACTAGAAGACCATGAATGAAATTGCTTAGTGGCTCTCCTATGCTTTATTGTTGATTTAACCTTGAGCCATATTACCTTGTCTTCTCTCTTGTATTAAATGTCTGCAGATTCGAGCTTAGTCCAATGCACGTGCACTATTAGTATTATCCACACCATTCGGTCGTGCGAGTGAAAGGCAATAAGGATGATATATGATGAACTAATTGAGATGAGAAAAGCTGGTATGAACTCAACCTCTCTTGTTTTTGTAAATATGATAGTTCACCATTCCTGATTCAGCTTGTTATGAGTGAAACATGCTTGCAAAGACAATTAGAGATAATAGCTGCTTATGCCATGCTTAATTAGCTGAGAGTTTATAATGGTCTATCTTGCCTGCCAACATGATATCAAAATGGTTGTGATGTAGTATGATGGGGTGGTATCCTCCTTTGAACGATTAAGTGATCTGACTTGGCACATGTTCACGCATGTAGTTGAAACAAATCAACATAGCCTCCACGATATTTATGTTCATGGTGATTTATGTCCTACTCATGATTGCATTCATTGTTGATTAATTCTAATGCATGTTCATGACCGTTGTTGCTCTCTAGTTGGTCGCTTCCCAGTCTCTTTCTAGCCTTCACCTATGCTAAGCGGGAACACTGCTTGTGCATCCACTTCCATAAACCCCAAAGTTATTCCACATGAGTCCACCATACCTTCCTATATGCGGTATTTACTTGCCGTTCCAAGTAAATTAGTATGTGCCAAACTCTAAACCTTCAAATGAAATTATGTTTTGTATGCTCGAACAGCTCATGTACCAACTAGGGCTGTCTATATCTTCCATGCTAGGTGGGTTATTCTCACGATGAGTGGACTCCGCTCATCATTCATGAGAAAATGACTGGTAACCGGGATGCCCAGTCACATGCTCAAAATCATAATAATTAAACAAAACTCCCCCAGGGCTGTTGCTGGTTTGGACGGTACCCGTTGTTTTGGGCTAGCCATGGAGTGTGCTTGTTGGTGGTTGGAGGAGTATAAACTTTACCATTTTGTTTGGGAACCGGCTATAATGTGCGTAGCATGGGAGATATCGAGATTCTTGGTTGTTATGTTGACAATGAAAGTATACCACTCAAAATGTTATTCATCTCTGTATAAAAAACGAGCTCTGGCACCTCTACAAATCCCTGCTTCCCTCTGCGAAGGGCCTATCTATTTACTTTTATGCAGAGTCATCATCCTCTTATTAAAGAGCACCAGTAGGAGAGCACCTCTCTCATTTGCATGTATTACTATTAAATTGCATTGAGTATGATCATGACAGGATCTCTTTTACCATGAATTACAATGTCTAGTCAGTCCTTGATCTTTAAAGGTGCTCTGCATTTATGTTTTGCGGTCTCAGAAAGGGCTAGCGAGATTCCATCTTGTTATATCATATCATGATTGTTTTGAGAAAGTGTTGTCATCCGAGGTTTATTATTATTGCTCGCTAGTTGATTATGCCATTGATGTGAGTAGTCTTGAGACCAGAAAGTTATTGTGAATGTGGTTAGTTCATGATCTTGTTGAAAACCTAAATGTTGGCTTACATATTTACAACAACAAGAGCAGACATAGTTTGTCAAAGTTTTTATTTATCACTTTCAGTTTATCAACTAAATTGCTTGAGGACAAGCAAAGGTTTAAGCTTGGGCGAGTTGATACGTCTCCAACGTATCTACTTTTCCAAACACTTTTCCCCCTTGTTTTGGACTCTATCTTGCATGATTTGAATGGAACTAACCCGAACTGACGCTGTTTTCAGCAGAATTGCCATGGTGTTGTTTTTGTGCAGAAATAAAAAGTCCTCAGAATGACCTAAAAATCCACGGAGAATTATTTCGGAAAATATAAAAAATGTCTGCAAGAAGATCCAGACCAGGGGCCCACACCCTGTCCACGAGAGTGGGGGCGCCCCCCTGCCTCGTGGGCCCCCTGGTGCTCCACCGACGTATCCCCAAATCCTATATATTCACTTTCGGGGAGAAAAATTCAAGGAGAAAGAATTATCACGTTTTACGAGACGGAGCCGCCGCCAAGCCCTAATCTCTCTCGGGAGGGCTGATCTGGAGTCCGTTCGGGGCTCCGGAGAGTGGAGATCGTCGCCATCGTCATCATCAACCTTCCTCCATCACCAATTCCATGATGCTCACCACCGTGCGTGAGTAATTCTATCGTAGGCTTGCTGGACGGTGATGGGTTGGATGGGATCTATCATGTAATCGAGTTAGTTTTGTTAGGGTTTGATCCCTAGTATCCACTATGTTCTGAGATTGATGTTGCTATGACTTTGCTATGCTTAATGCTTGTCACTAGGGCCCGAGTGCCATGATTTCAGATCTAAACCTATTATGTTTCCATGAATGTATGTGTGTTCTTGATCCTATCTTGCAAGTCTATAGTCACCTACTATGTGTTATGATCTGGCAACCCCAAAGTGACAATAATCGGGACCACTCCCGGTGATGACCATAGTTTGAGGAGTTCATGTATTCACTATGTGTTAATGCTTTGGTCCGGTACTCTATTAAAAGGAGGCCTTAATATCCCTTAGTTTCCAGTAGGACCCCACTGCCACGGGAGGGTAGGACAAATGATGTCATGCAAGTTCTTTTCCATAAGCGCGTATGACTATATTCGGAATACATGCCTACATTACATTGATGAACTGGAGCTAGTTCTGTGTCACCCTAGGTTATAACTTCTACATGATGAATTGCATGTGACATAATTTCCCATCACCGATCCAATCCCTACGAGCTTTTCACACATTGCTTGTTGCTTATTTACTTTTCCATCGCTACTATTACAAAAACTTCAAAAACACTACCGTTACTTTTATTGCTGCTACCGCCACTATCATATTACGTTGCTACTAAACTATCTTGCTGCAGATACTAAGTTTCCAGGTGTGGTTGAATTGACAACTCAGCTGCTAATACTTAAGAGTATTCTTCGGCTCCCCTTGTGTCGAATCAATAAATTTGGGTTGAATACTTTACCCTCGAAAACTGTTGCGATCCCCTACACTTGTGGGTTATCAATACTTTACCCTCGAAAACTGTTGCGATCCCCTACACTTGTGGGTTATCAATACTATTTTTCTGGCGTTGTTGCCGGGGAACATAGCTATATTCTTTAAGTAACTTGGGATTTATATCTGTTGATCATTATGAAGAATTTGAAGGACTCAAAAACCAAGATCTTTCCCACAACTACAGGGGAGGTAAGGAACTGCCATCTAGCTCTGCACTTGAGTCACCCTCTGTTATGAGTAAATTTGCGACACCTACTCCCGCTATTGAATCTGATATGTCGCATGTTCTTGATGATGCCACTTCTGCTATGTATGATGAAACTACTTCTATGCTTGATAATACTGTGCCACTAGGTGAATTTCTAGATGAACAAATTGCTAAGGTTAGGGAGGATGCAAATATTGAAACTGATAATATTGATGAAAGTGATGATGAAGATTCTCCCCCTAGATATGAATTGCTTGTTATTCCTGAGGGTCATGTTATGGATGAAGAAACTGCTAGAGACTTTCTTGCTTGAAACGATAGATATGATCTTAAGAAATTATTAGCTAAGCTGAAAGAGAAGTCTTTGAATGCTAGAATGAAATATGACCCTGCTTTTGCTAATTCACCTATCTTTGTTACTGATAAGGATTATGATTTCTCTGTTGATCCTGAGTTAATTACTTTGGTTGAATCTGATCCTTTCCATGGCTATGAGTCTGAAACTGATGTAGCACATCTTACTAAGTTGAATGATATAACCACCATGTTTACCAATGATGAAAATATTCGTTATTACTATATCCTTAATTTATTTCCATTCTCGTTAAAAGGGTGATTCTAAGACATGGTTTAATTCTCTTGATCCTGGTTGTGTGCATAGTCCCCAGGATATGATGTATTACTTCTCTGCTAAATATTTTCCCGCTCATAAGAAACAAGCTGCTTTACGGGAAATATATAGTTTTGTGTAAGTTGAAGAAGAGAGTCTCCCACAAGCTTGGGGGAGGCTTCTCCAATTACTTAATGCTTTGTCTGATCATCCTCTTCAGAGGAATGAAATACTTGATGCCTTTTATAATGGACTAACCGATGCTTCCAGAGACCACCTGGATAGTTGCGCTGGTTGTGTCTTCGGGGAAAGAACAGTTCATCATGCTGAATTACTATTGAATAATACGTTGAACAATGAAAATAATTGGACACTTCCTGAACCAGCCCCTAAGCCAACTCCGAAGAAAAGGGGTGTTCTGTTTCTCAGTCCTGAAGATATGCAAGAGGCGAAATCTATGAAAGAGAAAGGTATTAAAGCTGAAGATTTGAAGAATTTACCGCCTATTGAAGAAATACATGGTCTTGATAACCCGACACATGGTCTTGATAACCCGACACAGGCAGTAAAGGTAAATTCTCTTTATAGATTTGATGAAGGTGATATTCCTCATTATAAGTTTGCTAGCCAATGCTTAGATGAGTTTGATAATTTTATTGTGAAACTAGAAAACTTCAATGCTTATGTTGGTAGACAATTGCAACGTAATGCTTATATGATTAAACGCTTGAGTGATTATATGTCTAGAGTTAAAGGTGAATTGAAACTCAGTAGTAAACATGCTTCTATGGTTACCACTCAAGTAGAACAAGTACTTAAGGCACGGAATGATTTGCTCAATGAATTAAATAGTAAGAATAATGACTTTGCTATTAGAGTTGTAACTAGAGGTGGTAAAGTGACTCAGGAACCTTTGTATCCTGAGGGCCACCCTAAGAGAATTGAGCAAGATTCTCAGAGAGCTAATTTAGATGCACCTAGTTCTTCTAAGAAGAAGAAAAAGAAAAATGATAGGACTTTGCATGCTTCTAGTGAACCTGTAGCTGACACACATGAGAATCCCAAATATATATCTGTTTCTGATGCTGAGACACAATCTGGTAATGAACATGAACCTAGTGATAATGTTAATGAAGATGTTCATGATGATGCTCAACCTAGCAATGAAAATGATGTAGAGATTGAACCTGTTGTTGATCTTGATAACCCACAATCAAAGAATCAACGTTATGATAAGAGAGACTTTGTTGCTAGGAAGCACGGTAAGGAAAGAGAACCATGGGTTCGTAAACCCATGTCTTTTCCTCCGAAACCATCCAAGAAAAAGGATGATGAGAATTTTGAGCGCTTTGCTGAAACTGATATGCTTAAAACAAATCCTTATGCTAAGTATATGAAATATATTATTACCAATAAAAGAAAGATACCCAAGGTTGAAATTTCCACCATGCTTGCCAATTACACTTGTAAGGGTGGAATACCTAAGAAACTAGGAGATCCAGGAGTACCCACTATACCTTGCTCCATCAAAGGACACTATGTTAAAACTGCTTTATGTGATCTTGGAGCCGGTCTTAGTGTTATGCCTCTCTCTTTATATCATAGACTTGACTTGAGTAAGTTGACACCTACTAAAATATCTTTGCAAATAGCTGATAAATCAACTGCTATACCTGTCGGTATTTGTGAGGATGTGCCTGTTGTGGTTGCAAATGTTACTATTCTAACGGACTTTGTTATCCTTGATATTCCCGAGGACTATAGTATGTCTATTATCCTTGGTAGTACCTTTTTGAATACTGTAGGGGCTGTTATTGATTGCAACAAAGGAAATGTCACTTTTCATGTCAATGGTAATGAGCATACGGTACACTTTCTGAGTAAATTTGTATGTGCCAAACTCTAAACCTTCAAATGAAATTCTGTTTTGTATGCTCGAACAGCTCATGTATCAACTAGGGATGTCTAAATCTTCCATGCTAGGTGGGTTATTCTCACAATGAGTGGAGTCCGCTCATCATTCATGAGAAAATGGCTGGTAACCGGGAAACCCAGTCCCATGCTCAAATCATAATAACTAAACAAAACTCCCCCAGGGTTGTTGCTTGTTTGGGCGGTACCCCATGGATTCGGATGGCCGTGGAGTGTGTTTGTTGTGGTTGGGGGAGTATAAATTTTACCATTCTTTTTGGGAACCGCCTATAATATGTGTAGCATGGAAGATATCGAGATTCTTGGTTGTTATGTTGACAATGGGAGTGTACCGCTCGAAATATTATTCATCTCTATTTAAAAATCGAGCTCTGGCACCTCTACAAATCCCTGCTCCCCTCTGCGAAGGGCCTATCTATTTACTTTTATGTTGAGTCATCATCCTCTTATTAAAGAGCACCAGTTGGAGAGCACCTATGTCATTTGCATGTATTGCTATTAATTTGCATTGAGTATGATTATGACTGGATCTCTTTTACCATGAATTACAATGTCTAGTCAGCCCTTGATCTTTAAAGGTGCTCTGCATTTATGTTTTGCGGTCTCAGAAAGGGCTAGCGAGATACCATCTTGTTATATCATATTATGATTATTTTGAGAAAGTGTTGTCATCCGAGGTTTATTATTATTGCTCGCTAGTTGATTATGCCATTAATATGAGTAGAAATGAGACCTGAAAGTTATTGTGAATGTGGTTAGTTCATGATCTTTGCTGAAAACTTGAATGCTGGCTTTACATATTTACAACAACAAGAGCAAACAGAGTTTGTCAAAGTTTTTCTTTATCACTTTCATTTTATCAACTGAATTGCTTCAGGACAAGCAAAGGTTTAAGCTTGGGGGAGTTGATACTTCTCCAATGTATCTACTTTTCCAAACACTTTGCCCTTGTTTTGGACTCTAACGTGCATGATTTGAATGGAACTAACCCGGATTGACGTTGTTTTCAGCAGAATTGCCATGGTGTTATTTTTGTGCAGAAATAAAAGTTCTCAGAATGACCTGAAAATCAACGGAGACTTATTTTGGAAAATATAAAAAATACCTGCGGAAAGATCCAAGCCAGGGGGGCCACACCCTGTCCACGAGGGTGGGGGCGCGCCCCCTCCCTCTGTGTGCGCCCCCTGCCTCGTGGGCCCCCTGTTGCTCCACTGACATACCCCCGGACTCCATATATTCTCTTTTGGGGAGAAAAAAATCAGAGAGGACGGATTATCGCGTTTTACGATACGGAGCCACCGCCAAGCCCTAATCTCTCTCGGGAGGGCTGATCTGGAGTCTGTTCGGGCCTCCAGAGAGTGGAGATCGTTGCCATCGTCATCATCAACCTTCCTCCATCACCAATTCCATGATGCTCACCGCCGTGCGTGAGTAATCCCATTGTAGGCTTGCTGGACGGTGATGGGTTGGATGAGATTTACCATGTAATCGAGTTAGTTTTGTTAGGGTATGATCCCTAGTATCCACTATGTTCTAAGATTGATGTTGCTATGACTTTGCCATGCTTAATGCTTGTCACTAGGGCCCAAGTGCCATGATTTCAGATCTGAACCTATTATGTTTTCATGAATATATGTGTGTTCTTGATCCTATCTTGCAAGTCAATAGTCGCCTACTATGTGTTATGATCCGGCAACCCCGAAGCGACAATAGTCAGGACCACTCCCGGTGATGACCGTAGTTTGAGGAGTTCATGTATACACTATGTGTTAATGCTTTGGTCCGGTACTCTATTAAAAGGAGTCCTTAATATCCTTTAGCTTCCACTAGGACCCCGCTGCCACGGGAGGGTAGGACAAAAGATGTCATGCAAGTTCTTTTCCATAAGCACGTATGACTATATTCGGAATACATGCCTACATTACATTGATGAACTAGAGCTAGTTATGTGTCACCCTAGGTTATAACTTTTACATGAGGAATGGCATCCAACATAATTCTCCATCACCGATCCAATGCCTACGAGCTTTTCACATATTGCTTGTTACTTATTTACTTTTCCGCTGCTGCTGTTACAAAAACTACAAAAACACCACCGTTACTTTTATTGCTGCTACCGTTACTTCCATATTACCTTGCTACTAAATTACCTTGTTGCAGATACTAAGTTTACATGTGTGGTTGAATGGACAACTCAGCTGCTAATACTTAAGAGTATTCTTTGGCTCCCCTTGTGTCGAATCAATAAATTTGGGTTGAATACTTTACCCTCGAAAACTGTTGCGATCCCCTACACTTGTGGGTTATCAGAAATCCCCCTAAAGATG
This sequence comes from Secale cereale, assembly GCA_902687465.1. NCBI lineage: Eukaryota > Viridiplantae > Streptophyta > Magnoliopsida > Poales > Poaceae > Secale > Secale cereale. The sequence continues at coordinate 656,727,720 of LR738712.1, forward strand.
TGCATATTTGAGGAATTTGCTTTGGATTGCAAATGCACATTATAGAATAAAATCATGGAGATCTCCCCCCCATATCCTGTAATCCATACACGCATTTAACATATAGTATGAAGAATTCGAAATGCATGATGGAAAATGGTGTCTGATGAAATTCAGCATGTGTGCATTAAGGTACTTGAGGAAATAAGCATGCAGAAAGCAGTTCAAAAGTATCAGACCACCATCAGACTTAAGTTTACAACTCATCAAACAAACACTTTAGAAGAACGAGAGTTGTAACATAAAGAAAAATAGCCCATATATAAGACCCACTTGAAGACTGACTCAAATTTCTCCCCCTTTGTCATCAAATGATGGGGCGAAACTTGAGGACTAACGCCCCAGAAGATTGTGATCATGAGGTTGATGGAGGAGCAGCAGTGTTGTTGGGGTTGTTTGTTGATGTAGGGCATGTTGTAGTGTCGTCGAGATCCTTAGCTTCATCCGTCTCAGGCGATGAAGAATATGAACTGGTGACCAGCTGAGGAAGTTTGACCTTCTTGAATTTCTTCGAGAGAGGTTGAGACCAGTCAAGGTTCTGCTAAAAGTCCATCTTCTTGAGGTCTTCATCACTGTAAAGATGAGAAAGTATGGCCCAAGCGCGATCGAAGATTTCATGCACATAGTAATGGTTCTTCTTTACATAGTTCTGAGTAACAGTCATGTTTTGAAGAATTGAGCCAAATGGATGCTTGACCCACTTGTGATTGCGATCGACCTTCTAGTGAAGACTTATAAGAAGCAGATGACCAGTCATCACACGAGGGAAGTGCCTTGGGGATTTTCCTCAGTGGCTTTAGCAGCATAGTCCTGGTTTCTAGAGTCATCATTGGTGGAGTAAGATGCAGCTTTGCGAAACTGACCATCCAGTGGACGAGTGCCTTCATCAATAACAATAGCTTTGCCTTTTTCATCAACTGGGGAAATAGTCCTTTTGAGGACTTCAATAGGAGGTAGAAAGCTGAGATGATTCTGAAAGTATGCCTTGTATGGAATTGAACACCTGGTTCTGATGAATTTCATAATCCAAGGGGCATAGGGCTTCAAATCAAACGGCGACAGCGCAACATTGGCCAAAGTCGTCATGAAGAAATCATGATAGCTAATAGGGATACCATGAATGATGGTGAACAGCAGATTCTTCATGATGCCAACAACTTCTTCAGAATTGTGGCCTTTGATCGGACTGATGGTTTTGGTCAATATGCGATAGATGGTTCTTGGCACATACAACAAATCTTCACTAGGAAGGTCGTTCTTGGAGCTTGGCCAGGCCGCAAAGGCTTCATCAACACTTGCATGAGATGACTTTGAAGTTCAGGTTCTTCATAGATAAGCCTTGTGCCTTCGGCAAGGGGACTGACTGGGATGGCATGAAGTAATTCATAGGCCGGAGCTTTATAGTGAGTGTTTTCAGTCATCCAGTCCAGAACCCATGAATTTACATCTGCAACATTTCCAGTTAGGTGCACACTAGCATAGAACTGAAGAATTAGCTCTTCATTACAGTCACATATATCAACGCAGAAACTAAGGAGCCCAGCTTCGTGAAGAACATTCAAAACAGGTTGGAAGCAAGGAATGGACTCCATATCCACATGAGGAATCTGGCGGTGGTGGAAGACTTTGTCTTTGTCAAACAGAACATATGCATAGAAGTTCATCTGACTTGTAGTCCAAAATATCTTGCGCCTAAGTCTTCCTGACTCATAAGGATTTGCATCAGTGAAGAAATGATGCTCAGCAAAGAAATTGGCATTCTTGAATTTTGGCCTCTTTGCATGAGGATTTTGAGGCTTGGGCTAATGATTTGCAGTAGAAGGCCTCACAACCTCTTGAGTCACAACTTTAGGTACATTAGACTTAGGAATTGAAGCAGCAGTTTCATCAGCAGTCTGGTTCTCCATTTCTTCAGTTGTTGTAGCTGGAATTTCTTCAGTTATGGACTCGAGTGAAGTTTGACGTCCTTCAGACCCTATCAATATTTCTTTGGTCTGCACAGAGGACTGATGAATTTTATGCAAGGGTGTGGCAATTGGAGAATTGGGGTGAAGATTTTCCCAATAATCATCATTCAGCACAGGGGTTGTAGAACCAATGTCCACATCTTCTCAATTTCTTCAATGCCCGCCTCTTCAGCAGTGAGCTAAGGCATAGGCGATGATACCAGTGGTTTTGACATTTTAGCATCCACTTCAATTTCTTCATCCAACTGCTATGAGGAAGCAGCAGAAGGATTTTCTTCATATATGTCATCATCAGGAATGACATATTCTTCACCAAACGGAATGAGCTCCTTTGATGGCACAATCGATATTGGAACAACATCAATTGGTTCTATGAATGAGCTAGTCAGAGTCCTCACTTTCTTGGGAGCCGAGGACTCTGCTATGGTTGATGCTTTCCTTTTCTTCACAACTTCCTTCTCCGCAGCTTTTGTTTTCTTCACTTCTGATGCAGAAGGAAGTGTGATTTTCTTCATCTTTGAAGATTTTGTAGGAGGAGCAGATGAAGTTAGAGCATTTTCTTCAGGCACGACTGGTGCAGTCGCCCTGGCAGTCTCAGATTCTTCAGGCGCAGAAAATTCTTCAGCTGGCCTAGGTTGTTCTTCAGGCGCAACATTGGTGGTTGCCCTGGCATTTTCTTTAGAGGCAGGAATTTCTTCAGCTGCCCTGGTAGCTTCATCAAACAGTTTGACTTTCTTTAGCCGCTCTTTCATTTTCTTCAGCAGGCTGAATAGAAGCTTCAGCCTGAGGAATTCGATGTTGAGATGGAGCTGCAACATTTAACTTGAAATTCTTGGAGAGGTTGACAAATATGACCTTAGCACCGAGCCAATCCGCATGATATCGGTCAAATTCATCACTGAGACCTTTGATTTCCTTCTTCACTATGACAAGTTCTTCAGGAGACAAGTTACGAACGTTGTTCCTCAGAAATATCTCCTTCTTGTACTGATCCATCTTGACCCTTCTGGGATGTTCAAATTTCCACTTTTCTTCACTTATGAAGGCAGCTAGCATATGACTTGGACCAGGTGTCAGATCTAGGTCAGGAAGAGGAGCATTTGGATCCTTGTGCCAAATGTCAATGAAGTTGAGGATCTTCTTTGGATCCAGCATTAGAGGAACAAAGTTGCCTTTGGCTCTTGCAGCCCTTTCTTATCCATGTCTGATGATTTCAGCAAGTTCTTCATCATCAGTTTCATCATCATAAGATGTAACATGAAACGCCACTTGCTTCTTATGAGGACTTGGCCTTTTGCCGCATCCAGCTGTGGACTTAACCTCCAGCATAGTGGGACCACTTGAGGATGGTGGTTGAGCTAAGGAAGTTGCAGATGCCCCTAAGGCAATTGAAAAACGAGCAGTCTGTTGACACGTTGCAAGATGCACAGGTGTAGATGACTTTGTGGCAGCAGCTGACGATTTCGCAACAACAGAAGAAGTTGGTGCTGCCCTTGAGGAAGTTGCTTGAGGAATTTTCCCTGAGGGCATTGAACTTGACAATTTCTTCACAACATACTTCTTCAAGATGGCCTTCTTTGGCACATGTTTTTTTGCAGAGGCCTCAACGGGACTAGCTTGAGAATCTTAATTCAATTTCATCACTGCTTCTTAGGCAACTTTCTGATGTTGGGCTTGTCGCTTGGCCCATTCTTTAGGAAATTCCTCACCACGCCTGATGCTAGTGGGATCAGCTTGTTGGCCAGCAGCCAAAGGTGATCTTGGACATGGAGGGTTAACAGCAAATGTCTTCATGTACTTAGGAGTAACATAGTGGTATTCCCTCCATTCGTTTGCCCATCTCCTTTCAATCCTTTGTATGTGCACTTTGCGCTGATTCTTGTTCCCCTTCCCATGAGTATCTTCATTGGGTGTGCAATATTCATCATATATATCCTCAGGGATTTCAAACGCAGTGTTTGTCTCTTGTCTCTTTCCTCCTTTCTGAGGTCGTTTCTCTTTGCCATTTTCCTCACTTGAGGACTTTGAACTTATGATGATTCTGAGGAAGTATGCAATTTTTTTCAAGGAACACTGCAACTGAGTTAAGTTGATGAGAACCTAGTGATTCATTAGCAGACATTATGTACTTGTGAACAGAGTATAGGTGCGAAGAATTTGGAGAGGTCATATGCGTTCTTAGAAATTTTTCCAAAAGTATCAAGTTTGAGGAATTTGAGCATAGATGTCTTGAGGAATTTCACTAAGCATCCTTAACTCAGGTACCAGAGTTGTATAGGTTAGAAAATTCACACAATTGAGGAATCTTGAGGAAAATCATAGCTTAGGGAAACATATCAAGGAAAAGAATGATTCCGGTGTTCAAGGAGTAGAAAGTTGAAGAATAAACACTTTTTGACGATTTTGTGAAAATCATAAGAATCAAAGTAGGGCAGTAAAATTAGATTTTAATTACCCTTGACGAAGAACATGCCGAACTGAGAGTGGAGATGGAGAAGTTCATCAGTTCGGATCTCCCACGCCCTAACTCGGCGGCGGGAGACATCTACGGGGGTGGCGGAGGGAAGATTTCTACGGCCGGCGCGTGTACGACGGTGACGAGGTTGGGGCAATGAAGTTCTTCCTCACCGGCGATGATGGAGTGCAGTGGTGGCGCTAGGTCAGAGAGCTTGAGCGAGGGAAGTGAGATCGAGCGGAGTAAATGAGGTCTGAGGAAGGGAAGGGGTATTTATAGCCGCAGTGAAAAACTGCTCACCTGAAGATTTCGGAGAACATGCCCCTGACCCTTGCTATCCTATCGACATGTGTCACCCACATATTGGGAGATGGTGATCGTGGGGGATCATGGGTGAGTAGTTTAATCCATCGTGGGGATGGGAACGGTTTGAGCGGAAACATCCAAAAATTTGAGTTGTCAATGACAAAGTGAAGACTTTGAACGGGTTTCAAATAGAACGCACATGAAGATTTTGTGAACAGACTCGGTTGAGTTTAGCATAGAGGGCGAACGGGTCTGATCACATTCACTTAGATAAAAATAAATTTGAAGAATTAGCGATTAGAGAGAGAGAGGCACTATTCTGATCCTAGGATCAGAATAAATATTTGGATCACGGCCACCCCTATATTGAGAGCGATCGGATATTCCCGAACTTGCAAAACGAACAACTAAAAAAATAAAAAACACCCACACACTAGGACACGAACTGCCCACACTCCCACCCGACCCCCCTTCCCCCCGATACCCTGCCGCCGCGGCGACCTCCCAGATCCCGCCATCGTGCGACCTTCTGGCGCCGCCTCCCCCATCTCCTCTTGGAACCAGCGCCACCTACCTGCCTCCTTCCGGTGCGCCACCGACCTCACCCCGCCGCAACCAACGCCGCCTCCTTCCGGCGCGCCACTGACCACGCCCCAGCTCGACCGACCTTCGATCCCCCGACCTCCCATCATCCTTCTTCCTTCCGGACCAAGCGTCGCATGCCTAAGCTCTCCTTCTTCCTTCTCCTCACCCTCTCATCGGCGGAGCAACGCCCTAAATCCTACGCGCATCCCCGCACCGCCACCGGGGCCTAGAACGCCAGATGTCGTCACTGGTCAAGGATCCCGGCGCGCTGCCACTAGGCCATGGATTCCCGTTCGTCAACGCACGTTCCTGGATCCCACATGCTGCGCCAAAGGATCCCCACACGCCGCCGCCTACCCAAAGCGCCTCCACTGGCCAATAGCTTGGCACTCCACCAGTCCCAATGGTGGATCCATGGTGGGATGTTGGATCTCGTCCCCTCCTCTGCGTGGAGCCCTACTGGAGGCCCTCCTCCTCGACAGGATGTCATCCACCTAGGACTAGTGGGTGCAAGCCACTGTGGCTCTCTGATGTTCCGGTGAGGTACTCCCAATTATCTCTACTGCTCTGGTGAGGCCACCCTCCTCTCCCTACCGTAGCCTCAAACTTTCCGTCGTCGCCGAAGAAGTTGGGTAATGTGGCGCTGCTGTTGATTGTCTAGGTTGTAGTCCAGAAAAGTTTTGTACAGAAGTTCAAGTGGTCCCACTCCTGTAATTTAGAGATATTGATGTTGATGATTATGTAAAAAAATAACATAAGTTCAAAGTTTGAATGAAAAGGAAAAATAGCTCAATTTTAAGAAGAAAACTGAAAAAGCCATTGTCACAGGGCCGACCATGAAGGCCTGATATTGAGAAGGTCGGGTGCATGATGCATGTACGGCCATCCCCTTCCCACATTGGCCTTAGACCAAAAGATGACCTTCTTAGTTGATGATGTTGACCTTCATCATAATTTTTTTTTTGCTCTGTTGTGCAGTGTAAAATTTAATTTTGTTGTTCTGTGAGCAGCAACTTGAGACTCCCAAGCTCTGCAGATGTCTCTTGCATGCGGCGTTCTTCTATGTGCAGCTGACGGGAACTCTCTATTGCTAGAACAATGAAATTTACCGCGCAGCTAGATCCCAACCTTTTTCCCATCCCATGCACGTGAGTACATCTGATAGAAGTTTACCTTGTTGTTTCTCTAAGACGTTCAAGTATAGTTGTTTAAAAGGTTCAGTTATGACCGCAACTATGGGTTTAGATATACTCAGCGACTAGGCTATCGCTACCTATAGCAGAACCTTGACTTGCTACACATGGGCTGCACTTCATGTTTACTTCAAAGACAGGATACCATATGTGCAGTGCCTCATGTGTGTATCAGCTAGCTAATGTTTCTGCAAAAATTAGTGTTTGTGTATAACTTGTATGTACAAACATAGATTTAGCCCATTTTGGCACTACAAATGCATAGTTTTGGTAGTTCTACTTGTCCATAGTTCATACAATTTGTTTCTCTGTCTACTGGTGGTTGTGGCACATACGATGCTACGTGGGAAATTGTGACGCACCTTCGCTTGGTGCCGCCACAGGACCAGTGTGCCCTCCTGTCCTCTGCTTTTATCTGTGCGCAGCTATGTGTCTCGCACTGTGGATTGCCCCTACTGCTACTGGGAACAGGTAAAAAAATATGTTAAAGTTTGTTTATGGCTTCAATCCGTGTGTTAAAAGTTTAGTTCAACTTTGTGCATAACTATTATTTTTTACAGTCAAATTTGTGCTTGGCTTCGGAGACATTCCGCGAAGTCCCACTCCATCTATACATCATGTTCTTCGGAGATGTTTCGTGAAGTTCTACTACTGTTGTGCGACACTATTGGCTCGTGTGTGCGGGTGTCAGTATGGTGTGCTTGGTTCATGTGTGCCTTGCAAAATGCATGTTTGCCATGCTGGATGCTGGCCAGCTCGCTCTTCCTGTGCATCGCTGGCTCTCTAACCACACTTGTAAGAAGCAGCTAGTTCTCTCTCCGTGTGTTTACTAAAAAAGGAAGACCCCAAATCAATAAAAGAGCATCATGTCCTAGGGCATGCGTGTTGGATCTGGTGTCTCATGTGTGCGCGCGCTCACCTTGTGGGAGATTGAGTTTTGTGCTCCCGTTCCCGTCTGCACGAGGAAGTTTAGCCTTATCCTTTGTAAAGGTTCAATGTGTATGTATGGGAATGCACATGGGGCACTTTGTTTGCATGAAGGTCACTGAGCACTAATATGTATATATGTTAGCAGTTGGTGTCTAGCGGTTGTTAGTTACCACTTTGGCCGGAACATTGCTTCTGTGTGTTGTTCTTGACAGAGATCGAAATGCTTCACTCTAAATATAAATTAGAAATCCTAGTATATGTGTCCTCTCGAAAAATATGTTGATACAAACAAAAAGAAGTGGATGAGAAATTAATAGTTTGTGCCGCACAAAGTTCAAAATGTTTGCTTTCAAAAAAATATACATCTTTGGGGTGCAATATAAAGAAGCATTTCGAATATAAATTTCTCCATCACTAAAGAATAAATCGAGAAGTTCATATTAACAAAATAGAGTGGTTCGATGTTATACCAAGGAAGAAATCAAAGTGTAACCAAGAAAAATTGTTAACTCTTGAAGTTCAAATTTAATAAATTGGAGAGTTCGAAGAAAATGTTATGGGTGTTCAAAAAAAATCTCCCATGGATTTTCGCATTATTGAAAAGCGATGACAAAAAAATTAAAATTATATCACATATAAACTCAAAAAAATGTAACAAAAAACATACTTTACACATTCAAAAAAATCAAAGGTCATATTAAAATAACAGAGCACTTGAAAAACTCTATAAAATACATATTACCCCATTTTTCCGTTACAAATGAATAACACCAAGAAGTTCAAATTGTAAAAACCAAGAAGTTCAATTTTAAAAATAGAATAGTTCAATGTATATGAAGAACCCAGATTTTCCTCGTTACTAAATGATAAACCAAAAAATTGAAAAAACTCAGACATTTTCATGTAACCGAGAGAAGTTCAGATTGATAACTACCAGAAGTTTACGTACTACACGGTGTGAATTTTGTATTAAAAAGAATGAAAAACCAAAGGCTAAAAACTTTGTTGCTATAAGTTCAAGTGCTCTGTCCGGGGAAGTTCAATTTTTTTGCGAAAGAGGTTCACCTTATATTTCCATGTTCAAAAACACAAAAAATAAATTGTTTTTTGTGTTTTAAAATAATTCTCTCAATCGACAAAGCAGTTGAGTTATTATTTGGGAGAAATTTGATTTCAAAAAGAAAATAAGAAATTCAAATTATAAAAATGGAAAACATTCATGTATTACATGGTGTGTGTGTGTGTGTTTAATATGAGAAAAATGAATAAAAAGCAATGACTAAAAGTTTTGTCATTATAAGTTTAAGTCCTCGGTCCGAGAAAGTTAAAAAAATTACTGTGAGAGCGGTTTGTACAAAAGGAATATCATTTGTGTAACACTAACGAATGGATGAGAAAATTACAAATGAAAATACGTCACAGAAGTTCAACGTGAAAACGGTTGGAAGTTCAACTACTTCACTGAAAGTATGTCAGATGAAAAACTTTTAAAACCGTCGCGAGTATGAAAAAATGATCAACACAGGAAAGTTGCGTTTTTACAATAGCTTTCCATCGATATATCACTTGCTCAATTCTGGTGAGCGGATGGAGTGCTACGAGCAAAAAATGCACGTGAAAAATAGAGTGAAGTTCAAGCACACATGCCAAGAAGTTCAAGTTCTTCACGCGGTGCATTTTTGAAGAATCTGTTTTGCGATCAAGGCGGAACGAATGATCTTGCCGTTTTCGAAATTACTTGAAAACGGCTAGGAATCAGAGAAAACCATCAACATGAAAAAGTTTCACATTTTTTGTAGCTTTTCAATAGTATATTATTTTCCCCATTCCGATAAAGTTTGTAGAAAATATGGTGAAAATACGTTTTTAGCCATTTTCAAAATTGACTGAAAACCGTAAAGAATTGGGAGAAATAATACGTACAAAAACGTTCCGCATTTGTCCAAGCTTTCCAAAGCCATATCATTTGTTGCATTCGGACGTACGGTAAAAAAATTAACAGCAAAATACAAACTCGGTGGAACTTGTACCATTTACTAAATTACTCTTGAACCGTTCCAAATTAGAAAAGAAATCAACATGAAAAAGTAGCGCAATTTCATAAGCTTTGCAACGCCATATTATTTGCCTCAATTGGATTAGCCATTTAGAAATGACATTGAAAATACGAACTCGGCTATTCGATTTGCAAAATTTTATGATTTTCCAAATTACTCTTTAACCATAGGGAATTAGAGAAAACTTTCAACATGTGGAAGGAGTGGTTTTGCAGCAGCTTTCCAACGCCATATTATTTGCGTCATTCCGATAAGCGGTTTAGAAATGCGATAAAAAATATGATTCACGTTTTTTGTATGAAGAAAAAATGATTTTCAAAACTGCTCGTAAACCGCTTACATTTTGCCAAATATTTAACTTGGGTCATACTTGTGTCCATAGCTTTCCCACGGTATATCGCAAGCCCCATTTGGGCAATGTTAGCGGAAGTTCAACCTAGCTCAGGGGGAAGTTCAGGTCGAACAACTTACGAAGTAAAATTGCAAAAGACGCAAGTTCATCACGACCCGAGAGCAAAATCCGCCAATGAGCGAGATTCCTATTTAAAACGGGCATTTAGTTGCTAAAAATCAATTCTAGATTACACTTACATCATATAGAACACGACTGACAAGAATAATTCGCGCGGGGAGACACGGTTGCGAAGATATCCCGAAGGTCGGGTTCCTACACACTGAAGTTCAGGTTGTGTAACTGATACGTCCATTTTGCATCATGTTTTTATATTGATATTTATTGCACTATGGGTTGTTATTACACATTATGTCACAATACTTATGCCTTTTCTCGCTTATTTTGCAAGGTTTACATAAAGAGGGAGAATGCCGGCAGCTGGAATTCTGGGCTGGAAAAGGAGCAAACAATGGTGACCTATTCTGCACAACTCAAAAAGCCCTGAAACTCCACGAAACTCCATTTCAGAAAATATAAAAAATATCTGGCGAAAGAAGTACAGGAGGGGGGCCACCATCGTCCACGAGGGTGGGGGCGCCCCCTGGGCGCGCTCCCCTACCTCGTGGGCCACCTGGCAGCCCCCCGATGCCCATCTTCTGCTATATGATGTGTTCTGACCTGGAAAAAATCACAAGGAGGCTTTCAGGACGAAGCGACGTCGTCTCGATGCGGAACCTTGGCGGAACCAATATAGGGCTCCGGCTGAGCTGTTCTGCCGGGGATACTTCCCTCCTGGAGGGGGAAATCATCGCCATCATCATCACCAACAACTCTCCCATCTTGGGGAGGGTTATCTTCATCAACATTTTCACTAGCACCATCTCCTCTCAAACCCTAGTTCATCTCTTGTATCCAATCTTTGTATCAAAGCCTCAGATTGGTACCTGTAGGTTGCTAGTAGTGTTGATTACTCCTTGTAGTTGATGCTAGTTGGTTTACATGGTGGAAGATCATATGTTCAGATCCATTATGCATATTAATACCCCTCTGATTATGAACAAGAATATTCTTTGTGAGTAGTTATGTTTGTTCCTGAGAACATGGGAGAAGTCTTGCTATAAGTAGTCATGTGAATTTGGTATTCGTTCGATATTTTGATGAGATGTATGTTGCCTTTCCTCTAGTGGTGTCATGTGAACATCGACTATATGACACTTCACCATTATTTGGGCCTAGAGGAAGGCATTGGGAAGTAATAAGTAGATGATGGGTTGCTAGAGTGACAGAAGCTTAAACCCTAGTGTATGCGTTGCTTCGTAAGGGGCTAATTTGGATCCATATGTTTCATGCTATGGTTAGGTTTACCTTAATACTTCTTTTGTAGTTGCGCATGCTTGCAATAGAGGTTAGTCATAAGTGGGATGCTTGTCCAAGTAAGGGAAGCACCCAAGCACCGGTCCACCCACATACCAAATTATCAAAGTAACGAACGTGAATCATATGAGCGTGATGAAAACTAGCTAGACGATAATTCCCATGTGTCCTCGGGAGCGTTTTCCATATAAGAGTTTGTCTAGGCTAGTCCTTTGCTACAACAAGGATTGGGCCATCTTGTTGCACCTTATTTACTTTTTATTATTTGTCACTCGTTACCAATTATCTTATCACAATACTATCTGTTACCAATAATTTAAGTGCTTGCAGAAAATACCTTATTGAAAATTGCCTATCATTTCCTTCTGCTCCTCGTTGGGTTCGACACTCTTACTTATCGAAAGGACTACGATAGATCCCCTACACTTGTGGGTCATCAAGACTATTTTCTGGCGCCGTTGCGGGGGAGTGAAGTGCCTTTGGTAAGTGGAATTTGGTAAGGAAAAATTTATATAGTGTGCTGAAATTTACTGTCACTTGTTACTATGGAACTTAATCCTTTGTGGGACTTGTTCGGGGTATCTTCGCCCCGACCAGTAGAGCAAAGAGTTGCTCCTCAACCTACTGGACCTACTGAAAATGTTTGCTTTGAAATTCCTTCGGGTATGATAGAGAAACTGCTAGCTGATCCCTTTACAGGAGATGGAACATTGCATCCCGATTTGCACCTAATCTATGTGGATGAAGTTTGTGGATTATTTAAGCTTGCAGGTATGCCCAAGGATGTGATCAAGAAGAAGGTCTTCCATTTATCTTTGAAGGGAGAGTCATTGACATGGTTTAGGCTATGCGATGATATTGGATCATGGAACTACAATCGATTGAAGTTGGATTTTCATCAGAAGTTCTATCCTATGCATCAGGTTCATCGTGATCGTAATTAAATATATAATTTTTGGCCTCGTGAAGGAGAAAGTATTGCTCAAGCTTGGGAGAGGCTTAAGACAATGTTATATTCATGCCCCAATCATGAGCTCTCAAGAGAAATGATTATTCAAAAAAATTATGCTCGGCTTTCTCTCAATAATCGCTCCATGCTCGATACTTCTTGTACTGGTTCTTTCATGATGAATACTATTGAATTCAAATGGGATTTATTGGAAATAATTAAACGCAATTCTGAAGATTGGGATCTCGACGAAGGTAATGAGTCAGGTATAACACCTAAGTTTGATTGTGTTAAATCTTTTATGGATACCGATGTTTTCCGTGAATTTAGCACTAAATATGGACTTGAGTCTGAGATAGTAGCTTCTTTCTGTGAATCATTTGCTACTCATGTTGATCTCCCTAAGGAAAAGTGGTTTAAATTTCATCCTCCCATTGAAGTAAAAGTAGTTGAACATGTTATAGTTGAAGAAAAGACTATCACTTATAATGTTGATCCTATTGTTCCTACCGCCTATATTGAGAAACCACCTTTCCCTGTTAGAATAAAGGATCATGCTAAAGCTTCAACTGTGGTTCGTAAGAGTAATACTATAACACCTACACCCTCTGAGCAAATTAAAGTTTAACCTAGTGTTGCTATGGTTAAGGATCTCTTGGTCGATAATATAGATTGGCATGTTATTTACCTCCATGACGAAGCTGCTAGAATCTCCGGACCCGATACAGGGAATAAACATAGACCTGTTGTAGGCATGCCTGTTATTTCCGTTAAAATAGGAGATCATTGCTACCATGGTTTATGTGACGTAGGTGGTAGTGCGAGTGTAATACCCATCTCCTTATATGAAGAAATTATGCACGATATTGCACCTACTGAGCTAGAAGGTATTGATGTTACTATTAAGCTTGCCAATAGAGACACTATTTCACCAATTGGGATTGTTAGAGATGTTGAAGTCTTGTGTGGGAAAGTTAAATACCCTGCTGATTTCCTTGTTCTTGGTTCCCCACAAGATGATTTTTGCCCCATTATATTTGGTAGACCCTTCTTGAATACTGTTAATTCTAAGATAGACTGCGAAAAAGATATTGTTACTGTTGGATTAGGGGATATGTCTCATGATTTTAACTTTGCTAAATTTCGTAGACAACCCCATGATAAAGAATTGCCTAGTAAGGATGAAATTATTGGTCTTGCTTCTATTGTTGTACCTCCTAACGATCCCTTAGACCAATATCTGCTAGACCATGAAAATGATATGTACATGAATGATAGAAGGGAAATAGATGAAATATTCTTTAAATAGGGACCATTATTGAAACACAGCTTGCATGTTGAAATTCTAGGGGATCCTCCTCCACCCAAGGGTGATCCCGTGTTTGAACTCAAACCATTACCTGATACTCTTAAGTATGTTTATCTTGATGAAAAGAAGATATATCATGTTATTATTAGTGCTAACCTTTCAGAGTAGGAAGAAGAGAAATTATTGAAAACTCTGAAGAAGCACCGTGCTGCTATTGGATATACTCTTGATGATCTTAAGGGCATTAGTCCCACTCAATGCCAACACAAGATAAAATCGGAAAAGGATGCTAAAAAGGTTATTGATCATCAATGATGGTTAAATCCTAGGATGAAATAAGTGGTAAGAAAAGAAATATTGAAGCTTCTAGAGGCAGGTATAATTTATCTAGTTGCTGATAGTCAGTGGGTAAGCCATGTCCATTGTGTCCCTAAGAAGGGAGGTATTACTGTTGTTCCTAATGACAAAGATGAATTGATCCCGCAAAGAATTGTTACAGGTTATAGGATGGTAATTGATTTCCGCAAATTAAATCAGGTTACTAAGAAAGATCATTACCCTCTACCTTTTTATTAGTCAAATGCTAGAAAGGTTATCCAAACATACTCATTTTTTCTTTCTAGATGGCTATTCTGGTTTCTCTCAAATACCTGTGTCAAAAGAGGATCAAGAAAAGACCACTTTTACTTGTCCCTTCCATACCTTCGCTTATAGATACATGCCTTTTGGTTTATGTAATGCACCTGCTACCATTCAAAGATGCATGATGGCTATATTCTCTGATTTTTGTGAAAAGTTTGATGAGGTTTCCATGGATGATTTTTCCATTTATGGAACTTCTTTTGATGATTGCTTAAGCAACCTTGATCGAGATTTGCAGAGATGTGAAGAAACTAATCTTGTCTTGAATTGGGAAAAGTGCCACTTTATGGTTAATGAAGGCATTGTCTTGGGGCACACAATTTCTGAAATAGGTATTGAAGTTGATAAAGCTAAAGTTGATGCTATTGAAAGGATGTCGTGTCCCAAGGACATCAAAGGTATAAGAAGTTTCCTCAGTCATGCCGGGTTTTATCGGAGGTTCATTAAGGACTTCTCCAAAATCTCTAGGCCTTTGACTAATCTCTTACAAAAAGATGTTCCTTTTGTCTTTGATGATGATTGTGTAGAAGCATTTGAAATACTTCAGAAAGCATTGATCTCTGCACCTATTGTCCAGCCTCCTGACTGGAATTTACCCTTTGGAATTTTGTGCGATGCTAGTGATTATGCTGTAGATGTTGTTCTAGGACAAAGAGTTGATAAGAAATTGAATGTTATCCAGTATGCTAGTAAAACTCTAGACAGTGCCCAGAGAAATTATGCTACTACTGAGAAGGAATTTTTAGCAGTTGTATTTGCTTGTGATAAGTTTAGACCTTATATTATTGATTCTAAAGTAACTGTTCACACTGATCATGCTGCTATTAAATACCTTATGGAAAAGAAAGATGCTAAACCTAGACTTATTAGATGGGTTCTCCTGCTACAAGAATTTGATTTGCATATTACTGATAGAAAGGGAGCTGAGAACCCCGTTGCAGACAACTTGTCTAGGTTAGAGAATATTCTTGATGACCCCCTACCTATTGATGATAGCTTTCCTGATGAGCAATTAGCTGTCGTAAATGCTTCTTGTACTGCTCCATGGTATGCTGATTATGCTAATTACATTGTTGCTAAATTTATACCACCTAGTTTCACATACCAGCAAAAGAAAAAGTTCTTCTATGATTTAAGACATTACTTCTGGGATGACCCACACCTTTATAAAGAAGGAGTAGATAGTATTACTAGACGATGTGTACCTGAGCATGAACAGGAACAGATCCTACGCAAGTGTCACTCCGAAGCTTATGGAGGACACCATGCTGGAGATAGAACTGCACATAAGGTACTGTAATCTGGTTTTTATGGGCCTACTCTCTACAAGGATGCCCGTAAGTTTGTCTTGTCTTGTGATGAATGTCAAATAATTGGTAATATCAGTAGACGTCAAGAAATGCCTATGAATTATTCACTTGTTATTGAACCATTTGATGTATGGGTCTTTGATTATATGGGACCGTTTCCTTCCTCTAATGGGTATACACATATTTTAGTTGTTGTTGATTATGTTACTAAGTGGGTAGAAGCTATTCCAACTAGTAGTGCTGATCATAACACCTCTATTAAGATGCTTAAAGAAGTTATTTTTCCGAGGTTTGGAGTCCCTAGATACTTAATGACTAATGGTGGTTCACACTTTATTCATGGTGCTTTCCGTAAAATGCTTGCTAAATATGATGTTAACCATAGAATTGCATCCCCATACCACCCCTAGTCTAGTGGTCAAGTAGAACTAAGTAACAGAGAGCTAAAATTAATTTTGCAAAAGACTGTTAATAGATCTAGAAGTAATTGGTCCAAGAAACTTGATGATGCATTATGGGCCTATAGAACTGCATACAAAAATCCTATGGTTATGTCTCCATATAAGATGGTTTATGCAAAAGCATGCCACTTACCTCTTGAACTAGAACATAAGGCATATTGGGATATTAAAGAGCTCAATTATGATTTCAAACTTGCCCGTAAGAAGAGGTTATTTGACATTAGCTCACTTGATGAATGGAGAACCCAGTCCTATGAAAATGCCAAACTGTTTAAAGAAAAAGTTAAAATATGGCATGACAAAAGGATACAAAAGCGTGAGTTTAACGTAGGTGATTATGTCTTGCTATACAACTCTCGTTTAAGATTTTTTGGAAGAAAACTTCTCTCTAAATGGGAAGGTCCTTACGTTATCGAGGAGGTCTATCGTTCCGGTGCCATAAAAATCAACAACTTCGAAGGCACAAATCCGAAAGTGGTGGACGGGCAAAGAATCAAACATTATATCTCAGGTAATCATATAAATGTTGAAACTAATGTCATTGAAACCGTAACCCCGGAGGAGTACATAAGGGACACTTTACAGAATGATTCAGACCCCAAAAAGAAGAGGTATGTGGTACGGTAAGTAAACCGACTCCAAAACAGTTCTAATGGCAATTTTTCTCTGTTTCGGAATATTTAGAAAAATAGAAACATAATAAGCAGTCCGGGAAGGACACGAGGCGTCCACGATGGAGGGCGCGCCCTACCCCCTGGGCACGCCCCCTACCTCGTGGGCACCTCGTGTGCCTCCTTGACTCCGTTTTCTTGCATGTTACCTCTTTTGCTCGGTAAAAATTCATTATATAATCTCCCGAAGGTTTTGACCACCGCACCATGCCAAAATCATATGTTCTTGTTTCGAGCTGTTTCTGTTGCAGATTTGAGCAACATGTCATCCCAAGATTCAGAGGGAAAAAGCTATGTGGCAGATTACCTTGCAGACCCTGAGGTCTACGGGGACTTGGATTATTATGGGTGGACCACGGAGGGATAAGAAGACTATGATCCTAGGACAAAGGAGGAGAGGAGCTTAGATGAAGACGAAGCCCCATTACCTCAACCTGGGGACATGCATGTGGAGTTCAAAAAGTCAAGCCTCCCTGATAGAGCAAAGAAACCTAAGATCGAGTTTATCCCTTTTCTCCTCTTGCAGGAAAACAAGCAGGAACTATGCAAAAAGATATTAAGCCTTGAGCAGGAGATAGATGACCTAAGGGAGCAAAATTCTATCCTCAAGCGCAAATTGAGGAAGAAGCCTACATCATCAACAACTCCATCATCACCACCTTCGAAGACAGAGACATAATCACATGGGTATGGGCACTCCCCTTGGCAACTGCCAAGCTTGGGGGAGGTGCCCCGGTATCGTATCACCATCACGCTCCTATCATTACCATTTTTCTTAGTTCGATCCTTTTGGTAATATCTTGATCTAGTAGAATAAAGTTTAGTATGATCTAGTTGTGAGCTTTGCTTTATGATCTTTATCTTTGTAATCGAGTCCGTGAGCTACATATAATAAAGATTAGTTTTGAGTCAAGGGCTTGATTATCTCACTATGATCATGAGAGGACAAAAGAAAATATAAAAAGTATCAAAGAGATCATATTTATCTTATGGATAGTAACGACTTCACATATAAAGAGTATGATGAATAAAAGTTGTTGAGAGTTGACAAACATAGTTTTGGTCATTGTTGCAATTAATAGGAAGTAATAAGGAAAGAGAGGTTTTCACATACAAATATACTATCTTGGACATCTTGTATGATTGTGAGCACTCATTTAAATATGACATGCTAAAGAGTTGATGTTGGACAAGGAAGACAACATAATGGGTTATGTCTTCTAATATCCGAAATAAAGTATATTGTCATGGATCATCCAACATGTTAAGCTTGCCTTTCCCCCTCATGCTAGCCAAAACTTCATGCACCAAGTAGAGATACTACTTGTGCTTCCATACATCCTTAAACCCAGTCTTGCCATGAGAGTCCAGCATACTGATACATCCAAAACGTATCTATAATTTCTGCTTGCTCCATGCCTCTTTTGTGTGATATTGCTATGATATTTATGCACTTCCATACACTTTTGATCATATTTGGACTAACCTGTTAACTCAGTGCACCCCAGTGCCAGTTTCTGTTTTCTGCTGTTTTTGTATTTCAGGTTTTCCCATTACGTAAATTGCCAGAAAAATCCCAGGAAAAATATATAAAAAATCAGCGTTCGGGAAGCTTCCATGCGGCCAAAGTAGGGCCAGAGGGGGGCCACCAGGGCTCCAGGCGACCAGAGGGGGCGACCCCCCTCCTGGCCGCGCCGCCAGGGCGCCTGGGCCCCCCTGGCCTCTTCTGACGCCCCCTTTGGCATATATTTACACCGCGTCCCGAAACCCTCGAGGACGGAACCCTTTTTCACGATCTCATCTCTGTTCCGCCGTCGCCGCGCTTCCAAGATCGGGAGCACCAGGAGAACTCTTCCCGGCACCCTGCCGGAGGGGAGGATCACCACCGGGAGCTTCTCCACCACCATGGACGCCTCCCGGATGAGTTGTGAGTAGTCTCCCTTGGACCATGGGTTCATGACCAGTAGCTATGTGATGTTCTCCTCCCCTCTTTGTTCTTCACTGATTAGACCTCGTGAGCTGCCCTACATGATCGAGGCACATATGTAATCCTTATGCTGTTGCTATGATGAGTTTGCTGGGATCCGATGGATTATGAGATTATGTTCAGATTGTGTGTGAGTAATATATTTGATTTACCTCTTTTATATTTTTGTTCTTGAGTAATTCTTGCATGTTCTTCGTTGCTGTTTATTGCTTTGGCCAAGTAGTAGGTAGTAACTCCAAGAGGGAACGTTATGCTTGATTGTGGGTTCATGCCCCTCGATGACTAGCTTGAGTGACAGAAACATGAGTCTAGGGGATGTGCTGTTGCCACAAGGGGGAAAACAACGGTGCTTGTACTTGCGGGTGCAAGGATTGTTTACATTACGCAAAGTTCTTTTAATGCAGTTGTCTGTTGCTTTGAGTTTACACTATGGGTGGGACTCGCAACTTAATACCAGCGAGATGTTCTGGATAGATATCTCAAAGTGGATGATTAGTAGTAGATGCAGATGGATTTCGGTCTACTTGCCTTGGCGTACCGCCCATGCTTTTGAGCCTCTACCTTTCTTGCAGCATAGTTAGCATTGGTTTGCGCACATAATCCTGTCAATTGCCCAGCTGTAATTCGTTTACCTCGCTTAGCTGTTTTATCGTCTTTTGGGAGAGAGACATCACTAGTGAACATCATGGGACCCCGGTCCATATTACCATCACTGATCACACCCGTTATTTACTTTCTGTTCTTACTTACTAGTTGCAGTAATACCTATCACTATTATCTCTTGCGTTTGATCCTTTGTAAACGACAAGGCCGGAGGGATTGACAACCTCTCTGTACTCGTTGGGAGCAAATTTATTTGTATCTGTGTGCAGGTCCTGTCAATCGCTAAGTTGCGCCGCTAGCAGTTGACACCTTCTTGTTGACCCTTGGAGTCTCAGGGGATTCGATCCTTGGTATCTTTGCCAAGGGAAAACTACCGCTACACTGCATCTCAAACCTTCCACTTGGGGTAACCAACGAGGGGCGAGAAGCCATCAAGCAAAGTTTTCTGGCGCCGTTCCCGGGGACTCCACTCTTCAAGATAGGGGAGTTGCACGCTATCTTTTATCTTTGCTTTTTAGTCTTGTTAGTTTACCTTTCAGTTTTCTTTATGTCTTTTCACTAGTTTCGCTTAATGGAAAACAACAAAAATATGAGAGAGCTTTATAAGCTCTACCTTGCTTTGGGACATGATGTGTTTGAAGAGAAAATTAAAAAACCTATGGAACTTTATTATTTGCATAATAATCATGATGGTGGTGATGTTATTAGTATGCTTTCTTTGAATATCAATATTGCTAATGACATGGAAAGCTCTAAGCTTGGGGATGACACGTTTGATGAACATGATATTTTTAGTCCCCCAACTTTTGAAGATGATACTTTGCTTCCTATATATGATGATTACAATGATGAATATGATGTTTTCAGTCCACCTACTATTGAGGATAAAATTTATTATGATTATGATATGCCTCCTAAATACAATGATTACCATGATGGTTATGATTGCTTTACTCTCACTATTCCTAATAAGAAAGATTTTGCTTATATGAAGAGTAATGATACCTTTTTGCATGTGGATCATGGTAACAATGCTTTATGTGATGCTTATATTGTTGAGTTTATTCGTGATCCCACTGAAAATTATTATGAGAAGGGAACATATGCTTATAGATATTTCAATAATATCAAGTTCCCTCTCTTTATGTTGAAGGTTTTGAAGCTGCACTTGTTTTGACTTCCTATGCTTATTGCTTTGTGCTTCAATGAATTATTGTATTGCAATATTCCTATGCATAGGAAGCATGTTAGGCTTAAATGTGTTTGTTATTTGCTTCTTGATGCTCTCTTTTGTTCTTCAACTCTTATTCCTACGAGAGCATCATTAAAGTCTTAAGCCTATCTTTATGGCTATAAAGAAAGAGCTCTAGGGAGACAACCCTTGTTATCTTTGCTTTCAGTTTGTTCTTTCAGTTTTAGTGGTCTTGATGTTTGTTACTACAGCAGCATCATCATTGTATCTTTTCTTTTCAGCTTTGTGCCAAGTTTAGCCTCTGATTGCAAGAAAGTTCAAAAGTTGTGACGTGCTGTCCAGGAAACAGATTCTGTCCTTGGACAGAAAAATTCGTATAAAATCACCAGATCATCTTTTTGGTCTGAATTTTTTCAACAGCGTGCTCTATACAATTGGCTTTCGGGCGTCTGTTCTAAGTTTTTTTATTTGAGTTGCAGAAGTGCCCCGAAAAAATTATTTACTACCTGCTGGTCTGTTTTTCACAGATTCTGTCCTGTTTTGCCTTTCCTTAGTTTTGCAAACCTTGAGCTTGCTTTTTCTTTGCAAAAACCTTTTGGCAATCTTGAGAAACAGTAGACCTTCAAGATTATCTTTATTTCCAGCAAGGAAAAATTATTTTATTATGGGTACTAACCTCGCTAATCAGATTATGATGAGTTATGTATGAAGGGAGTTTTCAAGTGTGCGAGGGAAGATGATAAAAAGATTCAGGAGTGTCAAACGCTCAAGCTTGGGGATGCCCCCGTGCACCCCCAAGAAATATTCAAGAAGACTCAAGCGTCTATGCTTGGGGATGCCCCCGTGCATCCCCTTCTCCATCAACAATTATCAGTTCGTCTTTCGTTCCACTATATTTTAATCACTTCATGTGTGATGTGCTATGCTTGGAGCGTCTTGCTTTTAGTTTCTTTTTTAGTTTTCTTTAGCTTTGCTTGCTGTTCATAACAAGTTGGAACCCATCTTTCTTTGTGTGGGAGAGAAACACGCTCCACTACAACCAAGAACATAACATAGGATTTTCATGTTTATCTTTGCTGTGTATGTTCTTGGTCTTTCAATAGCTACTGTCATGTTTAGCTCTTAGTTTTCATGCTTTTCTTTTTAAAGAGCTTTTGTTTAGTTGGTTGCTGGAACTCTCTTGAGTTATCATGCTTATCTTGCTAAGAGAGTTGGCTTCTGTTGCACTGGTTGATATGTCTATGATAAAAATGCTATGTGCATAATGGTGCTTAGTAGTTCATGTTTTCTTATGGTTAGTCTCAAATAGCTGGGGGGTTCTTAATGTGTTATTGAAGTACCAACATGATTTGTTTGCCTATGATGTGGTATGGTTTAGTGATATCTTCCTCCAAGAATTTATTTTGATTGACTTGGCATATGCTCACGCATATTTAAGACTGTAAAGAAAGTCTATCAAGCCTTGATGATCTTTGATTTCTGAGTAGCAATATAACTTCCATGCCCGATTCAATGTTGCTTTGTCGCTCTGCATGATTATGATCATCATTGCTCTCTTAGTTGGTCGCTCCCAGTCTTTTGCTAACCATCGCCTGTACTAAGCGGACTGACTGCTTGTGCATCCAAAATCCTTTAAACCAGTTATGCCATATGAGTCCACCATACCTTCCTATACATGGTATTTACCTGCCATTCCTAACGAAGACTATCTTGCACCATCTCGAAATTAATCAAAAAAAGCATTTCTCTTTTGTGCCTCTGTTTTAGCTCATGAGGAAGTAGTAGTTAATTCATGATCTTTTTAGGTTGGACAAGCTTCACCCCGGGATTGCATGTCTAATGTGCAAACCCCTAATACGAGAAGGAACTGGCAAAGAGTGCGCCCGGCTCATTAAAAAATAATACAACAAACAAACCCTCCTTCACGCTTTGTTCATGAGAAATCAGAAAACTTTGGCAGTGATAAACAAAGGAGATTAAGAGGATGTGATCGTCCTCGTGCGGGAGCCGTTCCTCGAAACTTGTCCAGCTCGAGAAGTAATTGAGTTATCTACTAGCATTCGTTGACGAAATATGCATATTCCAAAAAAATAATTTTACCTCTGTTTTTAAAAACCAAGAGCTCTGGTACATGTTTAGTTTTTGTTTCCGACCACGGGTTTTCAACCTTGCCATCAAAAGCCACAGTTCGAGAGTCTCCACCTTCTTTAAAGCACCAACTATTGAGAGCATGATTGTCATTCTGAGTGTAATGTGCATTGTCCCAAAGTACCATTGTCTTCTGCATGATTATGATATCGTTTATTCTGAAGTCATTGTATCTAGTCGTCATTTAAACTTCGGAGGTGCCCCTGCATTTATGTTTTGCTTCACTAAAGGGGGCAAGCGAGGTACCACTTTGTCATGTTTACACACCATGCTCACTACAAATCTATTGAGTGTTTCAGTATCATATTGTAAAACTTTCAGTTCTTTGTGATATTCTCATGAGGCAACTTAATTACTACAGATTCATTATCTCAGTAAGCATTTGTCATGTGACTGTGAAAAGTCCTTATATGGTTGGTAGCATGTCACCACAGAAATTATGCTTGTTATCATTTACCTACTCGAGGACGAGCAGGAATTAAGCTTGGGGATGTTGATACGTCCAAAACATATCTATAATTTCTGCTTGCTCCATGCCTCTTTTGTGTGATATTGCTATGATATTTATGCACTTCCATACACTTTTGATCATATTTGGACTAACCTGTTAACTCAGTGCACCCCAGTGCCAGTTTCTGTTTTCTGCTGTTTTTGTATTTCAGGTTTTCCCATTACGTAAATTGCCAGAAAAATCCCGGGAAAAATATATAAAAAATCAGCGTTCCGGAAGCTTCCATGCGGCCAAAGTAGGGCCAGAGGGGGGCCACCAGGGCTCCAGGCGACCAGAGGGGGCGGCCCCCCTCCTGGCCACGCCGTCAGGGCGCCTGGGCCCCCCTGGCCTCTTCTGACGCCCCCCTTTGGCATATATTTACACCGCGTCCCGAAACCCTCGAGGACGGAACCCTTTTTCGCGATCTCATCTCTGTTCCGCCGCCGCCGCGCTTCCAAGATCGGGAGCACCAGGAGAACTCTTCCCGGCACCCTGCCGGAGGGGAGGATCACCACCGGGAGCTTCTCCACCACCATGGACGCCTCCCGGATGAGTTGTGAGTAGTCTCCCTTGGACCATGGGTCCATGACCAGTAGCTATGTGATGTTCTCCTCCCCTCTTTGTTCTTCACCGATTAGACCTCGTGAGCTGCCCTACATGATCGAGGCACATATGTAATCCTTATGCTGTTGCTATGATGAGTTTGCTGGGATCCGATGGATTATGAGATTATGTTCAGATTGTGTGTGAGTAATATATTTGATTTACCTCTTTTATATTTATGTTCTTGAGTAATTCTTGCATGTTCTCCGTTGCTATTTATTGCTTTGGCCAAGTAGTAGGTAGTAACTCCAAGAGGGAACGTTATGCTTGATTGTGGGTTCATGCCCCTCGATGACTAGCTTGAGTGACAGAAACATGAGTCTAGGGGATGTGCTGTTGCCACAAGGGGGAAAACAACGGTGCTTGTACTTGCGGGTGCAAGGATTGTTTACTTTACGCAAAGTTCTTTTAATGCAGTTGTCTGTTGCTTTGAGTTTACACTATGGGTGGGACTCGCAACTTAATACCAGCGAGATGTTCTGGATAGATATCTCAAAGTGGATGATTAGTAGTAGATGCAGATGGATTTCGGTCTACTTGCCTTGGCGTACCGCCCATGCTTTTGAGCCTCTACCTTTCTTGCAGCATAGTTAGCATTGGTTTGCGCACATAATCCTGTCAATTGCCCAGCTGTAATTCGTTTACCTCGCTTAGCTGTTTTATCGTCTTTTGGGAGAGAGACATCACTAGTGAACATCATGGGACCCCGGTCCATATTACCATCACTGATCACACCCGTTATTTACTTTCTGTTCTTACTTACTAGTTGCAGTAATACCTATCACTATTATCTCTTGCGTTTGATCCTTTGTAAACGACAAGGCCGGAGGGATTGACAACCTCTATGTACTCGTTGGGAGCAAAGTTATTTGTATCTGTGTGCAGGTCCTGTCAGTCGCTAAGTTGCGCTGCTAGCAGTTGACACCTTCTTGTTGACCCTCGGAGTCTCAGGGGATTCGATCCTTGGTATCTTTGCCAAGGGAAAACTACCGCTACACTGCATCTCAAACCTTCCACTTGGGGTTACCAACGAGGGGCGAGAAGCCATCACATACCTACCTATGGATTGAGTAAGATCATTCAAGTAAGTTGTCATTGTTGCAACTCTCTAAAATATGTACTCCCTCCTTTCCGGTTTATAGGGCCTATCTCAAAATTTTAGATTTTCTGTTTTATAAGGCTCAATTTGATTGTTCCCAACACATGTTTAGATTTCAAGGTGCATTAAATCATTGCATGCAAAGATTAAGAGAAAATTGACCAATGCATGTATTTTATGTATGCATGCATTGCAGTTAATGCATTGGTAAACATAAAATTTTGAAGAAAACGAGTGCATTAATTGTATGCCTTCGCAAACTACAAAAAATGTTCCACCACTCACCATCTACCTTGGTTGGTGAGATTTTTCAATTGAGCCCTATAAACTGGAAATGAGGTAGTATGATCTATTAGTGTGGAGAAAATAAACTTTATACGATCTTGTGATATGGAAACAATAAAAGCGATGGACTGCATAATAAAGGTACATATCACAAGTGGAAATATAAAGTGACATTCTTTTGTGCTAAGATTTTGTACATCCAACCATAAAAGCACATGACAACCACTGCTTCCCTCTGCGAAGGGCCTATCTATTGTTCTTACCTTATAAGAGTCATGGTGATCTTCACCTTTCCTTTTTATATTTTATCCTTTGGGAAGCACATTGTGTTGGAAAGATCCTGACATATATATCCACTTGGATGCAAGTTATCATGATCTATTACTATTGACATTACCCTGGAGGTAAAAGGTTGGGAGACAATACTATAAGCCCCTATCTTTCTCTGTGTCCGATTAAAACTCCATACCCATAAGTATTGCATGAGTGTTAGCAACTGTGAAAGACTAAATGATAGTTGAGTATGTGGACTTGCTAAAAAGCTCTTATATTGACTCTTTCCGATGTTACGATAAATTGCAATTGCTTCAATGATCGAGATCATAGTTTGTTAGTTTTCAATGAAGTTTCTGATTCATACTTGACATTGTGGATGGATTGTTACTCTATCATAAGAAATCATATGACAATTTATATATGTTGATCTTATAAGAATGATCATGATGCCCTCATGTCCGTATTTTATTTTTATCGACACCTCTATCTCTAAATGATACGTCTCCAATGTATCTACTTTTCCAAACACTTTCGCCCTTGTTTTGGACTCTAACTTGCATGATTTGAATGGAACTAACCCGGACTGACGCTGTTTTCAGCAGAATTGCCATGGTGTTATTTTTGTCCAGAAATAAAAATTCTCGGAATGACCGGAAATTCAACGGAGAATTATTTTGGAATATATGAAAAATATCTATGGAAGGAACCAACCCAGGGGGCCCACACCTTGTCCACGAGGGTGGGGGGCGCCCCCTGCCTCATGGGCCCCCTGTTGCTCCACCGACGTACCCTCGGACTCCATATATTCACTTTTGGGGAGAAAAAAATCAAGGAGGAAGAATTATCGTGTTTTACGATACGGAGCTGCCGCCAAGCCCTAATCTCTCTCGGGAGGGCTGATCTGGAGTCCATTCGGGGCTACGGAGAGGGGAGATCATCGCCATCGTCATCATCAACCTTCCTCCATTACCAATTCCATGATGCTCACTGCCGTGCGTGAGTAATCCCATCGTAGGCTTGCTGGATGGTGATGGGTTGGATGAGATTTACCATGTAATCGAGTTAGTTTTGTTAGGGTTGATCCCTAGTATCCACTATGTTCTAAGATTGATGTTGCTATGACTTTGCCATGCTTAATGCTTGTCACTAGGGCCCGAGTGCCATGGTTTCAGATCTGAACCTATTATTTTTTCATGAATATATGTGTGTTCTTGATCCTATCTTGCAAGTCAATAGTCACCTACTAGGTGTTATGATCCGGCAACCCCGAAGTGACAACAATCGAGACCACTCCCGGTGATGACCATAGTTTGAGGAGTTCATGTATTCACTATGTGTTAATGCTTTGGTCCAGTACTCTATTAAAAGGAGGCCTTAATATCCCTTAGTTTCCACTAGGACCCCGCTGCCACGGGAGGGTAGGAGAAAAAATGTCATGCAAGTTCTTTTCCATAAACACGTATGACTATATTCGGAATACATGCCTACATTACATTGATGAACTGGACCTAGTTCTGTGTCACCCTAGGTTATAACTTTTACATGAGAAATCGCATCCGACATAATTCCCCATCACCGATCCAATGCCTACGAGCTTTTGACATATTGCTTGTTGCTTATTTACTTTTCCGCTGCTACTATGACAAAAACTACAAAAACACTACCGTTACTTTTATTGTTGTTACCGCTATTTCCATATTAATTTGCTACTAAATTACCTTGATGTAGATACTAAGTTTCCAGGTGTGGTTGAATTGACAACTCAGCTGCTAATACTTGAGAGTATTCTTTGGCTCCCCTTGTGTCGAATCAATAAATTTGGGTTGAATACTTTACCCTCGAAAACTGTTGCGATCCCCTACACTTGTGGGTTATCAAGACTATTTTCTGGTGCCGTTGCTGGGGAGCATAGCTATATTCTTTAAGTCACTTGGGATTTATATTTATTGATCACTATGAAGAATTTGAAAGACACAAAAACCAAGATTTATCCCTCAACTATGAGGGGAGGTAAGGAACTGCCATCTAGCTCTGCACTTGATTCACCCTCTGTTATGAGTAAATTTGAAACACCTACTCCTCCTATTGAATTTGATATGTTGTATGTTCTTGATGATGCCACTTCTGCTATGTATGATGAAACTACTTCTATGCTTGATAATACTGTGCCACTAGGTGAATTTCTAGATGAACAAATTGCTAAGGTTAGGGAGGATGCAAATACTGAAACTGATAATATTTATGAAAGTGATGATGAAGATTCTCCTCCTAGATAAGAATTGCCTGTTATTCCTGAGGGTTATGTTATGGATGAAGAAACTGCTAGAGACTTTCTTGCTTGCAATGATAGATATGATCTTAAGAAATTATTAGCTAAGCTGAAAGAAAAGTCTTTGAATGCTAGATTGAAATATGACCCTGCTTTTCCTACTTCACCTATCTTTGTTACTGATAAGGATTATGATTTCTGTAACATTCCAAATTTCTTGAATTTGGAATGTTAATAGGATCATTCTTTTACATTATGTTTTCTATTATTATTTTGAAATTTCTGAATATTGGTAGTATTTTGGAGTTGTTGAAACTCAAAGTTTTTAGTTGTTATAATGCTCTTTGTATGCTTGCATTGCATAGATTATACTTTTGTATATTTATAGGGTTTAAAAGTGTTCATATTGTCCATAATAATGTTTCTAGTTCTTTGAATATGTTCTTGTATATTTCATAATCTCAAAAAAATAATTATTTGTGTGTTATTTTGCTGTTTGAGTGGCCTATTGCATGAAAATGATTTTACAAAATTTTATTATAGCTGGAACTAGTGTTCCTATATTTTATATTAATAGTATTGATTTTACTGTATATATATGTATTTTTATTTGGGTTTTATACTGGTGTTTTATTTTAGTTAGTTTTCTTTCTGCTGTCTATTTTGTTAAAAAAAAACCTGCCGGCCGGCCAGGCCAGTCAGCCGGCCAGCTAGCACCGCAGCCCACCAATCGGTGGCCCAACTAGGGCTTCGCCCGCGCGCGCAGCGCAGCAGCAACAGCGACAGCAGCCCGGCCCAGTTTCGCGCAACACAGCAGCCCACACCCCGCAGACCTCTCTTTCTATTTGTTTTTGTTTTTCTCCTCGCGAGCACTGACGCTGGGTCCCGCCGAGTCGTCTTCATCCTGGCGACGAACTCCTGCAGGCGCACGAGTTCTTCACTGTCCCGATCTAAATCCCCACCCAATCGACTAATCTATTGCCCTAGTACATGCATGACCCCATATAAATACTCCCTGTGTCCTTCTCGTCCGATTTTTGCCCAAATCGTGGCCTCCTGTGCCCGTTTCGCATCGTTCAGAACTCGCCGGAGCCGCCGCCGTAGAAACTACTCCGCCAGTCAAATTCGTCGCCACTGCGAGTTCCCAGCTTCTCCTCTTGGTCCTCTTATTCATGCCTTGATCTCCTGCCTCTCCCTCACCTCTTAATTCGCGCAGGAGAGCAGCGTAGCGACCGCATCGACTCTGACCAGAAGCACATCGCCGTCGCGAACTTTTCCTGGACCGTGCCGTCGCTAGCAGATCTTCCTGAAGACCCCGACGACCTCTTCGAGACCGCCTATCTCCGAAGCTTCTCCCAGTGACCTTGTTGTCCTGAGGGGATCACCACAGAGGATCCCAGCATCGATCCGAGCCGCCCCGTGGCCATCGTCTTCAAGTCCGGCAGCCAGGCCTCGTGTCCCTCCGGTGAGTCATCCCGTCCGTCAGATCCCCATACAGCGGTCGACATTAGATTGCCTCTGTTTTTTTTTCTCCCGATTCTTTTTCTGTTATGTTGTGGCTGTCCGTCGTTTAACCTACACAGCGAACACTATCAACCACTCACACCTTGCCACGTGGCACATCCACAGCCGCAGCAGTTCTTCGAAGAAATCTATTTTTGGCACAATTATTTTTGGCAGATTCTATATTAAAATTTCATTTAGGTTTATCTTGAGATCAGTAACTCCAAATTCACAGATTCTTTTTCCTGTGTACTCATAGAGACCGGGAGAATATTGTAGAACCAAAATTTCACATTTTTGAGTAGTTCAAATTTGAATTTGTTTAAATTTGAATTCAAACTTTTGGAGGCCATATCTTTTAAACCGTATATCCAAATCAGTTGATTCTTTTTGCATTGCGATCCTAGTATCCTGTAGATATTCTATACCTACTGATATGTTATGTTAATTAAGTTTTTATTTGAATTCCTTGTTGTTGACCTTATTGTTGTGTTATGTGAATACGGTTTATTTATCGGTGCCTTCGTTATCGTATAGTTTGTCTGGAGTGTGAAGCGGATCGGAGTTGATCGTTAGAGTACTTCGACATCGTTCCAGGCAAGTTTGCACTTTTGATTTTGCTCATCTTATATTCTGCCATGCAAGTGTGGTTTTGATGCTATGATATATGCTTGGCCTGATGTGTGTATCACGTGTTGTCATGTTTTGTTATTGATTGTGTTATGAGATGGTGTGATCAACTTGATATGTAGACGTGGGCATGTGTCGCGTGATTCGTGGAAGTGGTGAGCGCTTATAGCTGTAGGCTCGGGACTTTTCCTCGGGTGAATGCGTCATTGGATGAGCGCTCTATCGTCCCTAGAGAATGCGCCATGACTGAGCGCACTTGAGTTGTCGGGGCTATTTCTCACGTGAATGCGTCACTGGCTGAGCGCTCTATTGTCCCTAGAGAATGCGCCAGGGCTGGGCGCACTTGAGACATCTTGAAGATCTTTATCATCTGTGTTTTGTGCACCTTGTCTATGTCGTGGAGGTAGGTGAAGGTTGTTCTAGCGAAACCAACCTTGGGTGTTTTTGTTTGTCATGCCTTGCTTGTGGATGTAGGTTTGCTTTATCATTATGTGTAATTTGCTGATACATTCAATGTATTGACCCTTTGTGGCTGCAACTTATCATGTTGCAGGATTTTCAGATGATCAGTGAGATACAGTAGGGTCGCGAGTCTTCACTCAACATGTTCTCTAGTGGGCATTGATGGACTCATCGTTTTCTTATGCTACATTCCGCTGTCGTTATTGAATAAGTTAGCTATATGCTACTCAGTTTGTAATACTTTGTATATTCTGGATCATACGTTATATTAAATGATGCACTTGTTACTTTGATATCCCTATGTACTGTGTGTGTTGGCGAGTCGATCCAGGGATTAGCACGGTAAGCATAGAGACATTGAATCTTATCAGATTCGGGTCGTTACAGATGGTATCAGAGCAGTGTGTTGACTGTAGATCGTGACCCTAGAAAATGGATTAGAAAAACCATAGGAGTGAAAAACTTACTTTACAACTTGTGTCTACTTGTTAGTTCATACCCTGTTACTCATATCTTTACTTGTCAAATATAGATGACCCCTGTAATTGTATTAGTGTTATTTAAGAAGTTTAGTTGGCGGACCACCATTAGTAAGTTGTGTTCGATAAACGATTTGCGGTAACATGATGAGATCATATCTCTTGTGGATATGACCTTACCTGTATGTTTTGCTTGTGTTGTGTGATATGTTATATATATATATGGTTGGTTTGTCATTGCTTTTCGTGTTGTCATTATTCATGGATTGTTTGTATTATGAAATTGGGTGCTTTGATTTATCTTATGTGCTCTTTTGATGTGATTACTTTAGGATAGCTTGGGTGAATTGTGTGAATTTAGTGTTTGGTTTTTGTTGCTAGCATGAGCATATGGG
Organism: Secale cereale; assembly: GCA_902687465.1. Taxonomy (NCBI): domain Eukaryota; kingdom Viridiplantae; phylum Streptophyta; class Magnoliopsida; order Poales; family Poaceae; genus Secale; species Secale cereale. The sequence goes on from LR738712.1 coordinate 656,758,783, forward strand.
TAGTATTTCCCTTAGACCTAATTCTGTCTATATCTCACCCCTGCTTACCCATCAGATGCCGCCGAGGCGTAACTCTAGAGGCAGTGGTTCAGGAGACAACAACAACAATGACATACCGCCGTATATGCAGCAGTTACTTCAGGGACAGACTCAGTTGATCCAATTACTTGTTCAGAACCAGAACAACAACAACAATAATAATCCACCACCACCCCCAGTAGATGCCCTTACTCGTTTCTTGAAGTTGAATCCTCAGAGGTTTTCTAGTACCCCTGAACCTATTGTGGTTGATGATTGGCTCCGCTCAGTTAATAGGAATTTGGAGACAGTTGGTTGCACTGATGCAGAGAGAGTGCGGTTTGCCTCGCATTTGTTAGAAGGACCAGCCGCAGCATGGTGGGACAATTACTTGGTCACTTATCCTATTGCTAGTATCACTTGGGCACAATTTCAGGCAGGTTTTCGCGCCGCACATGTGTCTGCTGGTGCCATGAGTCTGAAGAAGAAGGAGTTCCGCGGCTTGCATCAGGGAGGTCGCACTGTGAATGCATATGTGGAGGAATTCAATAATCTTGCACGCTATGCCCCTAATGATGTTAATACAGATGCAGCTAGACAGGAGAAGTTTCTTGAAGGACTGGACGATGAGTTGAGTATTCAGTTGACAGTGGCGACATTCAACAACTGTCAAGAGCTTATTGATAAGGCTATGGTGCTTGCAGGAAAGTTTCAACAGGTGGAGAACCGCAAGAGGAAGACAAGGGACACAAAGTTCCATTATGGAGGACAACAGAAGCACCATAATTCGTCAACATCTTTTGAGTACTATGATTCTGAAGTGGACAATTACAATGGTCATAATCATCATAACCACGAGGGCCATAATCATCAGAACGACGATGTACACAACCATAATGTCCAGAGGGATGTCAACAACAACAACCACGACCTTTCAACGCCCACCAAGAAGGATATCAGTCAGTTACTTTGTTACAGGTGCAGGGAGCTAGGGCATTATTCAAACAACTGTCCTCTATTGAAGAACGTGAATTATGACAATGGGGATTCTGGAGAGAAGGAGAATGATCACTTCGAAAGTGGACATGTGAATCACACGAGGGTAGGGGGACCAGATAATGCATCAGTCTTTGGTAAGATTCTTAATCAAGATCAAGTATTCTGACCATTCTTTCAATACTGATGCATCATATTTAGTTATGTCAAGGGAGTTTTGGAAATATGCAATAAGTAAGCCTCGAAACCTTGGAATATGGATTATGTCAAGATCCCATCTTTAAACCTGCTAGCCAACTCGAATCTCGAGGACGAGATTCATTCTAAGGGGGGTAGATTTGTAACATCCCAAATTTCTTGAATTTGGAATGTTAATAGGATCATTCTTTTACATTATGTTTTCTATTATTATTTTGAAATTTCTGAATATTGGTAGTATTTTGGAGTTGTTGAAACTCAAAGTTTTTAGTTGTTATAATGCTCTTTGTATGCTTGCATTGCATAGATTATACTTTTGTATATTTATAGGGTTTAAAAGTGTTCATATTGTCCATAATAATGTTTCTAGTTCTTTGAATATGTTCTTGTATATTTCATAATCTCAAAAATAATAATTATTTGTGAGTTATTTTGCTGTTTGAGTGGCCTATTGCATGAAAATGATTTTACAAAATTGTATTATAGGTGGAACTAGTGTTCCTATATTTTATATTAGTAGTCTTGATTTTACTGTATATATATGTATTTTTATTTGGGTTTTATACTGGTATTTTATTTTAGTTAGTTTTCTTTTTGCTGTCTATTTTGTTAAAAAAACTAGCCGGCCGGCCAGGCCAGTCAGCCGGCCAGCTAGCACCGCAGCCCACCAATCCGTGGCCCAACCAGGGCTTCGCCCGCGCGCGCAGCGCAGCAGCAACAGCGACAGCAGCCCGGCCCAGTTTCGCGCAACACAGCAGCCCACACCCTGCAGACCTCTCTTTCTATTTGTTTTTGTTTTTCTCCTCGCGGGCACTGACGCTGGGTCCCGCCGAGTCGTCTTCATCCTGGCGACGAACTCCTGCAGGCGCACGAGTTCTTCACTGTCCCGATCTAAATCCCCACCCAATCGACTAATCTATTGCCCTAGTACACGCATTACCCCATATAAATACTCCCTGTGTCCTTCTCGTTCGATTTTTGCCCAAATCGTGGCCTCCTGTGCCCGTTTCGCATCTTTCAGAACTCGCCGGAGCCGCCGCCGCAGAAACTACTCCGCCAGTCAAATTCGTCGCCACTGCGGGTTCCCAGCTTCTCCTCTTGGTCCTCTTATTCATGCCTTGATCTATTGCCTCTCCCTCACCTTTTAATTCGCGTAGGAGAGCAGCGTAGCGACCGCATCGACTCTGACCAGAAGCACATCGCCGCCGCGAACTTTTCCTGGACCGTGCCGTCGCTAGCAGATCTTCCCGAAGACCCCGACGACCTCTTCGAGACCGCCTGTCTCCGAAGCTTCTCCCAGTGACCTTGTTGTCCTGAGGGGATCACCATAGACGATCCCAGCATCGATCCGAGCCACCCCGTGGCCATCGTCTTCAAGTCCGGCAGCCAGGCTTCGTGTCTCTCCGGTGAGTCATCCCGTCCGTCAGATCCCCATCCAGCGGTCGACATTAGATTGCCTCTGTTTTTTTTTCTCCCGATTCGTTTTCTGTTAAGTTGTGGATGTCCGTCGTTTAACCTACACAGCGAACACTATCAACCACTCACACCTTGCCACGTGGCACATCCACAGCCGCAGCAGTTTTTCGAAGAAATCTATTTTTGGCACAATTATTTTTGGCAGATTCTATATTAAAATTTCATTTAGGTTTATCTTGAGATCAGTAACTCCAAATTCACAGATTCTTTTTCCTGTGTACTCGTAGAGACTAGGAGAATATTGTAGAACCAAAATTTCACATTTTTGAGCAGTTCAAATTTGAATTTGTTTAAATTTGAATTCAAACTTTCGGAGGCCATATCTTTTAAACCGTATATCCAAATCAGATGATTCTTTTTGCATTGCGATCCTAGTATCCTGTAGATATTCTATACCTACTGATATGTTATGTTAATTAAGTTTTTATTTGAATTCCTTGTTGTTGACCTTATTGTTGTGTTATGTGAATACGGTTTATTTATCGGTGCCTTCGTTATCGTATAGTTTGTCCGGAGTGTGAAGCGGATCGGAGTTGATCGTTAGAGTACTTCGACATCGTTCCAGGCAAGTTTGCACTTTTGATTTTGCTCATCTTATATTCTGCCATGCAAGTGTGGTTTTGATGCTATGATATATGCTTGGCCTGATGTGTGTATCCCGTGTTGTCATGTTTTGTTATTGATTGTGTTATGAGATGGTGTGATCAACTTGATATGTAGACGTGGGCATGTGTCGCGTGATTCGTGGAAGTGGTGAGCGCTTATAGCTGTAGGCTCGGGACTTTTCCTCGGGTGAATGGGTCATTGGCTGAGCGCTCTATCGTCCCTAGAGAATGCGCCATGACCGAGCGCACTTGAGTTGTCGGGGCTTTTTCTCACGTGAATGCGTCACTGGGTGAGCGCTCTATTGTCCCTAGAGAATGTGCCAGGGCTGAGCGCACTTGAGACATCTTGAAGATCTTTATCATTTATGTTTTGTGCACCTTGTCTATGTCGTGGAGGTAGGTGAAGGTTGTTCTAGCGAAACCAACCTTGGGTGTTTCTGTTTGTCATGCCTTGCTTGTGGATGTAGGTTTGCTTTATCATTATGTGTAATTTGCTGATACATTCAATGTATTGACCCTTTATGGCTGCAACTTATCATGTTGCTGGATTTTCAGATGATCAGTGAGATACAGTAGGGTCGCGAGTCTTCACTCAACATGTTCTCCAGTGGGCATTGATGGACTCATCGTTTGCTTATGCTACATTCTGCTGTCGTTATTGAATAAGTTAGCTATATGATACTCAGTTTGTAATACTTTGTATATTCTGGATCATACGTTATATTAAATGATGCACTTGTTACTTTGATATCCCTATGTACTGTGTGTGTTGGCGAGTCGATCCAGGGATTAGCACGGTAAGCATAGAGACATTGAATCTTATCAGATTCGGGTCGTTACAGATGGTATCAGAGTAGTGTGTTGACTGTAGATCGTGACCCTAGAAAATGGATTAGAAAAACCATAGGAGTGAAAAACTTACTTTACAACTTGTGTCTACTTGTTAGTTCATACCATGTTACTCATATCTTTACTTGTCAAATATAGATGACCCCTGTAATTGTATTAGTGTTATTTAAGAAGTTTAGTTGGCAGACCACCATTAGTAAGTTGTGTTCGATAAACGATTTGCGGTAGCATGATGAGATTATATCTCTTGTGGATATGACCTTACCTGTAGGTTTTGCTTGTGTTGTGTGATATGTTATATATATGGTTGGTTTGTCATTGCTTTTCGTGTTGTCATTATTCATGGATTGTTTGTATTATGAAATTGGGTGCTTTGATTTATCTTATGTGCTCTTTTGATGTGATTACTTTAGGATAGCTTGGGTGAATTGTGTGAATTTAGTGTTTGGTTTTTGTTGCTAGCATGAGCATATGGGTAGTATTTCCCTTAGACCTAATTCTGTCTATATCTCACCCCTGCTTACCCATCAGATGCCGCCGAGGCGTAACTCTAGAGGCAGTGGTTCAGGAGACAACAACAACAATGACATACCGCCGTATATGCAGCAGTTACTTCAGGGACAGACTCAGTTGATCCAATTACTTGTTCAGAACCAGAACAACAACAACAACAATAATCCACCACCACCCCCAGTAGATGCCCTTACTCGTTTCTTGAAGTTGAATCCTCAGAGGTTTTCTAGTACCCCTGAACCTATTGTGGTTTATGATTGGCTCCGCTCAGTTAATAGGACTTTGGAGACAGTTGGTTGCACTGATACAGAGAGAGTGCGGTTTGCCTCGCATTTGTTAGAAGGACCAGCCGCAGCATGGTGGGACAATTACTTGGTCACTTATCCTATTGCTAGTATCACTTGGGCAGAATTTCTGGCAGGTTTTCGCGCCGCACATGTGTCTGCTGGTGCCATGAGTCTGAAGAAGAAGGAGTTCCGCGGCTTGCATCAGGGAGGTCGCACTGTGAATGCATATGTGGAGGAATTCAATAATCTTGCACGCTATGCCTCTAATGATGTTAATACAGATGCAGCTAGACAGGAGAAGTTTCTTGAAGGACTGGACGATGAGTTGAGTATTCAATTGTCAGTGGCGACATTCAACAACTTTCAAGAGCTTATTGATAAGGCTATGGTGCTTGATGGAAAGTTTCAACAGGTGGAGAACCGCAAGAGGAAGACAAGGGACACAAAGTTCCATTATGGAGGACAACAGAAGCACCATAATTCGTCAGCATCTTTTGAGTACTATGATTCTGAAGTGGACAATTACAATGGTCATAATCATCATAACCACGAGGGCCATAATCATCAGAACGACGATGGACACAACCACAATGGCCAGAGGGATGTCAACAACAACAACCACGACCTTTCAACGCCGACCAAGAAGGATATCAGTCAGTTACTTTGTTACAGGTGCAGGGAGCTAGGGAATTATTCAAACAACTGTCCTCTGTTGAAGAATGTGAATTATGACAATGGGGATTCTGGAGAGAAGGAGAATGATCACTTCGAAAGTGGACATGTGAATCACACGAGGGTAGGGGGACCAGATAATGCATCAGTCTTTGGTAAGATTCTTAATGAAGATCAAGTATTCTGACCGTTCTTTCAATACTGATGCATCATATTTAGTTATGTCAAGGGAGTTTTGGAAATATGCAATGAGTAAGCCTCAAAACCTTGGAATATGGATTATGTCAAGATCCCATCTTTAACCCTGCTAGCCAACTCGAATCTCGAGGACGAGATTCATTCTAAGGGGGGTAGATTTGTAACATCCCAAATTTCTTGAATTTGGAATGTTAATAGGATCATTCTTTTACATTATGTTTTCTATTATTATTTTGAAATTTCTGAATATTTGTAGTATTTTGGAGTTGTTGAAACTCAAAGTTTTTAGTTGTTATAATGCTCTTTGTATGCTTGCATTGCATAGATTATACTTTTGTATATTTATAGGGTTTAAAAGTGTTCATATTGTCCATAATAATGTTTCTAGTTCTTTGAATATGTTCTTGTATATTTCATAATCTCAAAAAAAAAAAATTTGTGTGTTATTTTGCTGTTTGAGTGGCCTATTGCATGAAAATGATTTTACAAAATTGTATTATAGGTGGAACTAGTGTTCCTATATTTTATATTAGTAGTCTTGATTTTACTGTATATATATGTATTTTTATTTGGGTTTTATACTGGTGTTTTATTTTAGTTAGTTTTCTTTTTGTTGTCTATTTTGTTAAAAAAAAAACCAGCCGGCCAGCTAGCACCGCAGCCCACCAATCCGTGGCCCAACCAAAGCTTTGCCCGCGCGCGCAGCGCAGCAGCAACAGCGACAGTAGCCCGGCCCAGTTTCGCGCAACACAGCAGCCCACACCCCGCAGACCTCTCTTTCTATTTGTTTTAGTTTTTCTCCTCGCGGGCACTGACGCTGGGTCCCGCCAAGTCGTCTTCATCCTGGCGACGAACTCCTGCAGGCGCACGAGTTCTTCACTGTCCCGATCTAAATCCCCACCCAATCGACTAATCTATTGCCCTAGTACACGCATTACCCCATATAAATACTCCCTGTGTCCTTCTCGTCCGATTTTTGCCCAAATCGTGGCCTCCTGTGCCCGTTTCGCATCGTTCAGAACTCGCCGGAGCCGCCGCCGCAGAAACTACTCCGCCAGTCAAATTCGTCGCCACTGCGGGTTCACAGCTTCTCCTCTTGGTCCTCTTATTCATGCCTTGATCTCCTGCCTCTCCCTCACCTTTTAATTCGCGCAGGAGAGCAGCGTAGCGACCGCATCGACTCTGACCAGAAGCACATCGCCGCCGCGAACTTTTCCTGGACCGTGCCGTCGCTAGCAGATCTTCCCGAAGACCCCGACGACCTCTTCGAGACCGCCTGTCTCCGAAGCTTCTCCCAATGACCTTGTTGTCCTGAGGGGATCACCACAGACGATCCCAGCATCGATCCGAGCCGCCCCGTGGCCATCGTCTTCAAGTCCGGCAGCCAGGCCTCGTGTCTCTCCGGTGAGTCATCCCGTCCGTCAGATCCCCATCCAGCGGTCGACATTAGATTGCCTCTGTTTTTTTCTCCCGATTCGTTTTCTGTTAAGTTGTGGCTGTCCGTCGTTTAACCTACACAGCGAACACTATCAACCACTCACACCTTGCCACGTGGCACATCCACAGCCGCAGCAGTTCTTCGAAGAAATCTATTTTTGGCACAATTATTTTTGGCAGATTCTATATTAAAATTTCATTTAGGTTTATCTTGAGATCAATAACTCCAAATTCACAGATTCTTTTTCCTGTGTACTCGTAGAGACCAGGAGAATACTGTAGAACCAAAATTTCACATTTTTGAGCAGTTCAAATTTGAATTTGTTTAAATTTGAATTCAAACTTTCGGAGGCCATATCTTTTAAACCGTATATCCAAATCAGTTGATTCTTTTTGCATTGCGGTCCTAGTATCCTGTAGATATTCTATACCTACTGATATGTTATGTTAATTAAGTTTTTATTTGAATTCCTTGTTGTTGACCTTATTGTTGTGTTATGTGAATACGGTTTATTTATCGGTGCCTTCGTTATCGTATAGTTTGTCCAGAGTGTGAAGCGGATCGGAGTTGATCGTTAGAGTACTTCGACATCGTTCCAGGCAAGTTTGCACTTTTGATTTTGCTCATCTTATATTCTGCCATGCAAGTGTGGTTTTGATGCTATGATATATGCTTGGCCTGATGTGTGTATCCCGTGTTGTCATGTTTTGTTATTGATTGTGTTATGAGATGGTGTGATCAACTTGATATGTAGACGTGGGCATGTGTCGCGTGATTCGTGGAAGTGGTGAGCGCTTATAGCTGTAGGCTCGGGACTTTTCCTCGGGTGAATGGGTCATTGGCTGAGCGCTCTATCGTCCCTAGAGAATGCGCCATGACCGAGCGCACTTGAGTTGTCGGGGCTTTTTCTCACGTGAATGCGTCACTGGCTGAGCACTCTATTGTCCCTAGAGAATGCGCCAGGGCTGAGCGCACTTGAGACATCTTGAAGATCTTTATCATCTGTGTTTTGTGCACCTTGTCTATGTCGTGGAGGTAGGTGAAGGTTGTTCTAGCGAAACCAACCTTGGGTGTTTTTGTTTGTCATGCCTTGCTTGTGGATGTAGGTTTGCTTTATCATTATGTGTAATTTGCTGATACATTCAATGTATTGACCCTTTGTGGCTGCAACTTATCATGTTGCAGGATTTTCAGATGATCAGTGAGATACAGTAGGGTCGCGAGTCTTCACTCAACATGTTCTCCAGTGGGCATTGAAGGACTCATCGTTTGCTTATGCTACATTCCGCTGTCGTTATTGAATAAGTTAGCTATATGCTACTCAGTTTGTAATACTTTGTATATTCTGGATCATACGTTATATTAAATGATGCACTTGTTACTTTGATATCCCTATGTACTGTGTGTGCTGGCGAGTCGATCCAGGGACTAGCACGGTAAGCACAGAGACATTGAATCTTATTAGATTCGGGTCATTACAATTTCTCTGTTGATCCTGAGTTAATTACTTTGGTTGAATCTGATCCTTTCCATGGCTATGAATCTAAAACTGTTGTGGCACATCTTACTAAGTTGAATGATATAGCCATCCTGTTTATCAACGATGAAAAGATTCGTTATTACTATATCCTTAAGTTGTTTCCGTTCTCGTTAAAGGGTGATGCTAAGACATGGTTTAATTCTCTTGATCCTGGTTGTGTGCATAGTCCTTAGGATATGATTTATTACTTCTCTGCTAAATATTTTCCCGCTCATAAGAAACAAGCTGCCTTACGGGAAATGTATAATTTTGTGCAAATTGAAGAAGAGAGTCTCCCACAAGCTTGGGGGAGGCTTCTTCAATTACTTAATGCTTTGCCTGATCATCATCTTCAGAGGAATGAAATACTTGATGTCTTTTATAATGGACTAACAGATGCTTACAGAGACCACCTGGATAGTTGTGCTGGTTGTGTTTTCAGGGAAAGAACTGTTGATCAAGCTGAACTACTATTGAATAATATGTTAGTGATACATCCAAAACGTATCTATAATTTCTGCTTGCTCCATGCCCTTTTTGTGTGATATTGCTATGATATTTATGCACTTCCATACACTTTTGATCATATTTGGACTAACCTACTAATGGTTGCAAAAGTGCACAATGTTCTTGTTTTACACTTTATTGTGTAGGAATTACTTGGAAATTGACAAAAACGCAAAAGGAGTCGTATTGGAGTAGGACTCTGACTTTCCTGAAATCTGTCTGAGAACGTTTTTTAAAGATGGTCACGTTCCGGCGCAAAGACGACATCAAACGGAAAAAATCTAGTTGCGAAAGTTGTGGGGAATTTCGAGGCGATGCTTCTGGATATAAAATTCGTCCAAATCGGAGTCCGGACGGCCAAGTAAAGCCCGTTTTACTGAGGCCCAAATCTGATGACGGGAATCCGAGAGTCTATATAAAGAGAGGAAACCTAGGTCACCAAGGGCCACGAATTTTCCTCCTCCCAAGCCGCCGTCTTGGAGGGGAGGACCAGCACCATTGCAGCACCATCCACAAGGAAGAAGGGGGGCTAAGGAGCCGCTGCCCCTAGGGTCGCCGCCGCCCCCAAGGGCCGCCGCCGTCTCCTCCTCGCCGCCGCCGCCTCCGTGGCCGCTGCCGGCCGCCGCCTCCTCGCGGGGCTGCACCTCTCCATCAACACCATCATCAACCTCCTCCTCACCATGTCCATGTGTGAGTAGTCTTCTCCGGGGCCGAGGGCTCGTACGTGTACCTATGTGGTTATCTCTCTCTCCCATGATGTGATCTTCGTTGTGATCATAGGCTATGTTAATATAGGGTGATCCCATGATATTTCCCCTTCCTCTATGTATTGGATTGATGTACTCACTTGTCTTTATCTAGTATAATCCCCGAGACCAAGGTGACAGCGGTCTATTGGACATGGATTAGAAAAATATTTTCATGAGTGATTTCCTCTCTTGTGTGTTGATTGAAGATTGAGAGTCTCTTGGTGCTTGTCTTTGAGTATCCTTTAGATATGTTGTGGTGATTGTGGGACTCTCTTTGGATGGCCGCGGTGACATTGGGAAATCCTTAGATTGAGAACTACGAACTTTGAGGTGTGCTTTTGTAGCCCTACATAATTCTCGTCCTCTCTTGACCACGAAGGAATGACCTCCGGGTGCGTCTCCATTGCATGTTTTATGGGAAATATCATGTGATTCGATTATGTTAATGTTGTTGGGAGTTGCCACTAGTGAAAGTATGAACCCTAGGCCTTGTTTCCACCATTGCAATACCATTTGTGCTCACGTTTACCACTTGTTTGCTTGCTGCACTTTTTATTACAGATTTATATTACTTTGTCTTGCCATCCATATCACTTGCCATTTAACATCTCTTCGCCGAACTAGTGCACCTATACATCTAACAAGTGTATTAGGTGTGTTGGGGACACAAGAGACTTCTTGTATCTTAGTTGCAGGGTTGCTTGAGAGAGACCATCTTCAACCTCTACTTCCCTGAGTTCGATAAACCTTAGGTCATACACTTGAGGAAAATTGCTGATGTCCTACAAACCTCTGCGCTTGGAGGCCCAACATAGTCTACAAGAGTAGAAGCGTGTGTAGACATCAAGCTATTTCTGGCGCCGTTGCCGGGGAGGTGAGTGCTTGAAGGTATATCTTTAGATCTTGCAATTAAATCTTTTTGTTTCTTGTTTTTATTTCACTAGTTTTGCTTAATGGAAAACAACAAAAATATGAGACAACTTTATAAGCTCTACCTTGAACTTGGACATGATGTGTTTGAAGAGAAAATTAAAAAACCTTTGGAACTTTATTATTTGCATAACAATCATGATGGTGGTGATGTTATTAGTATGTTTCTTTTTAATATCAATATTGCTAAAGACATGGAAAGCTCTAAGCTTGGGGATGACACGTTTGATGAACATGATATTTTTAGTCCCCCAACTTTTGAAGAGAAAATTTACTTTGATGATGCTTTGCTTCCTATATATGATGATTACAATGATAAATGTGAGCTTTTTAGTCCACCTACTATTGAGGATAAAATTTATTATGATTATGATATGCCTCCTAAATATGATGATTACCATGATGGTTATGATTGCTTTACTCTCACTATTCCTAATAAGAAAGATTTTGCTTATATGAAGAGTAATGATACTTTTATGCTTTTGGATCAAGGAAATAATGCCTTTTGTGATAGTTATATTGTTGAGTTCATCCATGATGCCACTGAAATTTATAATGAGAGAGGGAGACATGGTTCTAAATATCTTAATAATAAGAAGTTTCCTCTCTTTATGGTGAATATTTTGAAGTTATGCTTGTTTTGCCTTCCTATGATAGTTGCTTTATGCTTCAATAATTCATTTTCTTACAAGATTCCCATGCATAGGAAGCATGTTAGTCTTAAATGTGTTTGGTATTTGCTTCTTGATGCTCTCTTTTGTTCTTCAACTCTTATTCCTACGAGAGCATCATTAAAGTCTTAAGCCTATCTTTATGGCTATAAAGAAAGAGCTCTAGGGAGACAACCCTTGTTATTTTTGCTTTCAGCTTGTCCTTTCAGTTTTTAGTGGTCTTGATGTTTGTTACTACTGTAGCAACATAATTGTATCTTTATTTTTCAGCTTTGTGCCAAGTTTAGCCTCTGATTGCAAGAAATTTCAAAAGTTGTGACGTGCAGTCCAGAAAACAGATTCTGTCCTTGGACAGAAAAATTCGTATAAAATCACCAGATCATCTTTTTGGTCTGAATTTTTTCGACAGCATGCTCTATACAATTGGCTTTCGGGCGTCTGTTCTGAGTTTTTTTATTTGAGTTGCAGAAGTGCCCCGAAAAAATTATTTACTACCTGCTGGTCTGTTTTTCACAGATTCTGTCCTGTTTTGCCTTTTCTTCATTTTGCAAACCTTGAGCTTGCTTTTTCTTTGCAAAAACCTTTTGGCAATCTTGAGAAACAGTAGACCTTCAAGAATATCCTTATTTCCAGCAAGGAAAAATTATTTTATTATGGGTACTAACCTCGCTAATCAGATTATGATGAGTTATGTATGAAGGGAGTTTTCAAGTGTGCGAGGGAAGATGATAAAAAGATTCAGGAGTGTCAAACGCTCAAGCTTGGGGATGCCCCCATGCACCCCCAAGAAATATTCAAGAAGACTCAAGCGTCTAAGCTTGGGGATGCCCCCGTGCATCCCCTTCTCCATCAACAATTATCAGTTCGTCTTTCGTTCCACTATATTTTTATCACTTCATGTGTTATGTGCTATGCTTGGAGCGTCTTGCTTTTAGTTTTCTTTAGCTTTGCTTGCTGTTCTTAATGAGTTGGAACTCAGCTTTCTTTATGTAGGAGAGAAACACGCTCCACTTAAACCTAGAACATAACATAGAATTTTCATGTCTATCTTTGCTGTGTGTGTTCTTTGTCTTTCAATAGCTACTATCATGTTTAGCTCTTAGCTTTCATGCTTATCTTTTTATAAGAGCTTTTGTTTAGTTGGTCGCTGGAACTCTCTTTAGTTATCATGCTTATCTTATTAAGAGAGTTGGCTTCTGTTGCACTGGTCGATATGTCTATGATAAGAATGCTATGTGCATAATGATGCTTAGTAGTTCATGTTTTCTTATGGTTAGTCCCAAATAGCTGGGGGGTTCTCAATGTGTTATTGAGGTACCAACATGATTTGTTTACCTATGATGTGGTATGGTTTAGTGATATCTTCCTTCAAGAATTTATTTTGATTGACTTGGCGTATGCTCACGCATATTTAAGACTGTAAAGAAAGTCTATCAAGCCTTGATGATCTTTAATTTCTGAGTAGCGATATAACTTCCATGCCTGATTCAATGTTGCTTTGTCGCTCTGCATGATTATGACCGTCATTGCTCTTTTAGTTGGTCGCTCCCAGTCTTTTGCTAACCTTCGCTTGTACTAAGCGGACTGACTTCTTGTGCATCCAAATTCTTTTAAACCAGTTATGCCATATGAGTCTACCATACCTTCCTATACATGGTATTTACCTGCCATTCCTAACGAAGACTTTCATGTACCATCTCGAAATTATTCAAAAAAGCATTCTCTTTTGTGCCTCTGTTTTAGTTCATGAGGAAGTAGTAGTTAATTCATGATCTTTTTAAGTTGGACAAGCTTCACCCCGGGATTGCATGTCTAATGTGCAAACCCATAATACGAGAAGGAACTGGCATAGAGTGCGCCCGGCTCATTAAAAAATTATATAACAAACAAACCCTTCTTCACGCTTTGTTCATGAGAAATCAGAAAACTTTGGCAGTGATAAACAAAGGAGATTAAGAGGATGTGATCGTCCTCATTCGGGAGCCGTTCCTCGAAACTTGTCCATCTCAAGAAGTGATTGAGTTATCTGCTAGCATTCGTTGACGGAACATGCATAATATAAAATAATTATTACCTCTGTTTTTAAAACCAAGAGCTCTGGTACATGTTTAGTTTTTGTTTCCGACCACGGGTGTTCAACCTTGCCAACAAAAGCCACGGTTCGAGAGTCTCCACCTTCTTTTAAAGCACCAACTATTAAGAGCAAGATTGTCATTCTGAGTATAATGTGCATTGTCCCAAAGTAGCATTGTCTTTTGCATGATTGTGATATCGTTTATTCTGAAATCATTGTATCTAGTCGTCACTTAAACCTTGGAGGTGCCCCTGCACTTATGTTTTGCTTCACTAAAGGGGGCAAGCGAGATACTACTTTATCATATTTGCACACCATGCTCATTACAAATCTTTTGAGTATTTCAGTATCATATTGTAAAACTTTCAGTTCTTTGTGATTTTCTCATGAGGCAACTTAATTAGTACAGATTCATTGTCTCAGTAAGCACTTGTCATGTGACTATGAAAAGTTCTTATATGGTTAATAGCATGTCACCACAGAAATTATGCTTGTTATCATTTACCTACTCGAGGACGAGCAGGAATTAAGCTTGGGGATGTTGATACGTCCAAAACGTATCTATAATTTCTGCTTGCTCCATGCCCTTTTTGTGTGATATTGCTATGATATTTATGCACTTCCATACACTTTTAATCATATTTGGACTAACCTACTAATGGTTGCAAAAGTGCACAATATTCTTGTTTTACACTTTATTGTGTAGGAATTACTTGGAAATTGACAAAAACGCAAAAGGATTCGTATTGGAGTAGGACTCTGACTTTCCTGAAATCTGTCTGAGAACGTTTTTTAAAGATGGTCACGTTCCGGCCCGAAGACGACGTCAAACGGAAAAAGTCTAGTTGTGAAAGTTGTGGGGAATTTCTAGGCGATGCTTCTGGATATAAAACTCGTCCAAATCGGAGTCCGGACGGCCGAGTAAAGCCCGTTTTACTGAGGCCCAAAATCTAATAACGGGAATCCGAGAGTCTATATAAAGAGAGGAAACCTAGGTCACCAAGGGCCACGGATTTTCCTCCTCCCAAGCCGCCGTCTTGGAGGGGAGGACCAGCACCATTGCTGCACCATCCACAAGGAATAAGGGGGGCCAAGGAGCCGCTGCCCCTAGGGCCGCCGCCGCCCCCAAGGGCCGCCGCCGCCCCCTAGGGCCGCCGCCGTCTCCTCCTCGCCGCCGCCGCCTCCGTGGCCGCCGCCGGCCGCCGCCTCCTCGCGGGGCTGCACCTCTCCATCAACACCATCATCAACCTCCTCCTCACCATGTCCATGTGTGAGTAGTCTTCTCCGGGGCCGAGGGCTCGTACGTGTAGCTATGTGGTTATCTCTCTCTCCCATGATGTGATCTTCGTTGTGATCATAGGCTATGTTAATCTAGGGTGATCCCATGATATTTCCCCTTCCTCTATGTATTGGATTGATGTACTCACTTGTCTTTATCTAGTATAATCCCCGAGACCAAGGTGACAGCGGTCTATTGGACATGGATTAGAAAAGTATTTTCATGAGTGATTTCCTCTCTTGTGTGTTGATTGAAGATTGAGAGTCTCTTGGTGCTTGTCTTTGACTATCCTTTAGATATGTTGTGGTGATTGTGGGACTCTCTTTGGATGGCCGCGGTGACATTGGGAAATCCTTAGATTGAGAACTAAGAACTTTGAGGTGTGCTTTTGTAGCCCTACATAATTCTCGTCCTCTCTTGACCACGAAGGAATGACCTCCGAGTGTGTCCCCTTTGCATGTTTTATGGGAAATATCATGTGATTCGATTATGTTAATGTTGTTGGGAGTTGCCACTAGTGAAAGTATGAACCCTAGGCCTTGTTTCCACCATTGCAATACCATTTGTGCTCACGTTTACCACTTATTTGCTTGCTGCACTTTTTATTACAGATTTATATTACTTTGTTTTGCCATCCATATCACTTGCCATTTAACATCTCTTCGCCGAACTAGTGCACCTATACATCTAACAAGTGTATTAGGTGTGTTGGGGACACAAGAGACTTCTTGTATCTTAGTTGCAGGGTTGCTTGAGAGAGACCATCTTCAACCTCTACTTCCCTGAGTTCGATAAACCTTAGGTCATCCACTTGAGGGAAATTGATGTTGTCCTACAAACCTCTGCGCTTGGAGGCCCAACATAGTCTACAAGAGTAGAAGCGTGTGTAGACATCAGTTAGCCAATGAAAATAATTGGCCACTTCCTGAACCAGCCCCTAAGCCAACTCCGAAGAAAAGAGGAGTTCTATTTCTCAGTCCTGAAGATATGCAAGAGGCAAAGAAATCTATAAAAGAAAAGGGTATTAAAGCTGAAGATGTTAAAAATTTACCACCTATTGAAGAAATACATGGTCTTGATAACCCGACATAGGTACTAAAGGTAAATTCTCTTTATAGATTTGATGAAGGTGATATTCCTCGTTATAAGTCTGCGCCAATGCTTAGATGAGTTTGACAATTTTATTGTGAAGCAAGAAAACTTCAATGCTTATGTTGGTAGACAATTGCAACGTAATGCTTATATGGTTGAATGATTGAGTGATTATATGTCTAGAGTTAAAGGTGAATTGAAACTCATTAGTAAACATGCTTCTATGGTTACCACTCAAGTAGAACAAGTACTTAAGGCTCAGAATGATTTGCTCAATTAATTAAATAGTCAGAACAATGATTATGCTATTAGAGTTGCAACTAGAGGGAGTAAAGTGACTCAGGAACCATTGTATCCTGAGGGCCGCCCTAAGATAATTGAGCAAGATTCTTAGAGAGCTAATTTAGATGCACCTAGTTCTTCTAAGAAGAATAAAAAGAAAAATTATAGGACTTTGCATGCTTCTAGAGAACCTGTAGCTGACACACCTGAGAATCCCAATGATATCTCTGTTTCTGATGTTGAGACACAATCTGGTAATGATCATGAACCTAGTGATAATATTAATGATGATATTCATGATGATGCTCAACCTAGCAATGATAATGATGTAGAGATCGAACTTGCTGTTGATCTTGATAACCCACAATCAAAGAATCAACATTATGATAAGAGAGACTTTGTTGCTAGGAAGCACGGTAAGGAAAGAGAACCATGGGTTCAGAAACCCATGCCTTTTCCTCCTAAACCATCCAAGAAAAAGGATCACGAGGATTTTGAGCGCTTTGTTGAAATGATTAGACCTATCTTTTTGCGTATGCGTTTGATTGATATGCTTAAAACAAATCCTTATGCAAAATATATGAAAGATATTATTACCAATAAAAGAAAGATACCTGAAGTAGAAATTTCCACCATGCTTGCCAATTACACTTTTAAGGGTGGAATACCTAAGAAACTAGGAGATCCAGGAGTACCTACTATACCTTGCTCCATCAAAGGAAACTATGTTAAAACTGCTTTATGTGATCTTGGAGCCGGTGTTAGTGTTATGCCGCTCTCTTTATATCGTAGACTTGACTTGAGTAAGTTGACACCTACTGAAATATCTTTGCAAATGGCTGATAAATCAACTGCTATACCTCTCGTTATTTGTGAGGATGTGCCTGTTGTGGTTGTAAATGTTACTATTCTAACGGACTTTGTTATCCTTGATATTCCCGAGGACGATAGTATGTCTATTATCCTTGGTAGACCCTTTTTGAATACTGCAGGGGCTGTTATTGATTGCAACAAAGGAAATGTCAATTTTCATGTCAATGGTAATGAGCATATGGTACACTTTCTAAGGAAACAACCTCAGGTCCACTGTATCAATTCTATTGGAAAAATTTCAACTATTACTATCGGAGGTTTTGAATTTCCTCTTCCTACTATCAAGAAGACATATGATATTCCTATTGTTGGGGACATACATATCCCCATTGAGGTAACCTAGTGTTATTCGAAAATTCTCCGGTTTCATGTTATTCGGAAAGAGTTTATTAACAAGACTTGATCAACCTTGTTAATGGATTCCTTTTGACGAACATGAGATAGGTGAATCCAGATAGCACAACATTGTGTACCCTCCTTTTACTTTCTGTTAATTAGATTAAATAAAGAAAAAAAATAGTATTTTATGTCTGTTTCCATACTTATCCGTGCAATAAAAATACCCCGAAAATAAAAGTTCTCCAAATGCCCTGAAATTGAAATATGATTTTTTCTAGAATATTTGGCACAGAGAACACAACGAGGGGAGCCATCACCTGGACACAAGGGTCTAGGGCGCGCCCACCCTCACTGGGCGCCCCCCCC
>LR738712.1:656776759-656795746 GCA_902687465.1 Secale cereale
CCCCCCGCCTCGTGGGCCCCACGTGGCCTCCCTCCACTTATTCCTGCACCCACACACTCCTTCTTCCTCCCAAAAAATCAGTATACAGCTCAAGCACGAGTTCTAGCTCATCTTGCTGCCATTTTCGATCTCCTTGCTCAAAGCTCCATTCACAAAACTGTTTGGGGAGATTGTTCCTTGGTATGTGACTCCTCCATTGGTCCAATTAGTTTTTGTTCTAGTGCTTTATTTATTGCAAATTTTTGTTGCTGTGGTGACCTTGTTCTTGAGCTTGCATGTCAAATTTCTTTGGTCCCAAGTAGTTCTAATGCATGATATAGTCTCTAGACACTTGTAGGAGTTATTGCTATCAATCTTGTTGAGTTTGGTTCACTTTTATTTTGAGTTACTAAAAATGTCAGAAATTTTCAGAGGAGGAAAATGATAAAGAGATTGTTGAGAGGCTCTTCCAGTAAAAGTTCAGAGGATAAGAAGACGGAAGAAAATAGGAAGCCCAAATATAATCTTCCTTGCACTGCGGAAGTTTGGCCGTGTGAATGGCCTTGTAATGAGTTCTTGGAAGCCACCAGGATTTATGCAGACTTTTATTATTTGGCAAACAATGCAGGCCTCACCGACTTCCTCCACGACCAGCGTGAACAGTATCTCTTACTCACTAATATTTTCACGCAAAACTTCCATTTTCATGCTAAGAAATCACCACCTTCAATGGAGTTTCATTTATATGATGAGGTTAAGGAGATGTCATTCTTTGAATTTTGTGAAGTATGCAAGATACCCTTTGCTAGTTCTTGACGAACCACATCGTGAAGATGTTGAAGGGTTTATTGACGTGATAGTTGTAGGGGAAACTAGGCAAGTTTCAGGGGCAAGAATTACTAGTATACATTTTCCTGTTCTACGCTACTTTGCTATATTTGCTAGTAGATGTTTAATTGGTCGCGGGAACAGTGGGAATCTTAGTGCCCCTGATATTGTCATTTTGCGACATGCTTTGTTTCGAGACACAACTTTTAGCTTGGGTTCCGTCGTTGCTAAATGATTAAGTTTGAACCGCACAAAGGGCCCCGTCTTTGGAGGCATCTTTACTTCCCGCCTTGCTGAACATTTTAGAATACCTATTAGGCATCATGAGAAGGAAGAAAAATTGTTGGCCCATGTTTATCTAGATTATAAGAGTATGATAGCACATGATTTTATTTTTAAAGACAAGGAGAAGTTGCTTAATTATAAATTGAGGTTTGATGAAAAATATTGTGAGATTATTACCTTGCCTGCACTATCTCTGTTTGATCTGTTTTTAGGCATATACCTCGTTTCGTCAGATGCCTTCTACAAGTACCAGAGCCAGGCACAAGCTTCGGAGCCGGAGCCGGAGCCACCACTTGACCCTTACCGGCAGTCTGTTTATGGGTGGGATCCGGATGAGATGGCCAACCAGTGGCACCCAGAGGACGCTTCTCAGTACACCAGAGAGAGTAACTTTGATCCGTGACCATAGACCAACTTAGGCCAAAAGCCTAAGCCTGGGGGAGTATGTGTTTCTCACCGACATTACATTCATGTTCACACACTTATTCTAGTTGTCGGTGTTCACACTCTTTCATTGTATTATCCATGTCTAGTTTCAATTCTTTTCTTAGTCTTTTTCTTGTGTGTTAGAAAAACCTTAAGAAAAACAAAAAAATAGTTGTAGCTTTTAGCTAGTTTACTTTCCATGCTTGTAGTAGTAGAAATTAAAATAAAACCCACAAATATTTCTCATTCTTCTTTTGCTTGTTGGGAGCTTTCCCGTGTAAATAGTTTATTTTCTTTGGGGGTTAAGAGTAGAAGACCATGACTGAAAATGCTTAGTGGCTCTCATATGCTTTATTGTTAATTTAACCTTAAGCCATATTACCTTGTCTTCTCTCTTGTATTAAATGCTCGCAGATTCCAGCTTAGTCCAATGCACGTGCACAATTATTATTATCCACACCGTTCGGTCGTGCGACTGAAAGGCAATAATGATGA
Source organism: Secale cereale (assembly GCA_902687465.1). NCBI lineage: Eukaryota > Viridiplantae > Streptophyta > Magnoliopsida > Poales > Poaceae > Secale > Secale cereale. The sequence goes on from LR738712.1 coordinate 656,778,773, forward strand.
TATAGGATGAATTGCTTGAGATGAGAAAAGCTGGTATGAACTCGACCTCTCTTATTTTTGTAAATATGATAGTTCATCGTTCCTGATTCAGCTTATTACGAATGAAACATGCTTGCAATGACAATTAGAGATCATAGTTGCTTATGCCATGCTTAATTAGCTAGGAGTTTATAATGGTCTATCTTGCGTGCCAACATGATATTAAAATGGTTGTGATGTGGTATGATAGGGTGGTATCCTCCTTTGAACGATTCAAGTGGTCTGACTTGGCACATGTTCACGCATGTAGTTGAAACAAATCTACATAGCCTCCACGATATTTATGTTCATGGTGATTTATATCCTACTCATGCTTGCATTCATTGTTGATTAATTTCAACGCATGTTGATGACTGTTGTCGCTCTCTAGCGGGTCGCTTCCTAGTCTCTTTCTAGCCTTCACCTGTACTAAGCGGGAATACTGCTTGTGCATCCACTTCCATAAACCCCAAAGCTGTTCCATATGAGTCCACCATACCTTCCTATATGCGGTATCTACCTGCCGTTCCAAGTAAATTTGTATGTGCCAAACTCTAAACCTTCAAATGAAATTCTGTTTTGTATGCTCGAACAACTCATGTATCAACTAGGGTTGTCTATATCTTCCATGCTAGGTGGGTTATTCTCACGATGAGTGGACTCCGCTCATCATTCATGAGAAAATGGCTGGTAACCGGGATGCCCAGTCCCATGCTCAAATCATAATAATTAAACAAAACTCCCCCAGGACTGTTGCTGGTTTGGACGGTACCCGTTGTTTCGGGCTAGCTGTGGAGTGTGCTTGTTGGTGGTTGGGGGAGTATAAACTTTACCATTCTATTTGGGAACCGCCTATAATGTGTGTAGCATGGAAGATATCGAGATTCTTGGTTGTTATGTTGACAATGAGAGTATACCGCTCAAAATATTATTCATCTCTATTTAAAAATCGAGCTCTGGCACCTCTAGAAATCCCTGCTTCCCTCTGCGAAGGGCCTATCTATTTACTTTTATGTTGATTCATCATCCTCTTATTAAAGAGCACCATTTGGAGAGCACCTATGTCATTTGCCTGTATTGCTATTAATTTGCATTGAGTATGATTATGACTGGATCTCTTTTACCATGAATTACAATGTCTAGTCAGCCCTTGATCTTTAAAGGTGCTCTGCATTTATGTTTTGCGGTCTCAGAAAGGGCTAGCAAGATACCATCTTATTATATCATATCATGATTGTTTTGAGAAAGTGTTGTCATCCGATGTTTATTATTATTGCTCGCTAGTTGATTATGCCATTGATATGAGTAGACTTGAGACCTGAAAATTATTGTGAATGTTGTTAGTTCATGATCTTTGCTGAAAACTTGAATGCTGGCCTTACATATTTACAACAACAAGAGCAAACGGAGTTTGTCAAAGTTATTCTTTATCACTTTCAGTTTATCAACTGAATTTCTTGAGGACAAGAAAAGGTTTAAGCTTGGGGGAGTTGATACGTCTCCAACGTATCTACTTTTCCAAACACTTTTGCACTTGTTTTGGACTCTAACTTTCATGATTTGAATGGAACCAACCTGGACTGACGCTGTTTTTAGCAGAATTGCCATGGTGTTATTTTTGTGCAGAAATAAAAGTTCTCGGAATGACATGAAATTCAACGGAGAATTATTTTGGAATATAGAAAAAATATCTGCGGAAGGAACCAAGCCAGGGGGCCCACACCCTGTCCACGAGGGTGGGGGCGCGCCCCCTCCCCCTGGGTGCGCCCCCTCCCTCGTAGGTCCCCTGTTTCTCCACCGACATACCCCCGGACTCCATATATTCACTTTCGGGGAGAAAAAAATCAAGGAGGAAGAATTATCGCGTTTTACGATACAGAGCCACCGCCAAGCCCTAATCTCTCTCGGGAGGGCTGATCTGGAGTCCGTTCGGGGCTCCGGAGAGGGAACATCGTCCCCATCATCATCATCAACCTTCCTCCATTACCAATTCCATGATGCTCACCGCCGTGCGTGAGTAATCCCATCGTAGGCTTGCTGGACGGTGATGGGTTGGATGTGATTTACCATGTAATCGAGTTAGTTTTGTTAGGGTTGATCCCTAGTATCCACTATGTTCTAAGATTGATGTTGCTATGACTTTGCTGTGCTTAATGCTTGTCGCTAGGGCCCGAGTGACATGATTGTAGATCTGAACCTATTATGTTTTCATGAATATATGTGTGTTCTTGATCCTATCTTGCAAGTCAATAGTCACCTACTATGTGTTATGATCCGGCAACCCCGAAGTGACAACAATCGGGACCACTCCCGGTGATGACCGTAGTTTGAGGTGTTCATGTATTCACTATATGTTAATGCTTTGGTCCGGTACTCTATTAAAAGGAGGACTTAATATCCCTTAGTTTCCACTAGGACCCCGCTGCCACAGGAAGGTAGGACAAAAGATGTCATGCAAGTTCTTTTCCATAAGCATGTATGACTATATTCAGAATACATGCCTACATTACATTAATGAACTGGAGCTAGTTCTATGTCACCCTAGGTTATAACTTTTACATGAAGAATCGCATCCGACATAATTCCCCATCACCGATCCAATGCCTACGAGCTTTTCACATATTGCTTGTTGCTTATTTACTTTTTTGCTTCTACTATTACAAAAACTACAAAAACACTACCGTTACTTTTATTGTTGTTACCGCTATTTCCATATTACTTTGCTACTAAATTACCTTGCTGCAGATATAAGTTTCCAGGTGTGGTTGAATTGACAACTCAGCTGCTAATACTTGAGAGTATTCTTTGGCTCCCCTTGTGTCGAATCAATAAATTTTGGTTGAATACTTTACCCTCGAAAACTGTTGCGATCCCCTACACTTGTGGGTTATCACTAAACATGTGGACATATTTTTCGATATCGGCTTTCGCTTGAGGACAAGCGAGGTCTAAGCTTGGAGGAGTTGATACGTCCATTTTGCATCATGTTTTTATGCTGATATTTATTGCACTATGGGCTGTTATTACACATTATGTCACAATACTTATGCCTTTTCTCTCATATTTTACAAGGTTTACATGAACAGCGAGAATGCCGGCAGCTGGAATTCTGTGCTGGAAAAGGTGCAAACATTGGAGACCTATTATGCACAACTCAAGAGGCCCTGAAACTCCACAAAACTCCATTTCAGAAAATATAAATAATATCTGGCGAAAGAAGTACAGGAGGGGGGCCACCCACCATCCACGAGGGTGGGGGGCACCCCCTGGGCGCGCTCCCCTGCCTCGTGGGCCACCTGGCAGCCCCCCGATGCCCATCTTCTGCTATATGAGGTGTTTTTATCTAGAAAAAATCATAAGGAGGCTTTAGGGACGAGGCGCCGCCGTCTCGAGGCGGAACCAATTTAGGTCTCCGGCGGAGCTGTTCTACCGGGGATACTTCCCTCCGGGAGGGGGAAATCATCGTCATCATCATCACCAAGAACTCTCCCATCTTGGGGAGGGTTATCTTCACCAACATCTTCACCAGCACCATCTCTTCTCAAACCCTAGTTCAACTCTTGTATCCAATCTTTGTATCAAAGCCTCAGATTGGTACATGTAGGTTACTAGTAGTGTTGATTACTCCTTGTAGTTGATGCTAGTTGGTTTACTTGGTGGAATATCATATGTTCAGATCCATTATGCATATTAATACCCCTCTGATTATGAACATGAATATGCTTTGCGAGTAGTTACGTTTGTTCCTGAGAACATGGGAGAAGTCTTGCTGTAAGTAGGCATGTGAATTTGGTATTCATTTGATATTTTGATGAGATGTATGTTGTCTTTCCTTTTGTGGTGTCATGTGAACGTCGACTATATGATACTTCACCATTATTTGGGCCTAGAGGAAGGCAATGTGAAGTAATAAGTAGATGATGGGTTGCTAGAGTGATAGAAGCTTAAACCCTAGTTTATGCGTTGCTTCGTAAGGGGCTGATTTGGATCCATATGTTTCATGCTATGGTTAGGATTACCTTAATACTTATTTTGTAGTTGCGGATGCTTGCAATAGAGGTTAGTCATAAGTGGGATGCTTGTCCAAGTAAGGGCAGCACCCAAGCACCGGTCCACCCACATACCAAATTATCAAAGTAACGAACGTGAATCATATGAGCGTGATGAAAACTAGCTTGACGATAATTCCCATGTGTCCTCGGGAGCGTTTTCCTTCATATAAGAGTTTGTCCAGGCTTGTCCTTTGCTACAAAAAGGATTGGGCCATCTTGCTGCACCTTATTTACTTTTATTATTTGTCACTTGTTACCAATTATCTTATCACAAAACTGTCTGTTACCGATAATTTCAGTGCTTGCAGAAAATACCTTACTGAAAACTGCCTATCATTTCCTTCTGCTCCTCGTTGGGTTCGACACTCTTACTTATCGAAAGGACTACGATAGATCCCCTACACTTGTGGGTCATCAATAACTCAGAAAGTTCTGGTTGTGATTAGAATATTATTTTGATCCCGTGATCAGAATAGTGTGATGTGTATTTATATTTATATATATATATATATATATATAGTCAATGAAGAATGCATGTCGAAAAGTTGAAGAAATTGCAAACTTGAGGATTTTGAAAATTGAAGAATTTTGCAAAATGAAGAAATACTCAAATTTCAACTTTGGTTGGTGGCGTTACCCACCGCACCGCGTACAATTGTTGTAGGGCTCTAAGAATCAAATTCTTCATTAATTTCTTCACACTTAGAGGGTTTGTCTTCATTGATTTAAGAAAAACGTTACTTCGTGTGTTGCACATTTAAGTCAACAATTTTGCATAAGTGTTAGGATGTGTGCCCTTTCAAGGAACATTCGAAGATTCTAATATATTTAGCTCACACCGCAACTTAAAAGATCTCTTTTCATCCAAGGGCTTTGTGAAGATATTCGCCAGTTGTTCTTCAGTCTTCACGTGGTCAATGGAGATGTCGCGCTTGAATACATGATTTTGAAGAAAATGATGACGAATCTGGATGTGCTTAGTCTTCGAGTGTTGAACTGGGTTGTGAGAAATTTTGATGGCACTCTCATTGTCACAGTAGAGAGGCATGTTCTTCATGTTGATGCCATAGTCCTTGAGGGTTTGCTTTATCCACAGCAATTGAGCACAACAAGAACCAGAAGAAATATACTCTGCTTCAGTAGTAGACAGTGATACATAGTTCTGCTTCTTCAAGGCCCAACATACTAAGGATCGTTCGAGGAAATGGCATGTGCCTAATGTTGACTTGAGATCCACTCGATCACCAGCATAGTCAGAGTCAGAATATCCAATGAGATCAAAAGCTGAGCCCTTGGGATACCATAATCCAAGTGTTCGAGTGTGAGCAAGATATCGAAGAATATGTTTCACAGCCTTGTGGTGTGATTCCTTTGGTGTAGCATGAAAACGGGTACACATGCAAACACTAAGCATAATATCTGGCCTAGATGCACATAGATGCAATAAAGAGCCAATCATAGAGCGATATACCATTTGATCGAAATGTTTGCCATTTTCGTCGGTGCAGAGATGGCCATTTGTGGGCATAGGGACTTTGACGCCTTTGCAATCTTGCATGCCGAATTTCCTCAGTACATCATTGAGGTATTTCTCTTGATATATGAAGATGCCATTGCGTTGCTGACGAATTTGAAGACCCAAGAAGAATTTCAATTCTCCCATCATAGACATTTGATATTCTTCACTCATCATGTAGGCAAATTCGTCACTGTGACCGTGGTTAGTGCAGCCAAAGATAATATCATCCACATATATTTAGCACACGAATAATTCATCATCATAAGTTTTGGTGAATAGAGTTGGGTCAAGTGAACCGGGTTTGAAGCCTTTCTTCATGACGAATTCCTTCAGTGTATCATACCATGCCCGAGGGGCCTGCTTGAGGCCATAGAGGGCCTTGTTGAGTCTGAAGACTTTATCAGGATGCTTAGGATCTTAAAAACGTGGGGTTTGAGCAACATATACTTCTTCCTTAAGCTTACCATTGAGGAATGCACTTTTCACATCCATTTGATATAAGATGATATTATGATGGTTAGCATAAGCAAGCATTATGCGAATAGCTTCAAGTCTAGCAACCGGTGCAAAATTTTCATCGAAGTCAATTCCTTCAACCTGTGTGTAGCCCTGAGCTACAAGACGAGCCTTATTCCTCACCACTAGGCCATTTTCGTCTTACTTGTTGCAGTATATTCACTTGGTACCTATAATGTTATTCTTGCAAGGATTTGGTCGCTTGACGAGTTTCCACATATTTTTGAGCTCGAATTGATGCAATTGCTCTTGCATATCTTGAATCCATTCAGGCTCCAAAAATGCCTCATCAACTTTGAGCGTGTGAAAGGACCTGGTGCATTGATGTCATTGATGATTTTCTCAATCTACATTTCATTTGCGAGGATGAGCAGGTTTACGACTTTGATTGGGCTGAGCATTTTCTTCAGCGACATTTTCCTCACGTGCACCAGCATGATTTTCTTCACAATCTGGAATAACTTCTTTCGCAGGTTCTTTAGTGGGTATAATATCCTCAGTAGCCTTGAGATTAATGGATTCCTCAGGAGACATTTCATCTAGCAAAGGAGGTAGGTGCTCTCTTTGCGAGCCGTTTGTTTCATCGAACCGCACATCTACAGTTTCACAACCTTGTGGTGATAGGTGTTGAAGACTCTATAGGTATGCGAGTCCTTTCCATAACCAAGCATAAATCCTTCGTGTGCTTTCGGTGCAAATTTAGAATTGTGATGAGGATCTCTAATCCAACATTTAGCACCGAAGACTTTGAAATAACTCACATTGGGTTTCTTGTTAGTGAGGAGTTCATATGAGGTCTTCTTGAAGAATTTATGAAAGTGTACCATGTTGATGATGTGGCACGCAGTATCAATATCCTCTGGCCAGAACTGACAAGGTGTCTTGTATTCATCAAGCATAGTGCAATCCATCTCAAAAAGAGTCATGTTCTTGCGCTCCACGACGCCATTCTACTGAGGAGTGTATGGGGGCAAATAACTCATGAGTAATACCAAGTTCATCACGATAGTCATTGAAACCAGTGTTCTTGAACTCGGTCCCATTGTCACTCCGGATATTCTTGATCTTCACATCAAAATTCGTCGAGTCTCTTGAGGAAAATCGTCTAAATATGTCCTGCACATCAGTTTTGTATGTGATGATATGCACCCAAGTGTAATGAGAATAATCATTAACAATAACAAAGCCATATAATGATGCTGCATTTATTAGTGTGGCATAATGAGTAGGGCCAAAGAGGTCCATGTGAAGCAATTCAAAAGGACGAGTGGTGGTCATGATAGTCTTCAAGGGATGCTTGGATCTGGTAATCTTCCCAGACTCACAAGCCCCATAAAGATGATCTTTGAGGAATTTGACACCCTTGATGCCAATGACATGCTTCTTCTTCACAAGCGTGTGCAAGTTCCTCATGCCAGCATGACCGAGTCGATGATGACATAGCTAGCCTTCTAGAGCTTTTGCAAGTAGACATGTGGCATGTTGTGGTCTTGCAGAGAAATCAACAATATACAAGTCTCCTCTCCTAAAGCCTTCGAAGACTTTGGATTTGTTAGATTCCATGAGTACTATGCAACGATATTTGCCAAAGATGACAACCATGTCAAGATCACAAAGCATTGAGACAGTCATGTGGTTGAATTCGAGGGACTTGACAAGCATGACTTTGTCCATGTGTCGATCCTTTGAGATTGCAACCCTACCTAGACCCAATACCTTGCTTTTTTTCCTATGTCAGCGTAGGTGATATGTTTCATATGCGACGGAGATAAAGCAGACTCCATCAATAAGCTATTGTCACCGGCCATGTGATTTGTACATCCACTATCGAGGACCCACTCAGTAGCTTTGGGAGATTCATCCTGCAGATGAATTAGTGCATCTTACGAACTCATATACTTCTTAGTGAAGAATATGACATCAAATTAATCATATTGAATTTCATCAATCAGTGCAATAGATACATCAGTATAAGGACATGAGAAATGAGTAATTGATTTCTTCATGATTATCTTGCGTCCTTTCAAGCACACTCAAGTCTCCAGCAAATTCTTCAGACGTTTAACTTTGTCTAGAGACCTGACCCTGCATAAGAGATTAGTTCTTTTTCTTCACCACCCACATCTGGAGGGGTGGCAAAGATTTCATCATTCTGCGAGCTCCATAGGAGAAAGGTGGCATTGAAGTTACTGCACTTCGTTTCACAAAAGAGGGGTTAGAGTATGCATATGAATAAGCAGAGAAATTCTTCAAGGACTTATGAACATAATGATTAGAAGAATAATGCACATATTCATAACTCTTAGATTTTCCCTGCGAAACAGAAGCATTAGCACGATGATGTTCATATGAGGACTTGGATCCATATGAGGAATTTGATCCACGTGAGGACTTTGGTCCATATGAAGAATTTGGTCTGGGGTTCCTATTCTTCACAGGTGGAGTCGTGAGGACATTCACCTAAAGACTTTCAAGGCACCTTTTGGGAACCCAGATCTTCTTCATAGGTGGACCGTTCCTGTAGTTAGTTCCAACATATCTAGAAAATACTTCACCGTTCTGATTTTTGAACAGCTTATAGTTGGAGTCAAATGACTCATCAGATGAATATGAAAATTCACATGTGTAAAGCCAGATAAAGTAGATGGATCTACGGGAGGTCCTTTCACAGCAACCCATGAGGTTATGGGATACTGCTCAGGTTTCCACTAGGTCCGATCAACATTGAGTTTCCTCTCAAAAGCAATACCCTCTTTCCTAGGGTTCCTGTTTAGAATCTGCTTTTTAAGCACATCGCAAAGGATTTGATGTCCTTTGAGGCTTTTGTACATGCCTGTCACATACAATTCCTTCAACCCTGCATTTTCATCAGTAGCATTGGTGGTTTCCTCAGTTGAGGAAATTGTCACCACAGACTCATTTAAAGAAATTGTAGCGATAGAAGCATTTGAACATTCAGTAGAAGAATTTGCATTTTCTCGTTCAGTACATTTTAAGCATGGTGCATCAAATTCTTCCTGAGCAGAACTGATCTGTTGAGCAAGCAAGGAATCATTTTCCCTTTAAATATCATCGAGCCACCCTTAGTTTCTCAAGATCTTGCTTTCTTTGAAGAAATTCATAAGAAAGCTTCTCATGATCGGCTAAGAGTGTTTCATGACAACCTTGAAGGTTATCAAACTTAGGCTGTAGTAGTTAAAGATTATCAGTCAAGGTTTGAGTTTGATTTAGTTCCTCACCCAACAGGTCATCGATTTTGTCTAGCAAATTTTGAACCCTTTCCAAAGCTTTTTTTTGTTTCATGGCAATATTAGCAAGTTTGGAATAGCTAGGTTTGAGGTTTTCGTCAGATTCACCTTCACTAGATTTAGAAGAGGAGGCATAATCGAGTACATTGGCACCTTTTGCCATGAGACATGGTGCAGAAGAAGATGATTCGGGTTCGAAAGTCATCGTTTTAAGTGATTCCTTGAACTCGAGGAACCCGGGATCCTGACGAGTTCGATGACCTTCATAGATGTCAGAGATTCAATCCCAGATTAGCTTCGCATTGCGAAGATACATAATGCGCCTGAACTCATCTCTTGATAGGCAGGAGCATATGATATCCCTCGTCATCGTATCCAGCCGAGTGTACTTGCAAATGTCATCAGCATGCAGCATCTCGCATAGATCGGTAAGGCCAATCTCAGTGACGGTCCATAGATCATTGTTCATTGCCAAGAGGCGCTTCCTCATCATGGCCTTCCACTTAGGATAGTCATCACCATCAAAGATGGGGCATGGCACTTTCTTCATACATGCGGTCGACATAACTAAAACTCCAGTTGGTTAAACCAAAATCACACAGAACAAGGGAGTACCTTGCTCCGATACCAATTGAAAGTACATTATGTCGACTAGAGGGGGGCTGAATAGGCGATTTTAAAAAAATTGTCACTAAGGAAATACTTCGTGAGGAAATAGCTAAGTGAGGAACTACAAGCCGTGGAATAAGTACTCAGGTGCATGCAGAACAAGACAGTAGCATAGTCATCATGATGAAACGAAACATACACAGAGCACAGGTAGCGTGTAAACATGATAGGCTAGCAGAAGACAGAATGACCGAAGAAATAGGATTGAGGAAATTGAGAAAGTCTTCAGTCAAAGTCTTCAAACAGTAACAATCAAATGCATCAACAAGTTAGCAATGAAATGAAAGGGTTGAGGAAATAGAACCAATAGCTCGGTGAAGACGATGATTTGGTAGACCAGTTTCAACTGCTGTGACAGTTGTACGTCTGGTTGGAGCGGCTTGGTATTTAAACCAAAGGACACACAGTCCCAGGACACACAATCCTTACCGAATTCTCCTTGAGCTAAGGTCACAGAGACCTCACCTAATCACTCGTGGTAAGTTTTCAAGGTGACTTCCAAAGCTTCATAGACTTGGTCACCCGGCGATCCACAATTCCTCTTGGATGCTCTAGACCATGACTAAAAGGATCGAGATGGACCTAGAGGGGGGTGAATAGGTACAATTACAAATTTTAATTGTTACTTATCAATTTTTAGGCAATAGTGCTGAATATGAAAGTGAGCCTAACAATTGCAAGTAAGATGCTTAACAAGTTAAGCAAGCAACACGAGTAGGTAGGTAAGGTAACACAATAAGATATAAGTAAGAACTTAGAGAACAAGTAACCACAAGTAGAAAGTTTAGGTTAGGAATAACCGAAACTTTGAGAGACGAGGATGTATGCCGATGTTCACTTCCTTGGAGGGAAGCTACGTCACCGTTTAGAGAGGTGGGTGCTACCACGAAGGCACACCAATGCCACGAAGGCTCACCCTATTCTCTCTTTGAGATATCACCACGAAGGCGATTCCCAACCACTAGTGGTAAGCCTTTAGGTGGCCTCCAAACCCTCACAAACTTTTCCGGGGGTAATCACAGAGTTTGATTCCTCTCCGAAAGACTCCTACCGCCTAGGAGTCTCCAACCTCCAAGAGTAACAAGAACGATGAGGAAAAGCTCAAGACTTGCTCAAATCACAAGTTCTTTTGGTGCAAAGAAGAGGAGGGAGTGGATCTATCACTTGATTGGACAACTTCTCATGAATGCCTTCAAATCCTTTTGGGATCTAAGATTTGGTGTATTGATGACCCTCAACCGTAAGGGATATGTTGCAGCGTTTTCGATAAGTAAGAGTGTCGAACCCAACGAGGAGCAGAAGGTATTGATAAGCGATTCTGAGCAAGAAATTACTGCAAGCACTGAAAGATAACTTTTAGGGGTTTTCTCGGTATAAGCAACAGGAATGTAAAGGCAAGTAATGTAAAAGGTACTGAAAGTAACAAGTGGCCCAATCCTTTCTTAACAAAGGAGAGGCCTAGCAACTGGACTTATAAATACTAAAACGTTCTTGAGGACACACGGGAGAGGTAGTCATGTGCTTTTGCCATATTCCGTATCGATACTATGTTATGTGTTGATAAGTGTTGAGTGGGTGGATCTATGCTAGTGCACTCTCTAGACTAAGATGAATGCACTCTTATGATTAAACACCTTGCAAGCATCCGCAAATACAAGATAGAATTTAAGGCAAAAGCCTAACCATAGCAATACGATCGAGGATCCATTATTCCCTTATGCAAAAGCGTGCGAACTGGGGTTCAGGTTTCTGTCACTCCGGCAACCCACCATAAGCATTCTTTATACACAATGTATTCCCCTAGGTCCTTAATAAGGCGAAGTGTTGGGTGTTCGACTCACACAACACCACTAGTAGAATGACAACACAACTGAAATATCAAACAACACATATTACTTCAACAGCATATGACTACTAACAACAAGACTTTCCCCATGTCCTCAAGAACTAAGGTAACTACTCACAAGACATAAAAGAGATCATGATCAGTGGGGATAAATATGTGATAAACAATCTGGACATAATAATATTTCTCCAACAAAACTCAATAGCATTCACCACAAAGTAGTAATCAACACCGATGGAGTAGAGAGGATAGGTAGTACGAGTTACAACACGAGTTACGATGGTAAGATGAGATTTGGATGAAGATGGAGATGGTGCTGGTGTTGGGGATGATGTTGATGATGATCTCGATGATGCCCGTGACGATGGTGATGACGATGGCGACGATCTCCCCTTCCGGGAGGTGATCTCCCCGGCGGAATCTGCCCGCCGGAGATGCCCTTTTCTTCTCTGTAGGTTTCCGCCTCGAAGCGGCGGCGGAACTCCGTAAAAAGTCCCGTGCCTAGTGTTTTCGGAGGACGGAGAACATATATGCAAAAGGGGGCGACCAGAGGTGGGCCAGGGGCTCCAGGCGCCCCCCCGGCGCGGCCAGGGGGGCGCGCCCCCAGGCCGCCTGGGCACCCTGTGGCCCCCCTCTGACTCCCCTTTTGCGTGTCTTCGTTATTCGTCTGAAAAATACCTCCCGTCAATTTTCAGGTAATTTGGAGGTGTTCTTCTTCAGCAACTCAGTATCCACTTTTTCCTGCTGAATCCTGCGTCTGCTGTTCCGGCATCGGAAAGTTGCAAACTGTGTAAAATAGACCAAAACAACATAAGAACATCATCATAACGTGAAATATATCAATGAATAAGGATGAATTATGATACAAAATAGTGATGCATTTTGGACGTATCAACACCCCCAAGCTTAGACCTCGCTTGTCCCCAAGCGAATATGAACTCGGTAAACCTGTCCACAAGTTTAGAGAGTGAAGTGTCGATAAATAGAATACGGACAAGAAGCATCATAGTCTCTTTACCAACTCAAATATCCTCAGCAGCAATCTTCAACTCATAAGGCTCTTATGAAAGAGTGTTAACACTTATATTCGAAAGTAGGACCAAGGAAACTCATTATATAATGGCAAACATGTCCTTTGGTCAAAGAACAACAAATAATTTTAACTTTTGCTCTTATATTTTGATGGGATTAATTGAAGCTTTTTGAAATAACATGTTAATAAGCAAGTGAAAGTGTTAACACAAAGGAAGATATTTGCCTTAGCTGGGCATGACAAACAACTTACTTATCAAATGATAATGTCAACAAGGATATGATATGACAAATCTTAATGCAGCTTTATATGAATGAATCCTTATCAACATCAAATGTCTGCTCTCTTTGAGAAATAGAGGGAAGTAGGAATAACTGACTCAACTTAAAATTAAAAGATAGGCCCTGCTCTAGGGTAGTAGGGAAAACTCATGTGCTATCCTCAAATCAAACAGAATGAAAACAAGTTTTGAGAGGTGCATGATTTGTCAACGAATGCTAATAGATAACTCAAGTACTTCTTGAACTAGACAAGTTTCGAGGAACGGCTCCCGTATGAGGACGATAACATCCTCTTATTCTCCTTTGTTTATCACTGCCAAAGTTTTCTGATTTCTCATGAACAAAGCGTGAAGGAGGGTTTGTTTGTTATATTATTTTTAAGCCGGGCGCACTCAATGCCAGTTCCTTTTCGTGTCATGGGTTTGCACATTATACATGCAATCCCGGGGTGAAGCTTGTCCAACTCAAAAAGATCATGAATTAGCTACTACTTCCTCATGAGCTAAAGCAGAGGCACAAAATAAAAGATTTTGAACATTTAAGGATAACACATAAATTATATACTTTAGGGAGTGGTAGTGGAGTACCACGAGTAGGTAGGTATGGTGGACTCATATGGAAGGTATTGGCTTAAGGGTATGGATGCACAAGCAGAATTCCGCTCAGTACAGAGTTAGGCTAGCAAAGGTTTTGAGAGAGCAGACAGTTGATGATGACTAAGATGCAAAGCAATATAAAGCATGAACATTGAAATAAGCATAACACATCAAGTTGTCTTCCTTGTCAACATAACACTTCAAGCATAATAACATAAAGGTTTTGGCTATGTTGATACTTTAAGAAAATCATGCTTGTTGTTATGACCAAAGCTATATTTGCCAAGATTAAATAAAGTTTCATAGCCATACCTGACATAAGGTCAATACTCCCCATAAGAATCATCATATAAGGTCAATTGCTTGAAGAGAATACCGTGTGCAGCAAAAGGAACCGATAAACTTCTCATTAATATTCCATCATAGACGACTCCACACTCACGGATACAATTCTTCACCAGAGGGGTGATAGACCTCAATGCACACACCTATCTCATATAATAACCTCCCTAGACATGATACGACTCTACTTGACTTCTAAAAGACAAAAGGTAAAAGATAAAGATACCGGGCACTCCCCCAAGCTTGGAACAAGCCAAGGGAATGCCATTACCCACGGAGATTTCACCCATGCTTGTTGGCATTAATCACGTAGTCCTTGGTGAAACGCTTCCATGGATATCTTGCTAAAGTCTCTTGTGAGAGGCTCATCTCCTGAATCCTGCATTCAGCACCCAAACTCATGCGCATAAATCTTAGTTCATACTCACAGTTCTGGTTATATAAATCATTAATTTGCCCTTGGAGTTCTATAATTCTGTCTTCAGACGCGGCGATTCTTTCCCACATCTCCTTCATCTCCTTCAGAAAGTAGTTCTTCAGCTCGTTGGTGATGTCAAAGTTAGCTTCAACACCACGCTCGATCATATTCTTGTTCTTGAAGACTTCTTGCTCCACTTCTTCCAGCCTGGCCTGGACGCTCCCCTCCTTGATAGGTCCCTTCAGATCTTCTTGATGAAGGATGTCGTCCTTCATCTGAACAACCTGAGGGTGCTTCTTCACCTCAGCGAGGTAAGGGTTGATGACGTTGACGACGAACGTGTCCTTGGGGGAACTTGGAGAAGCCATGGCACCTAAATTTAGCTGAAAGATTTCCTGGCAGAAACAGGTCGAAGAGAAAACACGCGAAATCGCAAGATACGTTGCCGGAACAATCCGGGCAAATATATAGGAAATATTTATGCACAGAAAGGAAGGTAACGGACCAAAGCGGGGTCGGAGACGGGCTCCAGGGTGTCCAGGCGGCCTGCCGGCGCGGCCCAGGGGGGCGCGCCAGGGGGGCGCCTGGACTCCCTGGTGGTCGTCTCCGGCTCCACTTCGACTCGGAATTTTACTAATTTTACAAAAACTCGTAATACGGAACTTTTATGATGGTTTGCGGTGTTTTCTTACCGTACTACATACCTTTTCTTTATTCTGCTTCTGCTGGCGTCTGAAACAGGGCTGCAACATGTTCTTCGTGGGTTGTTGTGTATATTATATTCACATCAACATCGACAGGGTCTCCTGCTATGTAATGTTTAAGTCTTTGCCCATTCACAACTTGAGGTTTGGTACCTTCAAAATTATTAATCTTAATTGCACCAGACCGATAAACTTCTTCAATATGAAATGGTCCTTCCCACCTGGAAAGTAGTTTACCTGGAGAAAACCTGAAACGGGATCTAAACAACAAAACTTTATCACCAACATTAAATTCACGTTTCAGAATCTTCCTATCATGCCACCTTTTTACCTTTTCCTTGAACATTTTAGCGCTCTCGTAAGCTTCACTTCTCCATTCATCTAGAGAAGTCAAGTTCATGAGACGCTTCTCACCAGCTAGTTTTGGGTCAGCGTTAAGCTCTCTAACAGCCCAGAAAGCTTTGTGCTCTAGCTCTAATGACAAATGGCAAGCCTTGCCATATACCATCTTATAGGGGGACATGCCCATGGGGTTTTTGTAAGCAGTTCTATATGCCCACAAAGCATCTCCTAATTTATTTGACCAATCCTTCCTATTTCTGTTTACTGTTTTCTGCAAGATCAACTTAATCTCTCTATTGGTGAGCTCAACCTGCCCACTAGTTTGAGGATGATATGGTGAAGCAATTCTATGATTAACATCGTATTTAGCCAAAGCTTTTCTAAAAGCTCCGTGCGTGAAGTGTGATCCTCCATCGGTCATGAGATACCTTGGTACACCAAACCTAGGAAAAATTACATCTTTAAGCATTTTCAAAGATGTTTTGTGATCAGCACTTTCAGTGGGGATTGCTTCAACCCACTTGGTCACATAATCAACAGCTACTAAAATGTGAGTGTACTTGTGCGAAGAAGGAAAAGGACCCATAAAATCAAAACCCCAACAATCGAAAGGTTTAATCACTAGTGAGTAATTCATAGGCATCTCATTCCTTCTACTAATGTTACCAACTCTCTGACATTTATCACAAGCTAAAACATAATTTCTAGCATCTTTAAAGAGAGTAGGCCAATAAAAACCTGATTGAAGAACCTTATGTGCAGTCCTCTCACCGGCATGACCGTCGGGGCCTTCTTTGAAAAGATGTGGGTCATCCCAAAAGTAGTGCCTCAAATCATGAAAGAACTTCTTCCTTTGCTGAAATGTTAGACCTGGAGGCAAATACTTTGCAACAATAAAATTAGCATAATCTGCATACCACGGATCGAAAAGAGGTTGTACTTTTACAACGGCAAGTTGCTCGTCTGGAAAACTATCGTTAACTGGAATGGGGTCATGCGGTATATCTTCCATTCTTGAAAGATTGTCCGCCACCGGATTGTCTTCCCCTTTCCTATCAACAATCTGCAAATCAAATTCTTGAAGAAGGAGTACCCATCTGATAAGCCTTGGCTTAGCATCCTTCTTTGTCATAAGATACTTAATGGCAGCATGATCAGTATGAATAATAACTTTGGAATCAACAATATACTGCCTAAACTTATCACAAGCAAAAACTACAGCTAAGAATTCCTTCTCAGTAGTAGCATAATTTCTTTGAGCACTATCAAGGGTTTTACTAGCATAATGTATAACATTCAATTTCTTATCAACTCTTTGTCCTAAAACAGCTCCAACAGCAAAATCACTTGCATCACACATAATTTCAAAAGGTAAATTCCAGTCAGGTGG
>LR738712.1:656795775-656888823 GCA_902687465.1 Secale cereale
AGGTTTTAGAAAAGTCTTTAATAAATCTTCTATAAAAACCTGCATGACCGAGAAAACTGCGAATACCTTTGATGTCCCTTGGATAGGGCATCCTCTCAATAGCTTCGATCTTGGCTTTGTCCACTTCAATTCCCCTTTCGGAAATCTTGTGACCAAGAACAATTCCTTCATTAACCATAAAGTGGCACGTCTCCCAGTTGAGTACCAAATTTGTCTCCTCGCATCTCTGCAAAACTTTATTAAGGTTGTGAAGACAATGGTCAAATGAAGTTCCATAGACGGAGAAATCGTCCATGAAGACTTCCATAATATCCCCGCAGAAACCATGAAAGATAGCAGACATACACCTTTGAAAAGTAGCAGGGGCATTACATAAACCAAAAGGCATACGTCTGTAAGCATAAGTACCAAAAGGACAAGTAAAAGTGGTCTTCTCTTGATCGGCAGTGTTAACATGAATTTGAGAGAAGCCAGAATAACCATCGAGATAACAAAAGTGGGTATTTTTGGATAACCTTTCAAGCATTTGGTCGATGAACGGCAACGGGTAGTGATCCTTCCTGGTTGCCTTGTTCAACTTCCTGTAATCAATACACATTCTATATCCAATAATAATTCTCTGAGGTATTAGTTCATTTTTATCATTTGGAACCACAGTTGTACCTCCTTTCTTAGGAACACAATGTACCAGACTTACCCACTTACTATCAGCTATAGGGTAGATAATACCTGCGGCTAGAAGCTTGAGAATCTCAGTTCTCACGACATCCATCATCTTCGGGTTCAACCATCGTTGATGATCAACAACTGGTTTAGCATCAGGCTCAAGGTTGATAGTATGTTGACAGATAGATGGACTAATCCCCTTAAGGTCATCAAGGGTGTAGCCAATTGCGCCTCGGTGTTTACGAAGTACTTCCAATAATCGCTCTTCTTCATATCCTGAAAGGTTAGAATTGATAATAACAGGATATACTTTCTTTTCATCTAGATAAGCATACTTGAGCGTATCGGGAAGAGGTTTAAGATCGAACACCGGGTCTTCTTTCAGTTTTGATAAAATTCCCAAAGGTTCAACCGGAAGGTTGTGCTTCAGGATAGCAGGCTGCCTCAAGAATATTTCATCTAGTTCATTTCTTTCCTGCATATGCAAATCATTCTCGTGGTCCTCCATGTATTGCTGCAAGGGATCGTCAGGGGGAATAGCAATAGAGGCAATACTTTCAATAATTTTATCATCACTAGGTAAATCAGTACCACGAGGCTGCTTAGAGAACTTAGAAAAATTAAATTCATATGGCTCACCATCGAATTCAACAGAAACTTTACCTTTCTTGCAATCTATTATAGCTCCACAAGTTCTAAGAAAAGGTCTACCAAAAATAATGGGACAAAAATTGTCCCTCTCTGAACCAAGTACTAGAAAGTCGGTAGGGTATTTTACCTTTCCACATAGGACTTCAACATCCCTCACAATTCCGATAGGAGAGATAGTTGATCTAGTTGCAAGATGAATGGTAACATCAACTTCTTCAAGTTCACAAGGGGAAATCTCACCGATGATTTCTTCATAAAGTGAATAAGGAATAGCACTTGCACTCGATCCCAAATCGCATAGCCCATAATAATTGTGATCTCCTATTTTAACAGATACCACCGGAGTACCTGAAATTGGGCCTTTATTCTTGGCTGTGACAAGGTTAGTGGAAACAGCACAAAAAGTTATATTGGAATCCGAAACATCATCAGTAACAAGGTCTTTAATCAATGCAACTCGAGGATCGACCCTGATCTGGTCCTCAGGCTCATCAACTCTTCTCTCACTTTTATTTATTATGCCTATCACAAGAGAGTGCTCCTTTATCCTCGTGGGAAAAGGAGGCTGTTCATATATAACTACAGGCAAAATAGGCTCAGCAACATAAATATCAATAGGTTTTTCTTTAAAAGGTGCATGGTGCTGGTCTCTATTCTTTTTAAAAGAATCAACGTGAGAGGCAAAATTCTTACACAAATCAATCACTAGATGGGAATCGAGACCAATCTTAGAGCAAAAAGTATTGAAGTAATCAGTTTCCACATAGCTCTCAATATAATCATGTTCATAATTTATAGCGGGTTCAATACCTTTATCAATTTCCCAATCTTCGGTATTCCTCTGGATTCTTTCAAGGAGATCCCACCTTTCTTCAACACTCTTCTTCTCAAACACCCCACTAGAGGAGGCATCCAGCATCTCCTTATCCTGACGAGAAAGCCTGGCATAAAAATTTGTAAGTATAATTTCCTTGGGAAGCTTATGAATAGAGCATTTGAGCATTAGGGACTTCAATCTCCCCCAAGCTTGAGCAATGCTTTCTCCGTCACGAGACCTAAAGTTATAGATATAATTCCTGTCTCGATGAATTTCATGAAGAGGATAAAACTTAGTATAAAAGAGAGACATAAGCTCCTGCCAGTCCAGCAAGTGTGAGTTATCGAGAAGCCCATACCAATCTGAAGCTTTATCTATAAGCGATACGACAAACAATTTCCTCATGACAAACTCCCTCGATACACCTGCAAGCTTAAATAATGAACATAGTCGTGACAAATATAGCAAGTGTTCACCGGGATGTCTGTCTCCTGCGTAACGATTAGCCAAAACATAATTGATAATACCAGCTGGTATTTTATAAGGCACAATTTCAGTAGGGGGAGGATCAACCACCACAGGTGTGGGGCGTCTTCCCGCAAGCAACGCTCCAATAATAGGGTTGTCCATAAGGACAAAGAGCAGAAATAGCAAAAATAAAAACAGAATTATAAAAAGACTTTCTTACCAGTTTCACTTTACCAATAGCGCTACGCTCCCCGGCAACGGCGCCAGAAAACGGTACTTGATGACCCTCAACCGTAAGGGATATGTTGCAGCGTTTTCGATAAGTAAGAGTGTCGAACCCAACGAGGAGCAGAAGGTATTGATAAGCGATTCTGAGCAAGAAATTACTGCAAGCACTGAAAGATAACTTTTAGGGGTTTTCTCGGTATAAGCAACAGGAATGTAAAGGCAAGTAATGTAAAAGGTACTGAAAGTAACAAGTGGCCCAATCCTTTCTTAACAAAGGAGAGGCCTAGCAACTGGACTTATAAAGACTAAAACGTTCTTGAGGACACACGGGAGAGGTAGTCATGTGCTTTCGCCATATTCCGTATCGATACTATGTTATGTGTTGATAAGTGTTGAGTGGGTGGATCTATGCTAGTGCACTCTCTAGACTAAGATGAATGCACTCTTATGATTAAACACCTTGCAAGCATCTGCAAATACAAGATAGAATTTAAGGCAAAAGCCTAACCATAGCAATACGATCGAGGATCCATTATTCCCTTATGCAAAAGCGTGCGAACTGGGGTTCAGGTTTCTGTCACTCCGGCAACCCACCATAAGCATTCTTTATACACAATGTATTCCCCTAGGTCCTTAATAAGGCGAAGTGTTGGGTGTTCGACTCACACAACACCACTAGTAGAATGACAACACAACTGAAATATCAAACAACACATATTACTTCAACAACATATGACTACTAACAACAAGACTTTCCCCATGTCCTCAAGAACTAAGGTAACTACTCACAAGACATAAAAGAGATCATGATCAGTGGGGATAAATATGTGATAAACAATCTGGACATAATAATATTTCTCCAACAAAACTCAATAGCATTCACCACAAAGTAGTAATCAACACCGATGGAGTAGAGAGGATAGGTAGTACGAGTTACAACACGAGTTGCGATGGTAAGATGAGATTTGGATGAAGATGGAGATGGTGCTGGTGTTGGGGATGATGTTGATGATGATCTCGATGATGCCCGTGACGATGGTGATGACGATGGCGACGATCTCCCCTTCCGGGAGGTGATCTCCCCGGCGGAATCTGCCCGCCGGAGATGCCCTTTTCTTCTCTGTAGGTTTCCGCCTCGAAGCGGCGGCGGAACTCCGTAAAAAGTCCCGTGCCTAGGGTTTTCGGAGGACGGAGAACATATATGCAAAAGGGGGCGACCAGAGGTGGGCAAGGGGCTCCAGGCGCCCCCCCGGCGCGGCCAGGGGGGGCGCCCCTAGGCCGCCTGGGCACCCTGTGGCCCCCCTCTGACTCCCCTTTTGCGTGTCTTCGTTATTCGTCTGAAAAATACCTCCCGTCAATTTTCAGGTAATTTGGAGGTGTTCTTCTTCAGCAACTCAGTATCCACTTTTTCCTGCTGAATCCTGCGTCTGCTGTTCCGGCATCGGAAAGTTGCAAACTGTGTAAAATAGACCAAAACAACATAAGAACATCATCATAACGTGAAATATATCAATGAATAAGGATGAATTATGATACAAAATAGTGATGCATTTTGGACGTATCATGTATCAAGGTGAGAGAGAGTGTGAATGTGTTCTTGAGTAAGCTCAAAGTGAGTGGTCAACCTCTCTTGTGGAAGAAGAGGACTATATATAGTCATAGAAGAGAGGAGACCATTGTACAGAAAAACATACAGCAAGTGTCGGACATCCGGTCATTACCGGACGTCCGGTGGCACAGGTAGCACCGGATGTCCGATGAAGGCCGGACGTCTGGAGCCTGACGGTTCACCAGACGGGGCCACGTACCATACTGTATGCACAGGTGACCGGACGTCCGAAAGATTTCGGACATCCGCTATTTTCTTTCTGTGAAGAAGTGCCGGACATCCGGAGTGTGCCGGACGTCCGTTAGGCGCTGAAGGACCGGTCGTCCGGAGCAGACCGGAAAACCGATGTATAGTTTCTGTTGAGGAATACCGGACGTCCGGAGCAGGTCGGACGTCCGTTAGGCGCTGAGGGACCGGACGTCCGGAAGATACCGGTCGTCCGGTAGGCTGTGAAGGTCCGGACGTCCGTAGAGTGTCGGACGTCCGGTGATAACTGGACACAAAGGTTTAGTTGCTCATACTTCTAGGTGCACAGAATATTATAATTGGTATGGATATTGTAGAGATGATGTGGGAGGATACTTTGTATGTTTTGAGCAAGCCTTTCACAATATCCATCGATCCCCTCTTAATAGTGCGGGATCCCTATACTCGGAATCAACCTGAAAATCAAGCTAGAAGCTATCATCTTGTATATCCATTCTTGAGTGATGTAGATTTGTCTGTATTCATGATCCACACACGCATTGAGACATAATCCTGAGATATACTTGATAAACATGATTAGTCCCATATATGCATGTTGTCATCATTCATCAAAATATAATTAAAGGCAAGATTGCACTTTCAATCTCCCCCTTTTTGGAAGTTGATGACAACATGCATGCATTTCTCAAAGAAACTGTATTAAAGACTTTCAAATATCGAAATGATGTTATGGAGCTCCCCCTAAATAGGTGCATGAACAATAATAAACAAGAAGAGAGGAGCTCCCCCTCAATATGATATCATGACAATCTCATTCACCAGATTTCATAGCAAACTCATACACAAGATATCATAAACCAACCTCATACCCATGATATAACACAATATTTCCATAGATATATAGGTGCATCACATAATAGATAAAGTTTCAACACATAGCACATCATAAGTTCGATACAAATCTCACATCATTACATAAATAGATAATTTCTTAGAGAAGTGCCTACTCCCCCTTTGGCAGCTACTACCCAAAAGGTGTCAGACCATCATAAAGCATCATCACCATCATCATCATCATGAGTACCACTGCCACCAGCCTCGTCAAGGAATTCAGACCTTTCTGGACCCGAGGGAAAGCCAAAGTCAGAAGGCGGATCATCTGGAAGACGTTCATCATCACTCACATCGAATACTCCGGAGTCTCTCATACGAGCCTTCAGAGCATTCTTGGAAGTAACCATACGAGTGACTACATCGTGGTTCTGGGAACACTGAAAAGTGATAGCTGATGGGCCTCGAACCCCTCGTTGGTTACCCCAAGTGGAAGGTGTAAGATGCAGTAAGTAGAAGTGTTTTCCCCTAGCAAAGATGCCAAGGATCGATTCCCCAGAGACTCCTAGGTTCAACAAGTAGGTGTCAATTGCTACGGCGCCAGATTAGTAGCAACCAACGTGGACCTGCACACAGATACAAATAACTTTGCTCCCAACGAGTACAGAGAGGTTGTCAATCTCTCCGGCCTTGTAGTTCACAAAGGGTTAAAAGCAATGATAGTAGTGATAGATAGTTTTTGCAATAGTAGGTAATAACGGAAAGTAAATAGTGGGTGTGATCAATGATGGTAATATGGACCGGAGTCTCATGATGTTCACTAGTGATGTCTCTCTCCCAAAAGACGATAAAACAACTATGTGATGTAAACAAATTACAGCTGGGCAATTGACAGGGCCACGAACGCAAACCAATGCTGACTACATTGCAAGAAAGGTTGAGGTTCAAAGCATGGGCGGTACGCCAAAGTAAGTAGACCAAAATCCATCAATATCTACTACTAATCATCCACCTTGAGATATCTATCCAGAACATCTCGCTGGTATTAAGTTGCGAGTCCCACCCATAGTGTAAACTCAATGCAACAGACAACTGCATTAAAAGAACTTTGCGTAAAGTAAACAATCCTTGCACCCGCGGGCACAAGCACCGTTGTTTTCCCCCTTGTGGCAACAGCACATCCCCTAGACTCATGTTTCTGTCACTCAAGCTAGTCATCGAGGGGCATGAACCCACAATCGAGCATAACGTTCCCTCTTGGAGTCACTACCTACTACTCGGCCAAAGCAATAAGTAACAACGGAGAACATGCAAGAATTACTTATGAACTAAAATATAAAAGAGGTGAATCAAATATATTACTCAAGATCAATCTAAACATAATCTCATAATCCATCGGATCCCAGCAAACTCAACATAGCAACAGCATAAGGATTACATAGGTGCCTCGATCATGTAGGGCAGCTCACGAGGACTAATTAGTGAAGCACAAGAACGGGAGGAGAACATCACATAGCTACTGGTCATGGACTCATAGTCCAAGGGAGACTACTCACGAGTCATCCGGGAGGCGTCCATGGTGGTGGAGTAGCTCCTGGTGGTGATCCTCCCCTCCGGCAGGGTGCCGGGAAGAGTTCTCCTGGTGCTCCCGATCTTGGAAGCGGCGGCGACGGCGGAACAGAGATGGGATCGCGAAAAGAGTTCCTGTTCTGAGGGTTTCGGAGGGTCCTTTAAATATATGCCAAAGTAGGGCACCGGGGGAGCCTCGGGGAGCCCAGGCGCCCCCCCGGCGCGGCCCAGGGGGGGGGGCGCCCACAGGGCTCCTGGAGCCCCTGTGGCCCCCCCAGGCTGCCCTTCGGACGCAGTGTTGTTTTCGGATCGCTGATTTTTTATATAATTTTTCTGGATTTTTCTGGGCAGTTCTCGAAACGTGAAAACCTGAAATACAAAAACAGCCGAAAACAAAAACTGGCACTGGGGTGCACTGGATTAGTAAGTTAGTCCAAATATGATCAAAAGTGTATGGAAGTGTATGAATATCATAGCAATATCACCCAAAAGTGGCATGGAGCAAGCAGAAATTATAGATACGTTTTGGACGTATCAACATCCCCAAGCTTAATTCCTGCTCGTCCTCGAGTAGGTAAATGATAACAAGAATAATTTCTGTGGTGACATGCTATTAACCATATAGGACTTTCTCATAGTCATATGACAAAAGCTTACTGAGACAATGATTCTAAAGTAATTAAGTTGCCTCAAGAGAAAATCACAAATGACTGAAAGTTTTACAACATGAAACTGAAACATCAAAAAGATTTGCAATGAACATGATGTGCAAATATGATAAAGTGATATCTAGCTTGCCCCCCTTTAGTGATGCAAAACATAAATGCAGGGGCACCTTCAAGGTTTAAGTGATGACTAGATACAATCATTTCAGAATAAACGATATCACAATCATGCAAAAGACAATGCTACTTTGGGACAATGCACATTACACTCAGAATGACAATCATGCTCTCAGTAGTTGGTGCTTCAACATAAAGGTAAAAGAAAGGTTAAGTGCTAGAGCTTTTTATTTGAAATCATGGAAGCAATTGTGTCAACGGTAGTAGTACTTCATATGTGTCATGTATAAAACATCCTATAAGTTGCAAGCCTCATGTATCGAATACTAATAGTGCTCGCTCCTTGTCCTAATTAGCTCGGATCCCCATGGGTTATCATTGCATTACATATGTTTTAACCAAGTGTCACAAAGGGGTACCTCTATGCCACCTGTACAAAGGTCCAAGGAGATAAATCGCATTTGATTTCTCGTTTTTGATAGATCTCAACTTGAGGACATCCATACCGGGACAACATAGAAAATAGATGATGAGCTCCTCTTTAATGCATAAGCATATTCTCATGAGAGATTGAGGATTAAGGTCCAAGCTAAAACTTCCACCATGATGCATGGCTTTGGTTGGCGGCCCAATGTTCTTCTCTAACAATATGCATAGTTATTCAACCCACGGCAAATCACCCTTACTTCAGACAAGACGAACATGCATAGCAACTCACATGATTTTCAACAAAAGTGTGACAATTGATGGCGTCCCCAGAAACATGGTTACCGCTCAGCAAGCAACTTATGAGAAATAAGATACATAAGCAACATATTCTTTACCACAATAGTTTTTAGGCTACTTTCCCATGAGCTATGTATTGCATGGTTAGTTCGCTTAGTACAGGTGGAGGTTAGCAAAAGACTGGGAGCGACCAACTAAGAGAGCAATGACGGTCATAATCATGCAGAGCGACAAAGCAATATTGAATCAGGCATGGTAGTTATATCGCTACTCAGAAATAAAAGATCATCAAGGCTTGATAGACTTTCTTTACAGTCTTAAATATGCGTGAGCATACGCCAAGTCAATCAAAATAAAATCTCGAAGGAAGACATTACTAAACCATACCACATCATAGGCAAACAAACCAAGTTGGTACTCCAATAACACATTGGGAACCCCCCAGCTATTTGAGATTAACCAAAAGAAAACCTGAACTACTAAGCACCATCATGAAAGTAGCATCTTTATCATAGACACATTAACCCATGCAACGGAAGCAAACTCTCTTAATAAAGTGAGCATGGTAATTAAAGAGAGTTCAAGCAACCAACTAAATAAAAGCTCTTGAAAAGATAAGCATGAATACTAAGAGCAGAGTATGATAGTAGCTATTAAAAGACAAAGAACACACACAGCATAGATAGACATGAAAATTCTATGTAATGTTCTAGGTAGAAGTGGAGCGTGTTTCTCTCCCACATAAAGGAATGCTGGGTTCCGACTCGTTATGAAAAACTAAAAAGAAAACTAAAAGCAAGACGCTCCAAGCATAGCACATAACACATGAAGTGATAAAAATATAGCGAAACGAAAGACGAACTGATAATGTTGATGGAGAAGGGGATGCACGGGGGCATCCCCAAGCTTAGACGCTTGAGTCTCCTTGAATATTTCTTGGGGGTGCACGGGGGCATCCCCAAGCTTGAGCGCTTGACACTCCTGAATCTTTTTATCATCTTCCCTCACACACTTGAAAACTCCCTTCATACACAACTCATCATAATCTGATTAGCGAGGTTAGTACCCTTAATAAAATAATTATACCTTGCTGGAAATAAGGATATTCTTGAAGTTCTACTGTTTCTCAAGATTGCCAAAAGGTTTTTGCAAAGAAAAAGCAAGTTCTTAATTTGCAAAGTGAAGGTAAGGCAAAACAGGACAGAATCTGTGAAAAACAGAACAGCAGGCAGTAATTGGTCTGTTCGGGATACTTCTGCAACTCAAATCAAAAAACTCAGAACTGACGCACGAAAGACAATTATATAGAGAACGCTGTCAAAAAAATTCAGACCAAAAAGATGAACTGGTGATTTTATACGAATTTTTCTATCCAAGGACAGAATCTGTTTCCTGGACAGCACCTCACAACTTTTGAACTTTCTAGCAATCGGAGGCTATACTTGGCACAAATATGAAAAGAAAAGATACAATGATGATGCTACAGCAGTAAACAACATCAAGACACAACAAAAGCAAAAAAATTATTCATGTGGGCTGCCTCCCAAAAGCGCTTTCTTTTATGCCTTTAAGCTAGGCATAATGCATAGATCAAGTTTTATCAAGAGTAAAAGAATAGCTAGCCCGTACAACGGACTCAAAAGGTAACTTGATCTTCTTTCGAGGGAAGTGTTCCATCTCTTTCTTGAGAGGAAACTGAAATTTTATATTACCCTCTTTCATGTCAATGACAGCACCAACGGTGCGCAAAAAGGGACGTCCCAAAATAATTGGACATGAAGGATCACATTCAATATCCATAATAGTGAAATCAACGGGCACATAATTATCATTGACAACAATAAGAACATCATCGATCCTCCCCAAAGGTTTCTTTATGGAAGAATCAACGAGACGAACACCAAAAGAACAAGAATCATAAGGTTTCAATTTAAGCATATCATATATCCTTTTGGGCATAACAGAGGTACTAGCACCAACATCACATAATGCATAACAAGAGAAGTCGTTCAAATAAATTTTTATCATAGGATCCCAACCGTCTTCTAGCTTTCTAGGTATAGAGGCTTCTACTCTAAGTTTCTCCTCCCTAGCTTTGATGAGAGCATTAGTGATATGCTCTGTGAAGGCAAGGTTAAGCGTGCTAGTGCGGGGATCTCTAGACATCTTGTGAAGGAAATCAATAACTTTGGTAAGAGTGCAATTATCAAAATCAAGGTCACGAGCATCAAGTAAAGTGGTAGTGGTGTCCTTAAGGTTCACTTGGTTGGTAGTTTCTATAGCATCACCATTAATAGGTCCATTGGGACCAGGAGTACATTTGGTGCTAAGAGTGTGAACATCCTCAATAACTTGGATAGTAGCAACAGTGTGGTGGGTAGGAAGGCTCTTAATTTTTTCCTCTTCCTCCCTTTCTCTAGCCCATCTTTCTTTAAGCTTAGCCATCATCCTAATGTTTTCATTAATTTGCACTTGAGTAGCATTAATAGGGATGACTTCCCTCTCCTTAAGTGGAGAAGTTTCAATTTTTAGCAATTTTACCTCATTGGCTAAGTGGTCTACCTTAAAAGAAAGATCATCTAGTTTATGTAGTTTCTCTTCTACATTCTTATTAAAGGCTTTTTGGGTAGTGATGAAATCTCTAAGCATGATCTCTAGTTCAGTATTGGAGTTCTTGGTACTAGGACAAGCATTGTTGTTCCCATAAGAGTTAGAGGGGAACGGTCTAGAATTGTTACCAAAGTTACTCCTATAAGCATTGTCGTTAAAATTGTTTCTAGAGATAAAGTTCACATCTACTTGTTCTTGAGCAATCAAAGAATTTAAAGGAACATCACGAGGATCAACAGTAGATTGCTTCGAAAGTAGAGACATGATCAAGTCAACTTTTTCATTAAGGGAGGAAATCTCCTCGACAGAGTTTACCTTCCTACCTGTTGGAGCGCGTTTGGTGTGCCATTGGGAATAGTTGGTCATCATCTCATCGAGAAGCTTTGTGGCAGCACCAAGTGTAGTTGACATAAAAGTTCCTCCCACGGCCGAGTCTAACAAGTTCCGCGAGGTAAAGTTCAAGCCTGCATAAAAAGTTTGGATAACCATCCAAGTAGTCAACCCGTGAGTAGGGCAGTTCTTGATAAGAGACTTCATACGTTCCCAAGCTTGGGCAACGTGTTCATTATCCAATTGTTTAAAATTCATTATGTTACTTCTAAGTTGGATAATTTTAGCAGGTGGATAGTATTTTCCAATAAAAGCATCTTTGCACTTCTCCCATGAATCTATGCTATTTCTAGGCAAAGACTGAAACCAAATTTTAGCTCCTCCTCTCAAGGAGAAAGGAAAAAGCTTAAGCTTAACAATATTACCATCTATTTCTTGGTACTTTTGCATATCACAAAGTTCAACAAAATTGTTCAAGTGTAAAGCAGCATCATCTCCAGCACCGGAGAATTGTTCTTTCATAACTAAGTTCAGTAAAGCAGGTTTAATTTCATATGAAGGTGCTGAAGTGGCAGGTGTAGTGATAGGTGTGCTGATAAAGTCAACGTTGTTGTGACTAGTGAAGTCACACAACTTGGTGTTCTCGGTGGAACCCATAGTAGCAAGCAAGCAAGATAACTATTTTTGTGATTTTTGATAAAAAGAACTCAAGCAAAAATGAAAGGTAAACTAACAAGACTAAAAAGCAAAGGTAAAAGATAGCGTGCAACTCCCCTATCCTGAAGAGTGGAGTCCCCGGCAACGGCGCCAGAAAATACTCCTTGATGGGCCTCGAACCCCTCGTTGGTTACCCCAAGTGGAAGGTGTAAGATGCAGTAAGTAGAAGTGTTTTCCCCTAGCAAAGATGCCAAGGATCGATTCCCCAGAGACTCCTAGGTTCAACAAGTAGGTGTCAATTGCTACGGCGCCAGATTAGTAGCAACCAACGTGGACCTGCACACAGATACAAATAACTTTGCTCCCAACGAGTACAGAGAGGTTGTCAATCTCTCCGGCCTTGTAGTTCACAAAGGGTTAAAAGCAATGATAGTAGTGATAGATAGTTTTTGCAATAGTAGGTAATAACGGAAACTAAATAGTGGGTGTGATCAATGATGGTAATATGGACCGGAGTATCATGATGTTCACTAGTGATGTCTCTCTCCCAAAAGACGATAAAACAGCTATGTGAGGTAAACAAATTACAGCTGGGCAATTGACAGGACCACGAACGCAAACCAATGCTGACTACATTGCAAGAAAGGTTGAGGTTCAAAGCATGGGCGGTACGCCAAAGTAAGTAGACCGAAATCCATCAATATCTACTACTAATCATCCACCTTGAGATATCTATCCAGAACATCTCGCTGGTATTAAGTTGCGAGTCCCACCCATAGTGTAAACTCAATGCAACAGACAACTGCATTAAAAGAACTTTGCGTAAAGTAAACAATCCTTGCACCCGCGGGCACAAGCACCGTTGTTTTCCCCCTTGTGGCAACAGCACATCCCCTAGACTCATGTTTCTGTCACTCAAGCTAGTCATCGAGGGGCATGAACCCACAATCGAGCATAACGTTCCCTCTTGTAGTCACTACCTACTACTCGGCCAAAGCAATAAGTAACAACGGAGAACATGCAAGAATTACTTATGAACTAAAATATAAAAGAGGTGAATCAAATATATTACTCAAGATCAATCTGAACATAATCTCATAATCCATCGGATCCCAGCAAACTCAACATAGCAACAGCATAAGGATTACATAGGTGCCTCGATCATGTAGGGCAGCTCACGAGGACTAATTAGTGAAGCACAAGAACGGGAGGAGAACATCACATAGCTACTGGTCATGGACTCATGGTCCAAGGGAGACTA
This sequence comes from Secale cereale, assembly GCA_902687465.1. Lineage (NCBI taxonomy): Eukaryota > Viridiplantae > Streptophyta > Magnoliopsida > Poales > Poaceae > Secale > Secale cereale. Next base: position 656,809,188 of record LR738712.1, read on the forward strand.
CTCACGAGTCATCCGGGAGGCGTCCATGGTGGTGGAGAAGCTCCCGGTGGTGATCCTCCCCTCCGGCAGGGTGCCGGGAAGAGTTCTCCTGGTGCTCCCGATCTTGGAAGCGGCGGCGGCGGCGGAACAGAGATGGGATTGCGAAAAGAGTTCCTCTCCTGAGGGTTTCGGAGGTCCCTCTAAATATATGCCAAAGGGGGGCACCGGACGGGCTTCGGGGGGCCCAGGCGCCCCCCGGCGCGGCCCAGGGGGGGCGCTCCCACAGGGCGCCTGGAGCCCCTGTGGCCCCCCTAGGCTGCCCTTCGGACGCAGTGTTGTTTCCGGATCGCTGATTTTTTATATAATTTTTCTGGATTTTTCTGGGCAGTTCTCGAAACGTGAAAACCTGAAATACAAAAACAGCCGAAAACAGAAACTGGCACTGGGGTGCACTGGATTAGTAAGTTAGTCCAAATATGATCAAAAGTGTATGGAAGTGTATGAATATCATAGCAATATCACCCAAAAGTGGCATGGAGCAAGCAGAAAGTATAGATACGTTTTGGACGTATCAATAGCCTTCATCATGGCAGAGTGAGCTTTCCCAAGAAAGCGAGCAATGCGTCCAAGAGATGAAGAATCGGAATGAGTAGTGGGAGGAAAATGAGCAGCAGTTCGACGAGGATGAGTAGAGGAAGAGGGCCTGACCCAGTCATCCGCCATGTGGGATGGAATGACCCACTGCTCATGTAAATGAGTGCGGACAATGGGAAATGGCGCCACACTCTCAATAAATGCCTGAAGATAGGGGGCATGAGGAAAGGCTCGCTTGAATTGATAAGAAGCGAGACGGATCTCATGCCACAGAAAATGAGGAACATTTATCTTTCCTTTAGGTGCCGTGTAGAGACGATGCATTAGGTCGATGCAATAGCTATTGCACGACCCTTTGTCTCCCATTTTAGGGTAGACGGTGCGAATGACACACTGAAAAATGATGTAAAAGGGAGAGCGCAAGATTGACACTTGGTTTAGATCTTTCTCTTTCTCCTCCTTAGTCATCTCAGTGATGGGTTTGAGGAGATCCATGCAAACATTTATGCCTTTGGGCTTATGGCGGGGATCATCCTTGTGTATTTTGAACCCACTATCAGGAAAACCCAGAGCAGCAACAAATTGGGAGTATGAGGCTGTAAGCACTGTGTCGGAGGTCATCCAAGTGACAGTGTTGTTGGGGTGAAAGTGACATGTGGCATAAAATTGATGGATGGCAGCATTGTTAAAATCATGCTGAAAGGAAAAAGGAGCAGCAAGACCAGATGTCTCAATGAGTTCAATGGCTCCCGGATACTTCACCGGATGAGAACGAATGTGCTCAAGATTGATGCACAAATGTAAAGACAGACCCTTAGGTAAAATGACAGTGGTGAAAATGTCTGCCTGGACATTGGTGCGAAAACGATCATCCGTGGAGTCGCTAGCAACCGTAAATTGGTCTACATCACGATGAAGAGCAAGATATGATGCGATGGGAATGGTATTGAACCGCTTAACCTTTCGACCGTGAGAGAGAGGAGGCTCAAGGGAGATGTGACGAGCAGCACCTTGAGGCTGAACTGGTGGAGGAGGTGGCTTAAACGTGGGTCGCTGAGTCCCGGGCTTGGGTGCAGCAGTGTGGGAAGAGCCAAATTCCTCCCTCTCCATAGCTTCAAGTTCATCCTCAAAATCTGATTCCTCCGATGAGGAGTCGCTTGTGGGGCTGCGAGGCTGAGCGACGCGCTTCTTAGCGCGAGCATGTTCTTGGGAGTCATCGGAGCCGCCACGGCGAGATGGGCGAGCAACCTCACCGATGGCCTCCTTGCGTGCGGAGTGTTTGAGCTTCGGCATCCCGACCTAGAAGAAGAAGGAGGACCCAAAATTAACACACTACTCTCATAGATCGAGGGCAAACCCGAGGGATGAGAGGAGGAGAAGAAGAAGGGGCAACCTTGGAGTGAATTAACGAGACGGAGAGGTGCCGGCAAGGGAACCAGGCGAGCAGCCCGGCCTATGGACGGACGAGGGGCCCCCGGCGGCGGCCAGAAGATGGGGTTCCAGCGGCGGCGGCCAGGAGATAGGGTTCCAGTGGCGGCGGCCAGGAGATAGGGGTGGAGATTTTTAGGGTAAAACTGCCTCCCACGCGGCCTGCTTTATATATATGGGCCAGGGATTTTCCGGACGACCGGTGGTTTCCGGACGTCCGGTCCTAGAACAATTAGCGGATATCCGACAGTACCGGACGTCCGGCATAGAGTTGACAGAAGGGTTTTGACGGACGTCCGGAGCATACCGGACGTCCGGAAGCACTCGAAACACCGGATGTCCGCAAAGTACCGGACGACCGGAGGATCAGAGGATATTTGGCTTAGGGCATTTTGTAGTGAGATGATGATGACGCTTACATGAATCTCTGATTCTATGAAATAACTTGCTTGGTTACTATTGTTACTCTACGAGTGGTGGCCGATGCCACCATGTTTGAGCAGATGTGATATGAGACCTCAAGAATGTTGACTTGGGTGCATAGTCACTACTCCATCATATTAAAGCACCACATGACATGGTAAGCTTTGAGACTGTTTGTTCTTTTTATGCATTGTATAGGATGTAGAGTACTCATGAGTTGAGTGCCTCCCCCTAAATATATGCCTACATCAAGACGAGATATTAAGTTTATGCATGAATGGGTACTAGATTTCACATAATATTGTCAAGCTCCAAGATACCAAGTTCACGCCTAAGTCGACAAAAACTAGCTTCATCCAATGGCTTCATGAAGATGTCTGCAAGTTGCATTTCTGTACCAATGTGGGCTACATCAATGTCACCCTTTTCCACATGATCTCTCAAGAAATGATACCTAATGTCAATGTGCTTGGTGCGAAGATGATCTTTGGGATTCTCAACAATGTTTATGGCACTTTCATTATCACATAGAAGAGGCACATGTCGATAGGTGATACCGTAATCCTTCAAAGTCTGCCTCATCCATAGTAATTGAGTTCCACAACTAGCAGCTGCAATGTATTCTGCTTCACAGCTGGAGAGGGCGATACAATTTTGTTTCTTGGAGGACCAACTGACCAACGAGCGTCCAAGAAATTGGCATGCACCAGAGGTAGACTTGCGGTCCATTTTGTCACCAGCCCAATCAGCATCCGTGTACCCAATGAGATCAAACTTAGCATCCTTGGGGTACCATAGACCCAACTTTGGGGGTGTGAACAAGGTATCTGAGAATATGCTTAACCGCTTTATGATGGCTTTCCCTAGGGGAAGCTTGAAATCTAGCACACATGCATACGCTAAACATGATGTCTGGTCTAGATGCACAAAGATAAAGCAATGAACCAATCATAGAGCGATAAATAGATGGGTCAAAAGGAATACCGTTTGTGTCTTTAGTGAGGGCAATTGTGGTTGGCATGGGTGTCTTACATGGACTAGCATCAGACATGCCAAACTTTGCTAGGATGTCCTTGAGGTATTTTGCTTGAGACAAGAAAATTCCTTCTTGAAATAGTTGAATTTTAAATCCGAGAAAGAATTTCAAGTCCGCATTGAGCGACATTTCAAAATTCTTGGTCATTGAAGCCGCAAACTTCTTGCATAAATGAATGTTAGGAGAACCAAAGATTATATCGTCTACATAGATTTGGCATAATATCAAGTCACCCTTGTGTCTCTTAGTAAAAAGAGTGGGATCGATCACCCCTCTCACAAAACCATCATCGAGTAGAAACTTCTTAAGATGATCATACCAAGCACGGGGTGCTTGTTTGAGGCCATACAAGGCCTTATGAAGTTTGTACACGTAGTTTTTGTGATCGGGATCAACGAACCCAGGTGGTTGTGATACATATACTTCTCCTTGTAGAGGGCCGTTAAGGAAAGCACTCTTCACGTCCATTTGATGTAATGTAAATCCATTGAAAGCAGCATAGGCAAGTAAGATGTGAATAGATTCGAGACGGGCAACGGGAGCAAATGTCTCACCAAAGTCCAAACCTTCAACTTGTGAGTACCCTTGTGTCACTAACCATGCCTTGTTTCGGATGATGACACCATTCTCATCTTGCTTGTTCTTGAAAATCCATTTTGTTCCAATGACATTGTGTTCTGTAGTTGGTCTCTCCACCAGAGACCATACTTGGTTGCGTTCAAAACTGTTCAACTCTTCTTGCATTGCCACGAGCCAATCGTTGTCCATTAATGCGTCTTGTACCTTGACAGGCTCAATACTAGACACAAACGAGAAGTGAGCACAAAAGTTTGTCAAATGTTTACGAGTGACCCTACCTTCGGATATGCCAGTGAGAATCTTGTCAACATCCACACGACCGGCCACACGAGGCATGATGGAGGTGAGAGTTTCACGAGGTTCAACTTCATTTCCATCATCCACGTCCTCAACATATGGATCATTGATGTGTGGTGGAAGATCTTCTTCTTCATGTTGCATTTGTTGAGGTTCATCATCCCTGATTGCACTTTCTTGCTCTTGGTCTTGTTGAGGATTTTCATGGTGAAGGACTTGATCATCATCAGGTGCTTGAGTTGTGGGCATTGGTTGAGGATTTTGATCTTGTGGTGGTGTGGGTGTTGTAATGGTTGGATATATAGGAAGTCGTGCGTCGTCTTCCGTATCATCATGAGGTTCTTGTTCCATTGGAAGAAGAGCACCAACACCCATGTTCAAGATATCTTGAGAGGAATCTTCATCACCTACATCACTTAGATCAACTTGCTCTCCATGAGAGCCATTAAATTCATCAAACACCACGTCACAAGTTTCTACAACACATCCATTGGATTTGTTGTAGACCCTATAGGCGTGGGAGTTTGATCCATAACCAACAAATATACCCTCAATAGTTTTGGATTGAAATTTTCCTAATCGTTCTTTCTTGTTGAGTAAGAAGCACTTACATCCGAACACACGAAAGTACTTGACATTTGGTTTGTTTCCGGTTAGGAGCTCATATGGGGTCTTTTCCAAGATTGTGCGGAGGAAAAGACGGTTTGAGGCATGACATGCAGTGTTGACGGCCTCGGCCCAAAAGCTATGTGGTGACTTGTACTCATCCAACATAGACCTTGCCATCTCCACAAGGGTACGGTTCTTTCTTTCGGCTACACCATTTTGTTGAGGAGTGTAGGGGGCGGAGTATTGATGCTCAATCCCCTCGTCACTGAGAAACTCTTCCAAGGTGTAGTTCTTGAACTCGGAGCCATTGTCACTTCTTATTGCCAAGATTTCTTTGTCAAACTTGCGTTGAGCTTGTTTGGCAAAATCAATGAAGGTGAACTTTGTCTCGTCTTTGGACTTGAGGAAGAACACCCATGTATATCTTAAGTAATCATCAACAATGACAAGACCATACTTTTTCCCACCAAGACTATCCCATGAAGGAGGCCCAAAGAGATCCACATGAAGGAGCTCCAATGGCCTTGATGTAGATACAATATTCTTGGGTGGGTGCTTTGATTGATGTTGCTTCCCGGCTATGCATGCACTACACACACGATCTTTCTCAAAAGAAATATTAGTTAATCCAAGGATGTGATTCCCCTTTAAGAGGTCTTGAAGATTTCTCATGCCGACATGGGCTAGCCGGCGATGCCATAGCCATCCCTTGTCGGCTTTGGCCATTAGACAAGTTGCATGGAAGGTACTCTCTTTCGAGAAATCAACCGTGTAAAGGTTGCCATCCAACTTTCCAACAAAGTTCACTTCAAGAGTATCTCTCTTAAAGACTTTCACATCCGTTAGTCCAAACAGTGTATCATAACCAACAGAAGCCAATTGACGAACGGAAAGTAAATGATATTTAAGAGATTGGACAAGCATGACATTTGCAAGTGACATGTCATTTGTGATAGCCACCTTACCCAATCCAAGTACCTGTCCTTTTGTTCCTCCACCGAACATGATGCTCATAAATGGTTGAATGGCTTCCATAAAATCGTAGAGCAATTTGCCGTCTCCGGTCATATGGTTGGTGCATCCACGATCGATCACCCATTTAAATCCACCGGAGAAGGCAACCTACACACAATTCACTAATTGGTTAGAGGCACCCATTTTGCAATGGGACCTCTCACATTAGTCACAAGGGTCTTAGGAACCCAAATAGCATAGAAACGAAATGCATTATGATGGCCAACAAATTTTGCATAAACCTCTCCATCCTTTGTTTTACGAAGCACATAGGATGGAGGCATGAAACCCTTAGGTTTGATGGGAGTGGGTTGGTCCCTAGTGGCCTTCCCACTCATAACCTTGTTGACTTGACTCTCCCCTTTCTTCCTCTGCCTTCTCGTACAAATGTCTCCTTGAGAGGAGTGCTGCACTTTTGAGTGGAGGTTTTTGTCTTGCTTGTGCTTGGGTCGTACCCAAGTCCTTCCTTTGCGAAAACTTCATTGTGACGGCTCAATACTTCTTTGAGGTTCTTTTGTCCTTGAGCACACGTCATGAGTCCTTTCTCGAGCTGTGCTTTTAGAAATCGATTTTCCTCACAAATAGATGCTAGATCATAACTTGCGTTAGTAGTACATGCATCAATATTTATAACAGGAGAGGAGTAAGCCTTGGCTAGAGTTTCAAGATAAGTAACTTTGAGTGTCTCAAAGCTCTTTGTAAGAAGGGTGGGCTCATCTTCCTTAGTCTTAAGAGACACAGATAGAAGCTCACACTCCTTAAAGAGAGTAGCATGAGACCTCACAAGTTTGCTCTTATCATTCATCAACTCCTTGAAAGAGCTTTCAACCTTTTCCAAGGAAACAAGTTTCTTGGCATGTTCATCAAGGTTTGAACCAATTTTTATGCATAGTTCATCATTTTTTGCTTCCTCATATAGGAATTTCCGCTCAAGGATTTCGTATTTTTCCTTTTCCTCAGTGACAAGGGTTTCGAGTTCCTTAATGGTGATGGTGTGCTTACCCACCATCTCCATAAGCATACGAAACATAGTGAGTTTCTTTCCTTTGAGGGAACACATGAATTTTTCTAGTTTAGCATACATAGGATCATTCTCATCATTATCCTCATGATTATCCTTCGCATCAAGGTATTCATCATTAAGAGTAGGTGGAGAGAAAAGAGGAGGTTCCGAACGAGAGGTTACCTTCACTTTGTCTGAAGAGGTTTGTTGCTCATGGTCCTCAACAATGGCGTTGGCCATCAAACACTTGTGCGTGTTGCCCTTGTAGTCTTTCATGTAGTTGTAGGTGACAACCTCACCACTTTTGTTTACTAGTCTCAAGGTGTTTTGAGAATCTTGAGCAACACCGGCAACACCTCCAACATCATCGGGATCGGAATCTTCTTGGGCAATCATGGCCCTTCCATTTCTCTTCTTAAGCTTGGAGTTCACAGGGTTCGGCAATTTCTTCTTTACAAAGTTCTTGGGGAATCTGGGCTTATCTTCTCTCTTCTCATATGGGCACTCATTGGAGAAGTGATCCGTCTCGTCACAGTTCTAGCAACTTCGGACCTTCTTCTTTTGAAATCTCCCTTTGAATTTTCCTGCACTGAACTTCTTCACAAAGAGAGCAATGTCTTCATATGAGGGTCCCTCTTCAGAGTCACTTTCATCACCTTCTTCATCATCTTCATCCTCACTTTCTTATTCTTCACATACTTGTTTAGCCTTCAAGGCTAAGTTGGTCACGGAAGATGAATTTCCATGCATGGCAAGATGTCTTGTAGCATTTTCCTTGGATTCTTCAAATAGTTGAAAGGTGGATATGATGTCATCTGGAGTCATTTCTTTGAATCCATGGTGTTGCTTTATGTCCCACACCATTTGATGATGATACGGGGCGAGAGCATGTAGCAACTTGTCCACAAGAAACCGCTTTGTCAAGTTGAATCCATCTTGTGTCTTGTCACAGTCACATGACTCTATGTCAGAGGTAAGTGTCATCAGATGCTCATTGAGCTGGTTGGGGGTTTCACCTTTCTCCATACAGAAGTTTTGCAATTGACCTTTGGCAATCTCATATTGTGCAAGCCGGAGGGAGGAGGTTCCGGTTTTTGATCTCACAATGCTATCCCACAAATCCTTGGCACTGGTGATGTGTATGAAAGGTCTCCTTTGCTTTTCACTCATCCCTTTCCTTAACAACATGATTGCAGTGTCGTTGAGATGCCTGTTATATATTTCTCTTGGAGTGAGGTTCCTTGGATCAACAGGGTTGTACCCATCCTCCAAGATGTCCAACATCTCATCGTTTGCGTACCTAAGATGATCCTGCATAGCAACTCTCCACATAGAAAAGTCAGCCTTTTATCAAGCACGGGAGGTTCACCCCCATGCCTATAATTTGGTTTTTCATCTTTAGGTTTTGCATATAGCCATGGAACACTAGAGTGACCATTATTAGGAGGTTGTTGATCAAGAGAAGGAATAGGCGTAGTTTGCCTCGAATCCACACCACCCAGACTAGGGGGTATCGTGGAATCTGTGGTTAGTGCGGCTAACCTTATTTTGACCAAGGCCTCAAGAGAAGCATCATGCTCCTCCTTTTGCTTAGCAAGGGCCCGTTCTAGATCCTCAGAGGTGAAGGTCTTGACTCCCGAAGAAGTCGAGACCTGGTCTTTTGGATCTACAACAAGGGGAGTCCCATCGGGGTTCATCTCGCTCTAGGGCGGTTAAGCCACAAGAATAGAGCACGAGGCTCTGATACCAGTTGAAAGGATCGAGATGGACCTAGAGGGGGGGTGAATAGGTACAATTACAAATTTTAATTGTTACTTAGCAATTTTTAGGCAATAGTGCTGAATATGAAAGTGAGCCTAACAATTGCAAGTAAGATGCTTAACAAGTTAAGCAAGCAACACGAGTAGGTAGGTAAGGTAACACAATAAGATATAAGTAAGAACTTAGAGAACAAGTAACCACAAGTAGAAAGTTTAGGTTAGGAATAACCGAAACTTCGAGAGACGAGGATGTATGCCGATGTTCACTTCCTTGGAGGGAAGCTACGTCACCGTTTAGAGAGGTGGGTGCTACCACGAAGGCACACCAACGCCACGAAGGCTCACCCTATTCTCTCTTTGAGATATCACCACGAAGGCGATTCCCAACCACTAGTGGTAAGCCTTTAGGTGGCCTCTAAACCCTCACAAACTTTTCCGGGGGTAATCACAGAGTTTGATTCCTCTCCGAAAGACTCCTACCGCCTAGGAGTCTCCAACCTCCAAGAGTAACAAGAACGATGAGGAAAAGCTCAAGACTTGCTCAAATCACAAATTCCTTTGGTGCAAAGAAGAGGAGGGAGTGGATCTATCACTTGATTGGACAACTTCTCACGAATGCCTTCAAATCCTTTTGGGATCTAAGATTTGGTGTATCAAGGTGAGAGAGAGTGTGAATGTGTTCTTGAGTAAGCTCAAAGTGAGTGTTCAACCTCTCTTGTGGAAGAAGAGGACTATATATAGTCATAGAAGAGAGGAGACCGTTGTACAGAAAAACGTACAGCAAGTGTCGGACATCCGGTCATTACCGGACGTCCGGTGGCACAGGTAGCACCGGACGTCCGACGAAGGCCGGACGTCCGGAGCCTGACGGTTCACCAGACGGGGCCACGTACCATACTGTGTGCATAGGTGACCGGACGTCCGGAAGATTTCGGACATCCACTATTTTCTTTCTGTGAAGAAGTGCCGGACATCCGGAGTGTGCCGGACGTCCGTTAGGCGCTGAAGGACCAGTCGTCCGGAGGAGACCGGAAAACCGCTGTATAGTTTCTGTTGAGGAATACCGTACGTCCGGAGCAAGTCGGACGTCCATTAGGCGCTGAGGGACCGGACGTCCGGAAGATACCTGTCGTCCGGTAGGCTGTGAAGGTCCGGACGTCCGTAGAGTGTCGGACGTCCGGTGATAACTGGACACAAAGGTTTAGTTTCTCATACTTCTAGGTGCACAGAATATTATAATTGGTATGGATAGAGTAGAGATGATGTGGGAGGATACTTTGTATGTTTTGAGCAAGCCTTTCACAATATCCATCGATCCCCTCTTAATAGTGTGGGATCCCTATACTCAGAATCAACCTGAAAATCAAGCTAGAAGCTATCATCTTGTATATCTGTTCTTGAGTGATGTAGATTTGTCTGTATTCATGATCCACACACGCATTGAGACATAATCCTGAGATATACTTGATAAACATGATTAGTCCCATATATGCATGTTGTCATCATTCATCAAAATATAATTAAAGGCAAGATTGCACTTTCAATGACGCCTAACCGTCTGGAAGATGCATAGTCTTCAAAGGTAACAAGCGTCAGTTCCACACAAGAACATTCTCTTCATTGATGCTCAATCACTTTGGATTTTAGGTGTTTTGGTTTTGGGTTTTTCCTCACTGATGATTTTCTCTCAAAGTCCTCAGAGGATGGGATGCTCTAAATGACAAGTGGCAGTTTCTCTCGGAGCAGCCAACCAGCTAGCGGTTGAGGAGGGCGACTATTTATAGCCACGGAGCAACCTGACATGATAAGACATAAATGCCCCTAATGATATGACTGTTATGTGGATAAGATAGTTGGGACTGCTGGCGCTAAGCACATCAACGGTCGGAAATTTGAGCTCTCTAATTCCTCAGGGCTATCATATTCATCACTTGTAGGCAATCCGCATGGGAGAATTCCAAACTCCTCAGTCAGAACAAATTCCTCAGAGACCAGATAACTTTGTCTCTGTCACTGAAGAATTGACTGAACTGTATGAGATTTCAAAAGGCTTCACTCAAAGGATTGGGTATGTGTAGGCTTTGAGAAGAGCATCACTTGGAAATGTTTCCTTAGTATTACCTCGACCCCCTTTAATAGTACGGTGTTTCCTATGACTCAAGAAAGGAAAATGAAACTACAAAAACAAAAGTCTTCACGCTTCATAATCCTCGCATCAATATAAATATCTTCAAGGTCACACCAATTTCCTCATATTCAAAGTCTTCAAGAAAACCAAAGTCTTCAAATGAAGACATTCATTTTTAGGGTTCGACTTTCTTCAGAAATATCAAACTCCTTAGAGACTTATAGAACATGTGTACACTCACAAACACATTATTCCCTTAACACATAAGTCTTCAATACACCAAAATCACTAAGGGGCAGTAGATGCACTTACAAGTGCATATTTCGCCACAAGCTTCATCCTCACAGCCCCCTCGTTTGGTACAAGGTGCGTTTTTGCTACGTGGTTTCATGCAACATCCTGGCATTGACTACAGGGAGACCTTCAATGCCGTGGTGTAATCAGCCACCACTGCTGCCTCTTGAGCTTGCGTTGTATTCCCTCGAAGAGGAAAGGGAGATGCAGCACAGTAGCGTAAGTATTTCCCTTAGTTTTTCAGAACCAAGGTATCAATCCAGTAGGAGACCACGCGCCAGTCCCTCGCACCTACACAAACAAATAAGAACTTCGCAGCCAACGCAATAAGGGGTTGTCAATCCCTTTACGGTCACTAACGAGAGTGAGATCTGATAGAGATGATAAGATAATATTTTTAGTATTTTCGATATAGAAACAAAAAGTAAAGAAAGCAAATAAACAACGGCGATAGAAATTGGCTAGTTGACGGGAAAGTAATATGATAAAGATAGACCCGGGGGGCCATAGGTTTCTCTAGTGGCTTCTCTCATGATAGCGATATTCTACGGGCGGTAAACAAATTACTGTCGAGCAATTGATAGAAAAGCGAATAATTATGAGACTATCTAGGCATGATCATTGTATATAGGCATCACGTCCGAGACAAGTAGACCGACTCCTGCCTGCATCTACTACTATTACTCCACACATCGACCGCTATCCAGCATGCATCTAGTGTATTGAGTTCTTACGAACAGAGTAACGCCTTAAACAAGATGACATGATGTAGAGGGATAAAATCAAGCAATATGATGAAAACCCCATCTTTTTATCCTCGATGGCAACAATACAATACATGCCTTGCTGCCCCTACTGTCACTGGGAAAGGACACCGCAAGATTGAACCCAAAGCCAAGCACTTCTCCCATCGCAAGAACTATATATCTAGTAGGCCAAACCAAACCAATAATTCGAAGAGACTTGCAAGGATATTATGAGCACATATAAAAAGTTCAGAGAAGAACCAAATATCTTTCATAGATAACCTTGATCATAAACTCACAATTCATCGGATCTCGACAAACACACCGCAAAAAGAGATTACATCGAATAGATCTCCTCGAAGACCGAGGAGAACTTTGTATTGAGATCCGGAGAGAGAGAAGAAGCCATCTAGATACTAGCTATGGACCCGAAGGTCTGTGGTAAACTAGTCACAACTCATGGTGAGGGCGATGATGATGATGATGATGAAGGCCTCCGTGATGGATCCCCCTCCCGGAACAGGCTCCAAGATGGGATCTCCAAGGGAACAGCAGCTACGGCGGTGGAATTAGGGTTTTCTCTCTGCGTACGGAGTTTCTGGGGTACGTAGGCATATATAGGAGGAAGAGGGGCACCAGGGGCACGGGGCCTACCCTCGAGGCAGGGGGGGGCGCCCCCCACCCTCGAGGGTGGGCCCCTGTCCTCTGGCTTGGCCCCGAAGTTTATCTCGCGTGATTTCCTCCAAAAATATCTCCTGCGAAGGTTTCATTCCGTTTGGACTCCGTTTGATATTCCTTTTCTGCAAAACCCTGAAATAGGCAAAAACCAGCAATCTGGACTGGGCCTTTGGGTTAGTAGGTTAGTCCAAAAATGATATAAAAGTGAATGATAAAGCCCATTAAACATCTAAGACTTCATAAATAATAGCATGGAACAATCAAAAATTATAGATACGTTGGAGACGTATCAAGCATCCCCGAGCTTAATTCCTGCTCGTCCTCGAGTAGGTAAATGATAAAGAAAGAATTTTCCATGTGGAATGCTAACCAATATAGTTTTCAATGTAATTCTCTTAATTGTGGCATCAATGTTCAGATCTGAAAGATTCAAGATAAAAGTCTATATTGACATAAGAAATAATAATCCTTCCAGCAATACTAACAAAGCAATCACGTCTTCTCAAAATATTATGGCTAAAGAAAGTTATCCCTACAAAATCATATAGTGTTGGCTATGCTCCCTTGCTATCACACAAAATATTCATATCATGCACAACCCCGATTTCAGCCAAGCATTTGTTTTCATGCTCTATCTTTTCAAACCTTTCAACTTTCACGCAATACATGAGCGTGAGCCATGGATATAGCACTATGGGTGGAATAGAGATGGTTGTGGAGAAGACAAAAAGAGGGAGATAGTCTCACATTGACTAGGCGTATCAACGGGCTATGGAGATGCCCATCAATAGATATCAATGTGAGTGAGTAGGGATTGCCATGCAACGGATGCACTAGAGCTAAATATGAATGAAAGCTCAACAAAAGAAACTAGTGGGTGTGCATCCAACTTGATTGCTCACGAAGACCTAGGGCATTTGAGGAAGCCCATCGTTGGAATATACAAGCCAAGTTCTATAACGAAAATTCCCACTAGTATATGAAAATGACTAAACATGAGACTCTCTACAATGAAGAACACAGTGCTACTTTGAAGCACAAGTGTGGAAAAAGATAGTAGCAATAGTCCCTTTTTTCTTTTATTTTTTCTCTCTTTTTTTTGGGCCTTTCTTTTTTTTCTTTGGCCTTTCTTCTTTTTTTTTCTTTTTTTTTTTGCGGAGGGGCTTTATAGATTCAGCCTTTCCTCCCATGGGATAATGCTCTATAAATGATGATCATCAAACTTTCATTACAACACAAGATTACAACTCGATACTACAACAACAAAGTATGACTCTATATGAATGCCTCCGGCGGTGTACTGGTATGTGCAATGAAACAAGAGTGACATGTATAAAAATTATGCATGGTGGCCTCGCCACAAATACGACGTCAACTACATGATCATGCAATGGCAATATGACAATATGATGCGTGTCATATAAACGGAACAGTGGAAAGTTGCATGGCAATATATCTCGGAATGGCTATGGAAATGCCATGATAGGTAGGTATGGTGGCTGTTTTGAGTAACAATATGGTGGCTGTTTTGAGGAGGGATATATAGTGGGTTTATGGCACCGGCGAAAGTTACGCGGTACAAGAGAGGCTAGCAATGGTGGAAGGGTGAGAGTGCATATAATCCATGGACTCAACATTAGTCATAAGAACTCATATACTTATTGCAAAAATCTACGAGTCATCAAAACAGAGCAATCAAGGCATGCCCCTAGGGGGGAGGTTGGTAGGAGTTAACCATCGCGCGCCTCCGACCTCCACACAAAGGTTGACACTCTACAAATACCTCATGCTTTAACTTAGTCACACAACGGTTCACCATATGTGCATGCTACGGGAATCACTAACCTTAACACAAATATTTCTCAATTTCATAATTACTCCACTAGCATGACTCTAATATCACTATCCTCATGCGTCAAAACAATTATCAAGCATCCAACCTCTCTTTCTGCTCAAAGCACTTGATGTGAATTTTTTTACTACATTGACATTGGATGTCTATCATGTGAAGACTAGTTTATTTAGCCTAAACACTTTACCATGCTGTTTTAGTAGACTCTCAAATAGATCTAAGTGAAGCATGAGAGTTCAACAATTTCTACAAAATATTACAACCACCGTGCTCTAAAAGATATAAGTCAAGCACTAGAGCAAAAACTATTCAACTCAAAAGATATAAGTGAAGCATATAGAGTGTTCTAACAATTTCTAGGGCATATTTAACTCTCTCAAATAGGTGTCTCCAGCAAGGATGATTGTGGCAAACTAACAAGCAAAGACTAAAATTATACAAGACGCTCCAAGCAAAACACATAACATGTTGTGAATAAAAATATAGCTCCAAGTATAGTTACCGATGGATGAAGACGAAAGAGGGGATGCTTTCCCGGGGCATCCCCAAGCTTAGGATTTTGATTATCTTGAATTTACTTGGGGTGCCATGGGCATCCCCAAGCTTAGGCCTTTGCTACTCCTTGTTCCATAGTCCATCAAAGCAATACTCAAAACTTGAAAACTTCACAACACAAAACTTAGACAAAAATTCTCTTGAGCTCCGTTAGTAAGAGAAAGCAAACCACCACTCAAAGGTACAGCAAGGAATTCATTCGTTGTTTATATTGGTGTTAAACCTACTGTAATCCAAGTTCTCTATGGTTCATATCCTCCAATATTACTCATAGGTGCATCGGAATAAGCAAACAACACACGAAAAACAGAATCTGTCAAAAACAGAACAGTCTGTAGTAATCTGTTGGGTTCGCCTACTTCTAGAATTCCAAAAAATTAAAACTAAAATGGTAAATTTGCGCAATTTGTCTACCAATCAGCAGCAAAAAGAATCAACTAAAAAGCACGCTTCAGTAAAATCTGAAGACTACTTTAGCGAGCGCTAACAATTCTGTTTTTCACAGCAAGATCATATAAACTTCACACAAGTCTTACCAAAGGTTTTACTTGGCACAAACACTAAACAAAACATGAAAACACATCTAATCAGAGGCTAGATGCAATATTTATTCCCTAACAGCAATAAAAAAAACTGGGTTGCCTCCCAACAAGCGCTATCGTTTTATGCCCCTAGCTAGGCACGATACAAGATAGATCTAGGTATTGCCATCTTTGGAAGGCAATCCATATGTGGCTCTCATGATAGATTCATATGGTAATTTGATTTTCTTTCTAGGAAAGTGTTCCATGCCTTTCCTTGACGGAAATTGTAATCTAATATTTCCTTCCTTCATATGAATAATTGCACCAATCGTTCTAAGGAAAGGTCTACCAAGAATAATAGGACATGAAGGATTGCAATCTATATCAAGAACAATGAAATCTACGGGCACATAATTCCTATTGTCAACAATAAGAACATCATTAATTCTTCCCATAGGTTTCTTAATAGTGGAATCCGCAAGATGCAAATTTAAAGAGCAATCATCAGACTCATGGAACCCTAGCAAATCACACAAAGCTTTTGGGATAGTGGAGACACTAGCACCCAAATCACACAAAGCATAGCATTCATGATCTTTTATTTTTATTTTGATAGTAGGTTCCCATTCATCATAAAGCTTTCTAGGTATAGAAACTTCCAACTCAAGTTTTTCTTCATAAGATTGCATCAAAGCATCAACTATATGTTTAGTGAAAGCTTTATTTTGACTATAAGCATGCGGAGAATTTAGCACAGATTGCATCAAGGAAATACAATCAATTAAAGAGAAATTATCATAATTGAATCCCTTGAAATCAAAAGTAGTGGGTTCATCACCATGCAAGGTTTTAATCTCTTCGATCCCACTTTTAGCAATTTTAGCATCAAGATCTAAAAACTCCGAATTATTGGGACACCTTAAAGCAGAATCATCTCCAATCCTATTCTCAACCAGATTAATACTAGAAAACAAGGATCTAATAGGAGACACATCAATAACCTTCAGATCTTCATCTTTATTATCACGATAACTAGAAGAACACAATTTAATATAATCTTCTCTTTTAGCACGCATTCTAGCGGTTCTTTCTTTGCATTCATCAATGGAAATTCTCATGGCTTTGAGAGACTCATTGATATCATGCTTAGGTGGGATAGATCTAAGTTTCAAAGAATCAACATCAAGAGTAATTCTATCCACACTTCTAGCCAATTCATCAACTTTAAGCAATTTCTCTTCAAGCATAGCATTGAATTTTTTTTGCGAGATCATAAACTCCTTAACACTAGTTTCAAATTCAGAAGGCATCTTTCCATAAGAGTTGTTGTAGGAATTACCAAAATTATTAGAGGAATTACTAGGAAAAGGCCTAGGATTAAAATTACCTCTATAAGCATTGTTACCAAAATTATTCCTACCAACAAAATTCACATCCAAAGATTCATTGTTATTTTCAATCAAAGTGGATAAAGGCATATCATTAGGATCAGAAGAAGCACTCTTAGCAGCACACAATTTCATAAGTTCATCCATCTTTCCACTCAAAACACTAATTTCTTCGATAGCATGCACTTTTTTACTAGTATATCTTTCGGTGTGCCATTGAGAATAATTAACCATAATATTATCTAGGAGTTTGGTAGCTTCTCCTGATGTAGTTTCCATGAAAGTGCCTCCGGCGGCCGAATCTAAAAGATTTCTAGAAGCAAAATTCAAACAAGCATAAAAGTTCTGAATAATCATCCATAGATTCAAACCATGCGTAGGGCAATTATGTATCATTAATTTCATTATCTCCCAAGCTTGTGCAACATGCTCATGATCTAGTGGCTTAAAATTCATAATATCGTTTCTAAGAGAGATGATCTTAGCAGGAGGGAAATACTTAGAGATAAAAGCATCTTTGCACTTATTCCACGAATCAATACTATTTCTAAGCAAAGAGGAGAACCAAGTTTTAGCACGATCTCTAAGTGAAAACGGAAATAACTTCAATTTAACAATATCGTTATCCATATCCCTTTACTTTTGCATATCACACAAATCAACAAAGTTGTTTAGATGGGTAGCGGAATCTTCACTAGTAAGGCCGGAGAATTGATCTTTCATGACAAGATTCAACAAAGCAGCATTGATCTCACAAGACTCGGCATCGGTAATAGGAGCAATCGGAGTGCTAATAAAATCATTGTTGTTGGTATTGGAGAAGTCACACAATTTGGTATTGTTCTAAGCCATAGTGACAAGCAAGCAATCCAACACACACAAGCAAACAAGAAGCAAGCGAACGAAAAACACACGGCGGAAGAAGGGCGAATAAAACGGCAAAGGTGAAGTGGGGAAGAGGAAAACGAGAGGCAAATAAATGTAATGCGAAGGATAAGGGTTTGTGATAGGTACTTGGTATACGACTTTTCCGTAAGCCTCCCCGGCAATGGCGCCAGAAATTCTTCTTGCTACCTCTTGAGCTTGCGTTGTATTCCCTCAAAGAGGAAAGGGAGATGCAGCACAGTAGCGTAAGTATTTCCCTCAGTTTTTGAGAACCAAGGTATCAATCCAGTAGGAGACCACGCGCCAGTCCCTCGCACCTACACAAACAAATAAGAACTTCGCAGCCAACGCGATAAGGGGTTGTCAATCCCTTCGGTCACTTACAAGAGTGAGATCTGATAGAGATGATAAGATAATATTTTTGATATAGAAACAAAAAGTACAGAAAGCAAATAAACAACGGCGACAGAAATTGGCTAGTTGACGGGAAAATAATATGATAAAGATAGACCCGGGGGCCATAGTTTTCTCTAGTGGCTTCTCTCATGATAGCGATATTCTATGGCGGATAAACAAATTATTGTCGAGCAATTGATAGAAAAGCAAATAATTATGAGACTATCTAGGCATGATCATTGTATATAGGCATCATGTCCGAGACAAGTAGATCGACTCCTGCCTGCATCTACTACTATTACTCCACACATCGACCGCTATCCAGCATGCATCTAGTGTATTGAGTTCTTACGAACAGAGTAACGCCTTAAACAAGATGACATGATGTAGAGGGATAAACTCAAGCAATATGATGAAAACCCCATCTTTTTATCCTCGATGGCAACAATACAATACGTGCCTTGCTGCCCCTACTATCACTGGGAAAGGACACCGCAAAATTGAACCCAAAGCCAAGCACTTCTCCCATTGCAAGAACTATAGATCTAGTAGGCTAAACCAAACCAATAATTCGAAGAGACTTGCAAGGATATTATGAACACACATAAAAAGTTCAGAGAAGAACCAAATATCTTTCATAGATAACCTTGATCATAAACTCACAATTCATCGGATCTCGACAAACACACCGCAAAAAGAGATTACATCGAATAGATCTCCTCGAAGACCGAGGAGAACTTTGTATTGAGATCCGGAGAGAGAGAGAGAAGAAGCCATCTAGATACTAGCTATGGACCCGAAGGTCTGTGGTAAACTACTCACAACTCATGGTGAGGGCGATGATGATGATGATGAAGGCCTCCGTGATGGATCCCCCTCCCGGAACAGGCTCCAAGATGGGATCTCCACGGGAACAGCAGCTATGACGGTGGAATTAGGATTTTCTCTCTGCGTACGATGTTTTTGGGGTACGTAGGCATATATAGGAGGAAGAGGGGCACCAGGGGCCACGGGGCCTGCCCTCGAGGCAGGGGGGTGCGCCCTGGGAAGGGGGCGCACCCCCCACCCTCGAGGGTGGGCCCCCTGTCCTCTGGCTTGGCCCCGAAGTTTATCTCGCGTGATTTCCTCCAAAAATATCTCTTGCGAAGGTTTCATTCCGTTTGGAATCCGTTTGATATTCCTTTTCTGCAAAACCCTGAAATAGGCAAAAAAAACAGCAATTTGGACTGGGACTTTGGGTTAGTAGGTTAGTCCCAAAAATGATATAAAAGTGAATGATAAAGCCCATTAAACATCTAAGACATCATAAATAATAGCATGGAACAGTCAAAAATTATAGATACGTTGGAGAGGTATCAACCACCCGCATCGTCCTCAGCGTCGCCGTCGGTAACCGTTGGGCGATCAACTAGCTGGATGTGAAAAATGCTTTTATCCACGACACTCTCAATGAGCTCATCTACAATCAGCAACCGTCCGGCTTCATTGACGTCGTGCACCCCCTCGGTCATGTGCAAGCTCCACAAGTCCTTGTATGAGCTCAAGCAGGCTCCTCGTGCGTCGTTCAACAGTTCACCACATTCCTGCTCTCTCCTAGTTTCACGGTGTCGAGATGCGACTCGTCGCTCTTTATTCTCTGTCGTGGCACCTCAGTGGCCTACCTCCTACGATATGTTGACGACATAATCCTCACAGCAAGCTCCCCCGTGTTGCTCATATCCATTACTGTCGAACTCACCTCTGAGTCCATGACGATTCTTGGAGCACTCCACCACCTTCTCGACATCAATGTTTGGTGTAGTCCTCCCACCTTCTTTCTTTCCCAGCAGCAGTACGCGCTCAAGATTCTTTACCGCGCCTCCATGCTCAATTGCTATCGCCAGCGACCCCGCTCCCGACCCATCACTCTTCCGTAGCCTCGTCGGTGCCTTGAAGTATCTCACCCTTATGCGCCCCGAGATCGCTTACGTTGTCTAGCAGGTGTGCCTCATCATGCATTCACCGCACATGCCACACGCCGCCCTGCTCACATGCATCTTGCGATACCTGCGTGGCACCACTCACCTCAGCCTTCATCTTCGTATATCCGCTTCGTCTCAGCTCATCACCTACACTGATGTCAATTGGGCCGGTTGTCCCAACACCCGGTGCTCGACGTCTGGCTACTACATGTACATTAGCGACAACCTTGTCTCCTGGTCCTCGAAGTGGCAAACCAGGATGTCATGCTTGAGCTCGGAGGAGGAGTACCGAGTTTTTGCCAACGCGGTCGCGGAGTCGTGTTGGCTTTGGCAGCTTATGCAGGAGATTGATACGTCCCCAACGTATCTATAATTTTTTATTGTTCCATGCTATTATTTATGATGTTTTGGATGTTTAATGGGCTTTGTCATACACTTTTATATTATTTTTGGGACTAACCTACTAACCCAATGGCCCAGTCCAGATTGCTGTTTTTTGCCTGTTTCAGGGTTTTACAGAAAAGTAATATCAAACGGAGTCCAAACGGAATGAAACCTTCGGGAGAGATATTTTTGGAGAAAATCATGCACGAGAGACTTGAGAACCACGGAGTAGGGGCCACGTGGTGCCCACGAGGGTGGGGGGCGCCCCCCTAGGGCGCACCCCTGCCTAGTGGGTCCCACGTAAGGCCCCCGGTGCCCTCCTTCCTCCTATATAAGCCTACGTACCCCGAAACCATCAGAACAATAGATAAAACCCTAGTTCCACCGCCGTAACCTTCTGCTCCCGTGAGATCCCATCTTGGGGCCTGTTCCAGAGCTCCGCCGGAGGGGGGATCTACCACGGAGTGCTTCTACATCGTCATCATCGCCTCACCATGAGTTGTGAGTAGTTTACCATAGACCTTCGGGTCCATAGCTAGTATCTAGATGGCGTCTTCTCTCTTTTTGGATCTCAATACAAAGTTCTCCTCGGTCTTCGAGGAGATCTATTCGATGTAATCTCTTTTTGCGGTGTGTTTGTCGAGATCCGATGAATTGTGGGTTTATGATCAAGATTATCTATGAGAAATATTTGGTTCTTTTCTGAACTCTTTATGTGTGCTCATAATATCCTTGCAAGTCTCTTCGAATTATTGGTTTGGCTTGGCCTACTAGATCTATAGTTCTTGCAATGGGAGAAGTGCTTGGCTTTGGGTTCAATCTTGCGGTGTCCTTTCCCAGTGACAGTAGGGGCAGCAAGGCACGTATTGTATTGTTGCCATCGAGGATAAAAAGATGGGGTTTATATCATACTTCTTGAGTTTATCCCTCTACATCATGTCATCTTGCTTAAGGCGTTACCCTGTTCTTATGAACTCAATACACTAGATGCATGCTGGATAGCGGTTGATGTGTGGAGTAATAGTAGTAGATGCAGGCAGGAGTCGGTCTACTTGTCTCGGACGTGATGCCTATATATAATGATCATGCCTAGATAGTCTCATAATTATTCGCTTTTCTATCAATTACTCGACAGTAATTTGTTTACCCGCCGTAGAATATCGCTATCATGAGAGAAGCCACTAGAGAACACTATGGCCCCCGGGTCTATTCTCAACATATCAATCTACATCTACTTTACTTTTTCCGCTTTTACTTTCTGTTCTTATAATAAAAAATACCAAAAATATCAAACTATCATCTCTATCAGATCTCACTTTCGTAAGTGACCGTAAAGGTATTGACAACCCCTTATCGCGTTGGCTGCAAAGTTCTTATTTGTTTGTGTAGGTGTGAGGGACTCGCGCGTGGTCTCCTACTGGATTGATACATTGGTTCTCAAAAACTGAGGGAAATACTTACGCTACTGTGTTGCATCTCCATTTCCTCTTCGAGGGAATAGAACGCAAGCTCGAGAAGTAGCAAGAAGAATTTCTGGCGCCGTTGCCGGGTCGGCTTACGCAAAAGTCATATACCAAGTACGTATCACAAACCCTTATCCTTCGCATTACATTTTTTGCCTCTCGTTTTCCTCTCCCCCACTTCACCCTTGCCGTTTTATTTGCCCTTCTTCTGCCGTGTGTTTATAGTTCGCTTGCCCCTTGTTTGCTTATGTGTTGCTCGCCTGCTTGTCAACATGTCTAGCACACCTATCATTATCAACACTCTCGAGAGTGAGGTCCTCAACTTTAAACAAAGGGAGGAAGAAATCTTAAAAGATGTCTGGTATAGAATTTGCAATGCTCAAAATAGATCTAATAGGAAGCTTTCCACTTCCGTGCTTCTTTGTAATTTTTATGTTGGCATAACCCCGTGGAATAGATTTATCCTAGATACCATTACCGGAGGGAATTTCTTGGGTAGCCATACTTTTGATTCTTATAATGCAATGACTGAATTATTTGGCTCACCACCCCTTATGGTTAATGGGACCGTTTTTACTTTGGAGCATGTTATGCAAAGGTTAAAAACCATGGAAAACAAAGTTGCTACGGTAGAACTGGTAGAAAACTTGGATAGAAAAATCCATAATGAAATCATCCAATATGGATCCAAGGTAGGAGTTGTTCTGAAAAATCTTAAGGAAAAGGAACCCATAGTTAAAGAAAAGCTAGATCAGGATTCTACTAGAATCAATAAGCTTGAGGATATTATTACTAATGTGGGTTCTGCTCTTTCCGCTATAAAAACTACTCCAAATACTTCTACCACTAAATTATCTAAGTTCATGTATGTCCCTAAAGACAAGGGTGAAACATCTAGTAAAGGAATTGCAGATCTAAAATCCATAAGTGTTCACCCTAATTTTCTTACTTTTGCAAGAGACCCTTTTGACACTTTAGAATTTCTTGATTTCTTGCCCAAGAGTTTGATTATCAATAGGGATAAAGAAGTGCCTAAGAATCGCAAGTGCTTAATTAAAGAATTGCCTTCCAAAGATGGCAATACCTAGATCTAACATGTATCGTGCCTAGCTAGGGGCGTAAAATGATAGCGTTTGTTGGGAGGCAACCCAATTATATTTTTTTTGCTTCTGTTAGGGAATAAATGTTGCATCTAGCTTCTTTTTAGATGTGGTTTTGTGTTTTGTTTAGTGTTTGTGCCAAGTAGAACCTTTGGGAAGACTCGTGTGAAGTTTATGTGATCTTGCTGTGAAAAACAGAATCGTTAGCGCTCGCTAGAATGGTCATCAGATTTTAATGGAGCGTGCTATTTAGTTGATTCTTTTTGCAGATGATTACTAGACAAATTCCTCACGTTTACCAATTTAGTTTGAATTTTTTGGAGTTACAGAAGTATGCGAAAACTGCAGATTACTACAGACTGTTCTGTTTTTGACAGATTCTGTTTTTCGTGTGTTGTTTGCTTATTTCAATGCATCTATGAGTAATATTGGGAGGTATGAACCATAGAGAAGTTTGAATACAGTAGGTTTAACACCAATATAAACAAAGAATGAATTTGTTGCAGTACCTTTGAGTAGTGGTTTGCTTTCTTATACTAACGGAGCTCACGAGATTTTTGTCTAAGTTTTGTGTTGTGAAGTTTTCAAGTTTTGAGTATTGCTTCGATGGACCATGGAACAAAGAGTGGCAAGAGCATAAGCTTGGGGATGCCAATGGCACCCCAAGGTAAAATTCAAGGACAACCAAAAGCCTAAGCTTGGGGATGCCCCGGGAAGGCATCCCCTCTTTCGTCTTCATCCATCGGTAACTATACTCGAAGCTATATTTTTATTCACCACATGATATGTGTTTTGCTTGGAGCGTCTTGTATAATTTGAGTCTTTGCTTGTTAGTTTACCACAATTATCCTTGCTGGACACACCTATTTGAGAGAGTTAAATATGGCCTAGGAATTGATAGAACACTCTATGTGCTTCACTTATATCTTTTGAGTTGAATAGTTTTTGCTCTAGTGCTTCACTTATATCTTTTAGAGCACGGTGGTGATAATATTTTGAAGAAATTGTTGAACTCTCATGCTTTACTTATATCCATTTGAGAGTCTATTAAAACAGCATGGTAATGTGTTTAGGCTATAAAACTAGTCTTCACATGATAGACATCCAATATCAATGTAGTAAAAACTTTCACACTAAGTGCATTGAATATGATGAGAAGTTGGATGCTTGATAAATGTTTTGAGATATGAGGATAGTGATATTAGAGTCATGCTAGTGGAGTTATTATGAAATTGAGAAATACTTGTGTTAAGGTTAGTGATCCCGTAGCATGCACGTATGGTGAACCGCTATGTGACGAAGTTAGAGCATGAGGTATTTGTTAAGTGTCAACCTTTGTGTGGAGGTCGGGGGTGCGCGATGGTTAACTCCTACCAACCTCCCCCCTAGGAGCATGCGTTGATTGCTTTGTTTTGATGACTCGTAGATTTTTGCAATAAGTATATGAGTTCTTATGACTAATGTTGAGTCCATGGATTATACGCACTCTCACCCTTCCACCATTGCTAGCCTCTCTTGTACCGCGCAACTTTCGCCGGTACCATACACCCACTATGTATCCTTCCTCAAAACAGCCATCATATTATTCCTCAAAATAGCCACCATACCTACCTATCATGGCATTTCCATAGCCATTAAGAGATATATTGCCATGCAACTTTTCACCGTTCCGTTCATATGACACGCATCATATTGTCACATTGCCATACATGATCATGTAGTTGACATCGTATTTGTGGCAAGGCCACCATGCATAATTTTTCATACATGTCACTCTTGATTCATTGCACATCCCGGTACACCGCCGGAGGCATTCATATAGAGTCATACTTGTTCTAGTATCGAGTTGTAATATCGAGTTTTAATTCAATGAAAGTATGAAGATCATCATTATTAGAGCATTGTCCCATGTGAGGAAAGGCTAAATCAATAAAGCCCCTCCACAAAAAAAAGAAAAAAAAGAAAGGCCAAAGAAAAAGAAGAAAGGCCCAAAGAAAAGAAAAGAAAAAGAAAAGAAAAAGGGACAATTGCTACTATCTTTTTCCACACTTGTGCTTCAAATTAGCACCATGTTCTTCATGATAGAGAGTCTCGTGTTTAGTCACTTTCATATACTAATGGGAATTTTCATTATAGAACTTGGCTTGTATATTCCAACGATGGGCTTCCTCAAATGCCTTAGGTCTTCGTGAGCAAGCAAGTTGGATGCACACCCACCAGTTTCTTTTGTTGAGCTTTCATACATATTTAGCTCTAGTGCATCCGTTGCATGGCAATCCCTACTCACTCACATTGATATCTATTGAAGGGCATCTCCGTAGCCCGTTGATACGCCTAGTCGATGTGAGACTATCTCCCTCCTTTTTGTCTTCTCCACAACCACCTCTCTATTCCACCCATAGTGCTATGTCCATGGCTCACGCTAATGTATTACGTGAAAGTTAAAAGGTTTGAAAGAATAGAGTATGAAAACAAGTGCTTGACTGAAATCGGGGTTGTGCATGATATGAATATTTTGTGTGATGAAGAGGGAGCATAGCCAGACTATATGATTTTGTAGGGATAACTTTCTTTAGCCATAGTATTTTGAGAAGACATGATTGCTTTGTTAGTATGTTTGAAGTATTATTATTTTTTATGTCAATACAGACTTTTGTCTTGAATCTTTTAGATCTGAACATCCATGCCACAATTGAGAGAATTACATTGAAAAACTATGTTGGTTAGCATTCCACATCAAAATTCTGTTTTTATCATTTACCTACTCGAGGACGAGCAGGAATTAAGCTTGGGGGTGCTTGATACGTCTCCAACGTATCTATAATTTTTTATTGTTCCATGCTATTATTTATGATGTTTTGGATGTTTAATGGGCTTTGTCATACACTTTTATATTATTTTTTGGACTAACCTACTAACCCAATGGCCCAGTCCAGATTGATGTTTTCTGCTTGTTTTAGGGTTTTGCAGAAAAGGAATATCAAACGGAGTCCAAACGGAATGAAACCTTCGAGAGAGATATTTTTGGAGAAAATCACGCACGGGAGACTTGAGAACCACGGAGTAGGGGCCACGTGGTGCCCACGAGGGTGGGGGCGCCCCCCCTAGGGCGCGCCCCCTTGCCTCGTGGGTCCCACGTAAGGCCCCCGGTGCCCTCCTTCCTCCTATATAAGCCTACGTACCCCGAAACCATGAGAGGAGAAGAAAAAACCCTAGTTCCACCGCCATAACCTTCTGTTCCCGTGAGATCCCATCTTGGGGCCTGTTCCGAAGCTCCGCCGCAGGGGGGGTCCATCACGGAGTGCTTCTACATCATCATCATCGCCTCACCATGAGTTGTGAGTAGTTTACTACAGACCTTCGGGTCCATAGCTAGTATCTAGATGGCTTCTTCTCTCTCTTTGGATCTCAATACAAAGTTCTCCTCGGTCTTTGAGGAGATCTATTCGATGTAATCTCTTTTTGCGATGTGTTTGTCGAGATCCGATGAATTGTGGGTTTATGATCAAGATTATCTTTGAGAAATATTTGGTTCTTCTCTGAACTCTTTATGTATGATTATAATGTTGGAAATATGCCCTAGAGGCAATAATAAAAGAGTTATTATTATATTTCCTTGTTCATGATAATCGTTTATTATCCATGCTATAATTGTATTGATTGGAAACTTAAATACATGTGTGGATAAATAGACAAACTTTGTGTCCCTAGTAAGCCTCTTTAGTACTAGCTCGTTGATCAAAGATGACCGCGGTTTCCAGGTCATAGACATGAGTTGTCATTTGATAACGGGATCACATCATTAGGAGAATGATGTGATGGACGAGACCCAAACGTTAAACATAGCTTTTGATCGAATCAGTTATCGCTATAGTTTTCTGCATGTCAAGTATAAGTTCCTATGACCATGAGATCATGTAACTCACTGACACCGTAGGAGTGCCTTGTGTGTGCCAAACATCGCAACGTAACTGGGTGACTATAAAGGTACTCTACAGGTATCTCCGAAGGTGTCTGTTGAGTTGACATGGATCGAGACTGGGATTTGTCACTCCGTGTGACGGAGAGGTATCTCCGGGCCCACTCGGTAATACGTCATCTCAATGAGCTCAAAGTGACTAAGTAGTTAGTCACGGGATTATGTATTACGGAACGAGTAAAGAGACTTGCCGGTAACGAGATTGAACTAGGTATAGAGATACCGACGATCGAATCTCGGGCAAGTAACATACCGACGAGACAAAGGGAACTGCATACAGGATTGCCTGAATCCTTGACATCGTGGTTCATCCGATGAGATCATCGAGGAACGTGTGGGAACCAATATGGGTATCCAGATCCCGCTATTGGTTATTGACCTGGGAGTGTCTCGGTCATGTCTGCATAGTTTCCGAACCCGCAGGGTCTACACACTTAAGGTTCGGTGACGCTAGGGTTGTTAGTGAGAACAGTGCATGGTAACCGAAGTTTGTTCGGAGTCCCGGATGAGATCCCGGACGTGATGAGGGTCTCCGGAATGGTCCGGGGACGAAGATTGATATATGGGATGAGAGTGAACGGAGTCCGGAATTGTTCCGGGGAACATCGGGAAGGAATCGGAGAACCGAAAGGTGTTTCGGGGGCCACGGTAAAGGTTACGGGCCCTATGGGCCATAAGTGGGGAGACACAACAGCCCACACAGGGGCTGTGCGCCCCCCCTAGGCCCCTCCACCTGCGCCTAAGGGGGCTGGGCCCCCCTAGGGCAGCCGCACCCCCTAGGACTTGGGGGGCAAGGCGCCTGGGGGGGGGAAACCCTAGCCCTGGCCGCCACCCCCCCTTGGCCGCCCCATCTGGCCTTGGCCGCCGCCCCCTAGGGGGAACCCTAGGGGCGCCCCCTCCCCTCTCTCCCCCCTATATAAAGAGAGGCAGAGGGAGGGCAGCAATACAAGTTCGTGCCTCGGCGCTGCCCTCTCTCTCCCACGAATATCTTCGTCTAGTTTGCAGTGCTTGGCGAAGCCCTGCTGGAATTCCTCCACCACCATCTCCACCACGCCGTCGTGCTGCTGGGTTTCTCCGTCAACTTCTCCTTCCCCCTTGCTGGATCAAGAAGGAGGAGACGTCCCCGAGCTGCACGTGTGTTGAACGCGGAGGCACCGTCCGTTCGGTGCTGGGATCTTCGGCGATTTGAATCGCGGCGAGTACGACTCCATCAACCGCGTTCTTGAACGCTTCCGCTTAGCGATCTACAAGGGTATGTGGATCCGACTCTTCCCTCGTAGATGCATCTCCTAGTTTGATCTTGGTGAGCGTAGGAAAATTTTTGTTTCCCATGCAACGTTCCCCAACAGTGGCATCATGAGCTAGGATCTTGCGTAGATGTTTTCACGAGTAGAACACAAAGGGGTTTGTGGGCGTTGATGTTTAGATTGCTTCCCTCCTTGGTCTTTCTTGATTCAGCGGCATTATGGGATGAAGCGGCCCGGACCAACTTTACATGTCCAAGTACATGAGACCGGTTCCATCGACAGACATGCGACTTTTGTTGCATAAGATGGCTGGCGGGTGTCTGTCTCTCCTATCTTAGTTGAATCGGATTCGACGAAGGCGGTCCTTGTAGAAGGTTAAATAGCAACTTAAATATCACCGTTGTGGCTTTGCGTAGGTAAGAAGCGTTCTTGCTAGATACCCATAGCAGCCACGTAAAACATGCAACAACAATTTAGAGGACGTCTAACTTGTTTTTGCAGGGTATGTATGTGATATGATATGGCCAATGACATGATGAGATATATTTGATGTATGAGATGATCATGTTGTAATAGTTAATATCGACTTGCATGTCGATGTATACGGCAACCGGCAGGAGCCATAGGGTTGTCTTTAATTTTTGTATGACCTGCGTGTCAATCATTAAGCGCTATGCAATGCTTTACTTTATCGCTAAACGGTAGCAATAGTAGTAAGAGCATGGTGGGCGCGCGACAACCCCGATGGCGACACGATGATGGAGATCATGATGATGGGGATCATGGTGTTACGCCGGTGACGATGGAGATCATGCCGGTGCTTTGGAGATGGAGATCAAAAGCACGAGTTGATGGCCATATCATGTCACTTATGATTTGCATGTGATGTTAATCCTTTTATGCATCTTATTTTGCTTAGGACGACGGTAGCATTATAAGATGATCCCTCACTAAAATTTCAAGATAAAATTGTGTTCCCCCCGAGTGTGCGCCGTTGCGAAGGTTCGTCGTTTCGAAGCACCACGTGATGATCGGGTGTGATAGACTCTACGTTCGCATACAACGGGTGCAAGCCAGTTTTGCACATGCAGAACACTCGGGTTAGACTTGACGGGCCTAGCATGTACATACATGGCCTCGGAACACGGAAGACCGAAAGGTCGAGCATGAGTCATATAGTACATATGATCAACATGAAGATGTTCACCATTGACACCACCTCACCTCACGTGATGATCGGACTTGGGTTGGTGGATTTGGATCATGTCACGCTCGGATGACCAGAGGGATGTCAATTTGAGTGGGAGTTATAAGTAATTTGATTAGTTAAAACTCACTTATCATGAACAATAGTCTAAGATGTCTTTGCAAATCTTTTGTTGTAGATGGCTCCCGCAGTAGCTCCCCTGAATTTTAATGCGTTCCTAGAGAAAACTAAGCTGAAAGATGATGGGAGCAACTTTGTGGACTGGCTCCGCAATCTGAGGATCATCCTCACAGCTGCCCAAAAGGTTTATGTCCTAAATGCACCGCTAGGTGAACCCCCCGCTCCGGCCTCTGTGGACGTTATGAACGCCTGGCAGTCGCGTGCGGATGACTACTCAGTAGTGCAGTGTGCCATGTTGTATAGCTTGGAAGGAGGACTTCAAAGGCGTTTTGAACGTCATGGAGCATATGAGATGTTCCAGGAGTTGAAGTTCATCTTTGAGAAGAATGCCAAGATCGAGAGGTATGAGACCACCGATAAATTCTTTGCTTGCAAGATGGAGGAGAATTCGTCTGTCAGTGAGCACTTACTGAAGATGTCTGGGTACTATACCCGCATAGCTGATCTGGGCTTGTGTTCCCGGAGGAGGCTATCATTGACAGAATTCTCCAGTCACTCCCACCTAGCTACAAGAGCTTCGTGCAGCATTATAACATGCAAGGGATGAACAAAACCATCGCCGAGCTGTTTGCGATGCTGAAAGTCGCTGAGTCAGACATCCAGAAGGAGTATCAAGTGTTGATGGTCAATAAAACTACCAGTTTCAAGAAGAATGGCAAGGGCAAGAAGGGTAACTCTAAGAAGGGTGGCAAGGCAGTTGCTCATCCAGTGAAGAAACCCAAGGCTGGGCCCAAGCCAGAGACTGAGTGTTTCTATTGCAAGGGGAACGGCCACTGGAAGCGGAACTGCCCCAAGTATCTGGCAGACAAGAAGGGGGCCAACAACAACAACAAGCAAGGTATATGTGATATACATGTTATTGATGTGTACCTTACCAACTCTCGTTGTAGTGCCTGGGTATTTGATACCGGTTCGGTTGCTCACATTTGCAACTCTAAACAGGAACTACGGAATAAACGGAGGCTGGCGAAGGACGAAGTGACGATGCGCGTGGGGAATGGTTCCAAGGTTGATGTGATCGCCGTCGGCACGCTCGCTCTTCGATTACCATCGGGATTAGTTATGAACCTGAATAATTGTTATTTAGTGCCTGCATTGAGCATGAACATTATATCTGGATCTTGTTTAATGCGAGACGGTTACTCATTTAAATCAGAGAATAAAGGTTGTTCTATTTATATGGGTAATATCTTTTATGGTCATGCACCCGAAGTAGGGGGTTTATTCTTATTGAATCTCGATAGTGATGATACACATGTTCATAACATTGATGCCAAAAGATGTAGAGTTGATAACAATAGTACCACTTTCTTGTGGCACTGCCGTCTGGGTCATATCGGCGTGAAACGCATGAGGAAGCTCCATGCTGATGGACTTTTGGAGTCTCTTGATTTTGAATCACTTGACACATGCGAGCCGTGCCTCATGGGCAAGATGACTAAGACCCCGTTTTCAGGAACAATGGAACGGGCAAGTGACTTGTTGGAAATCATACATACTGATGTGTGTGGCCCGATGAGTGTCACGGCGCGCGGTGGATATCGTTATTTTCTCACCTTCACTGACGACTTAAGTAGATATGGGTATATTTACTTGATGAAGCATAAGTCTGAAACGTTTGAAAAGTTCAAGCAATTTTAGAGTGAAGTTGAGAATCATCGTAACAAGAAGATCAAGTTCCTACGATCTGATCGAGGGGGAGAGTATCTGAGTTATGAGTTTGGCAATCACTTAAGACAATGTGGAATTGTTTCACAGTTGACGCCACCTGGAACACCACGGCGTAATGGTGTGTCCGAACGTCGTAATCGAACCCTATTAGATATGGTGCGTTCTATGATGTCTCTTGCCGATTTGCCACTATCATTTTGGGGATATGCGTTAGAGACGGCTGCATTCACTTTAAATAGGGCTCCATCCAAGTCCGTTGAGACAACACCGTATGAACTGTGGTTTGGTAAGAAACCTAAGTTGTCTTTTCTCAAAGTTTGGGGTTGCGATGCTTATGTCAAAAGGCTTCAGCCAGAAAAGCTCGAACCCAAAGCGGACAAATGTGTCTTCATAGGATACCCAAAAGAGACGGTTGGGTACACCTTCTATCTCAGATCCGAGGGCAAAGTGTTTGTCGCTAAGAACGGGTCCTTTCTCGAGAAAGAGTTTCTCTCGAAAGAATTGAGTGGGAGGAAGGTAGAACTTGATGAGGTTGTTGAACCTCTGCTTCAACCAGAGAGTAGCGCAGCACAGAAAGATGTTTTTGTGGAGCCTGCAACGGTTGAAGAGGAAGCCAATGATGATGATCAAGAAGCTTCTGATCAAGTTACTACCGAACCTCGTAGGTCGACAAGGGTACGCACTGCACCTGAGTGGTATGGTAACCCTGTCTTGGAGGTCATGTTGTTGGACAACAGTGAACCTACGAGCTATGGAGAAGCGATGGTGGGCCCGGATTCCGACAAATGGTTAGAGGCCATGAAATCCGAGATGGGATCCATGTATGAAAACAAAGTATGGACTTTGGAAGTATTACCTGAAGGGCGGAAGGCCATTCAGAATAAATGGATTTTTAAGAGGAAGACGGACGCTGACGGTAATGTCACCGTGTATAAAGCTCGACTTGTGGCAAAGGGATTTTCACAAGTTCAAGGAGTTGACTACGATGAGACTTTCTCACCCGTAGCGATGCTTAAATCCGTCCGAATCATGTTAGCAATAGCTGCATATTTCGATTATGAAATTTGGCAGATGGATGTCAAAACAGCGTTCCTTAACGGTTTTCTTAAGGAAGAGTTGTATATGATACAACCGGAAGGTTTTGTCGATCCAGAGAATGCTGACAAAGTTTGCAAACTCCAGCGTTCCATTTATGGGCTGGTGCAAGCATCTCGGAGTTGGAATCTTCGCTTTGATGAGGTGATCAAAGCGTTTGGGTTTGTACAAGTTTACGGAGAAGCTTGTATTTACAAGAAAGTGAGTGGGAGCTCTATAGCGTTTCTAATATTATATGTGGATGACATATTGCTAATTGGAAACAATATAGAACTTTTGGATAGCGTGAAGGGGTATTTGAACAAGAGTTTTTCGATGAAGGACCTCGGTGAAGCTGCTTTCATATTGGGCATCAAGATCTATAGAGATAGATCGAGACGCTTGATAGGACTTTCACAAAGTACATACCTTGATAAAGTTTTGAAGAAATTCAAAATGGATCAATCCAAGAAGGGGTTCTTGCCGGTATTGCAAGGTACAAAGTTGAGTAAGACTCAATGCCCAGTGACTGCGGAAGATAGAGAAAAGATGAGTGTCGTCCCCTATGCTTCAGCCATAGGCTCTATCATGTATGCAATGCTGTGCACAAGACCAGATGTCAGCCTTGCCATAAGTATGGCCGGAAGGTTTCAAAGTAATCCTGGTATGGATCACTGGACAGCGGTCAAGAATATCCTAAAGTTCCTGAAAAGGACTAAGGAGATGTTTCTCGTTTATGGAGGTGATCAAGAGCTCGTCGTAAAGGGTTACGTCGATGCAAGCTTTGACACTGATCCGGATGACTCTAAGTCTCAAACCGGATACGTATATATTCTCAACGGGGGAGCGGTAAGCTGGTGCAGTTCCAAGCAAAGCGTGGTAGCCGATTCTACATGCGAAGCGGAGTACATAGCCGCCTCGGAGGCGGCAAAGGAAGGTGTCTGGATGAAGGAGTTCATGACAGATCTTGGAGTTGTGCCTAGTGCATTGAACCCAATGACTCTGTTTTGTGACAACACTGGTGCCATTGCTCTAGCCAAGGAACCAAGGTTTCACAAGAGGACCAGACACATAAAGCGACGCTTCAATTCCATCCGCGATTCAGTCAAGGAGGAGGACATAAGCATTTGCAAAGTACACACGGATTTGAATGTTGCAGATCCGTTGACTAAGCCTCTTCCACGGGCTAAGCATGATCAACACCAAGACTCTATGGGTGTTAGATTCATTACATTGTAATGCTAGATTATTGACTCTAGTGCAAGTGGGAGACTGTTGGAAATATGCCCTAGAGGCAATAATAAAAGAGTTATTATTATATTTCCTTGTTCATGATAATCGTTTATTATCCATGCTATAATTGTATTGATTGGAAACTTAAATACATGTGTGGATAAATAGACAAACTTTGTGTCCCTAGTAAGCCTCTTTAGGACTAGCTCGTTGATCAAAGATGACCGCGGTTTCCAGGTCATAGACATGAGTTGTCATTTGATAACGGGATCACATCATTAGGAGAATGATGTGATGGACGAGACCCAAACGTTAAACATAGCTTTTGATCGAATCAGTTATCGCTATAGTTTTCTGCATGTCAAGTATAAGTTCCTATGACCATGAGATCATGTAACTCACTGACACCGTAGGAGTGCCTTGTGTGTGCCAAACATCGCAACGTAACTGGGTGACTATAAAGGTACTCTACAGGTATCTCCGAAGGTGTCTGTTGAGTTGACATGGATCGAGACTGGGATTTGTCACTCCGTGTGACGGAGAGGTATCTCCGGGCCCACTCGGTAATACGTCATCTCAATGAGCTCAAAGTGACTAAGTAGTTAGTCACGGGATTATGTATTACGGAACGAGTAAAGAGACTTGCCGGTAACGAGATTGAACTAGGTATAGAGATACCGACGATCGAATCTCGGGCAAGTAACATACCGACGAGACAAAGGGAACTGCATACAGGATTGCCTGAATCCTTGACATCGTGGTTCATCCGATGAGATCATCGAGGAACGTGTGGGAACCAATATGGGTATCCAGATCCCGCTATTGGTTATTGACCTGGGAGTGTCTCGGTCATGTCTGCATAGTTTCCGAACCCGCAGGGTCTACACACTTAAGGTTCGGTGACGCTAGGGTTGTTAGTGAGAACAGTGCATGGTAACCGAAGTTTGTTCGGAGTCCCGGATGAGATCCCGGACGTGATGAGGGTCTCCGGAATGGTCCGGGGACGAAGATTGATATATGGGATGAGAGTGAACGGAGTCCGGAATTGTTCCGGGGAACATCGGGAAGGAATCGGAGAACCGAAAGGTGTTTCGGGGGCCACGGTAAAGGTTACGGGCCCTATGGGCCATAAGTGGGGAGACACAACAGCCCACACAGGGGCTGTGCGCCCCCCCTAGGCCCCTCCACCTGCGCCTAAGGGGGCTGGGCCCCCCTAGGGCAGCCGCACCCCCTAGGACTTGGGGGGCAAGGCGCCTGGGGGGGGGAAACCCTAGCCCTGGCCGCCACCCCCCCTTGGCCGCCCCATCTGGCCTTGGCCGCCGCCCCCTAGGGGGAACCCTAGGGGCGCCCCCTCCCCTCTCTCCCCCCTATATAAAGAGAGGCAGAGGGAGGGCAGCAATACAAGTTCGTGCCTCGGCGCTGCCCTCTCTCTCCCACGAATATCTTCGTCTAGTTTGCAGTGCTTGGCGAAGCCCTGCTGGAATTCCTCCACCACCATCTCCACCACGCCGTCGTGCTGCTGGGTTTCTCCGTCAACTTCTCCTTCCCCCTTGCTGGATCAAGAAGGAGGAGACGTCCCCGAGCTGCACGTGTGTTGAACGCGGAGGCACCGTCCGTTCGGTGCTGGGATCTTCGGCGATTTGAATCGCGGCGAGTACGACTCCATCAACCGCGTTCTTGAACGCTTCCGCTTAGCGATCTACAAGGGTATGTGGATCCGACTCTTCCCTCGTAGATGCATCTCCTAGATTGATCTTGGTGAGCGTAGGAAAAATTTTGTTTCCCATGCAACGTTCCCCAACATATAATATCCTTGCAAGTCTCTTCGAATTACTGGTTTGGTTTGGCCTACTAGATCTATAGTTCTTGCAATGGGAGAAGTGCTTGGCTTTGGGTTCAATCTTGCGGTGTCCTTTCCCAGTGACAGTAGGGGCAGCAAGGCACGTATTGTATTGTTGCCATCGAGGATAAAAAGATGGGGTTTATATCATATTGCTTGAGTTTATCCCTCTACATCATGTCATCTTGCTTAAGGCGTTACTCTGTTCTTATGAACTCAATACACTAGATGCATGCTGGATAGCGGCGATGTGTGGAGTAATAGTAGTAGATGCAGAATCGTTTCGGTCTACTTGTCTCGGATGTGATGCCTATATATAATGATCATGCCTAGATAGTCTCATAATTATTCGCTTTTCTATCAATTGCTCGACAGTAATTTTTTTACCCGCCGTAGAATATCGCTATCATGAAAGAAGCCACTAGAGAACACTATGGCCCCCGGGTCTATTCTCAACATATCAATCTACATCTACTTTACTTTTTCCGCTTTTACTTTCTATTCTTATAATCAAAAATATCAAAAATATCAAACTATCATCTCTATCAGATCTCACTTTCGTAAGTGACCGTAAAGGGATTGACAACCCCGTATCGCGTTGGTTGCGAAGTTCTTATTTGTTTGTGCAGGTGCGAGGGACTCGCGCGTGGTCTCCTACTGGATTGATACCTTGGTCAAAAATTGCGGAAAATACTTACGCTATTGTGCTGCATCTCCCTTTCCTCTTCGAGGGAATGCAACGCAAGCTCGAGAAGTAGCAGACGCCAGCCTGCTGTAGGGTGGCCGTCGGGGCTTAGCGGGCCCATTTCGGGCCTGGCCGGGCCAGGGGTGGCCTGGTATGCCCCGCTGCAGTGTCCGGACGGCTACCGCGACAGTACGCGAGGCGCGGGCCTCCTGCACGACGGCGGTGGAGGTGGTTCCCTCCCGCTCGGCCTTGGTGCTGCTGCTCCCGTCGCTTGGATCTTCTCTCTGGTCTTCTTGGCCTCGTGGTGGTGCTCGCAGCGAGACTGTGTTGGTGGCGGCGCAACCGTGATGGCGCATGGTTGCGTGGTGGTTTGGCTGGTCGACTCCGGTTGGCCGGTGGGGTTTGGCGTGCGGGAGAAATCCTTGCCGGTTCGTCCGGCTCCGATGTGGTGACACCGGCGGGTGTCACTTTCCCTTCTTGGAGGGTGTCAGGAGTAGCTATCCCCCACCTCCCTCCGCGTCTGGGGGAAACCCTAGGACTTGTCCGGGCAGCAGCGTCGTCGGTGTCGCATCCCTTCTTGGAGGTGCTGCTTAGTTCGTGGTAGATCGGAGCCTCGGGCTGTGGTGGTTTGTTTCCGGAGGGCGCAGCGGTTGCGGGTCTTCCGCGCTTTGTCGAGCTGTCGCTGTTGGCATTTATTTCTTTTTCTTTTTCTTTGGGTTTGATGTGCTGCTCACCCCAGCTTTGTGATGTGTACAATGATGATTTGCTTTGGAATACAAAGCTGGAGGAAACTTTTTTTCGGTACGCACGATCTCTGCCTCTAGCGCTTGTATCTGTTGTACCCAGCATGTATATATATGTAACTCTGTACAATCAATCATACACACGATGAGGATCACCTTTCGTCTCCTCGAACACAGGACTGTGCCCCTACCACTGAGCTAATGTCCAGCTCTCCAAAACAATAGAAAAGAAAAACATGAAGACCGCATTATGACAAGTCTAAATTTAAGCACAAGACATCAGGTGGAGCTAGCACGCTCTATATGATATGATGACCCAGCGATTCAACGCGCACACACAAAGAATCTTACTCCCTCCGGCCATTTTTACTCCGCATACTAGATTTTTGTCTAGTCAAGCTTTATAAAGTTTGACTAAAATTTATATTAAAAAATATCAACATCTGTAATAGAAAATATATATACTATGGAACTATATTTCACAATGAATTTAGCAATATTGATTGGGCATTGTGAATGTTGATATTTTTTCTATAAATTTGATAAAATAGAGATATTTTAACTTTAAATAAAATTTATATACAGACTAAAAAGATCTGAGGTAGCAGTATCTGCCGGTCAATAAATCACGCGTGGCATCACCATCGGAAAGTTAATTCTCGAGGCTATATGCGGCCGCGCATCCACTCAGTCATTCGACCACGGAGAGCGATGGAATCGAACCAGTCCACACACGTCAGTCTTCTCTTTCACTCTTTATACTACCTGCAGCTTGGGAGACGACCGACGGGCCTCGAGCCGATCGTCAAATGGTCTGTGGGCTGGTTTAACTTCTGCATGCGTTGGCCTACATACTGGCTATATTCGTTTCACATCTCGAGCTGAGACGGACTTGTTATCACGCTCGTCCATCCTTCTCGTCATCTGTTACTCCCACCGTCAGCTGTATCTCGCTTGCATATTTCAAGAAAATTTCTAAGGCGTCTGCGGACCTGCCGACTGCCTCGCTACGTAGCTCGTGTCTTCCGCGGGTGCGGCTGCTGCTTGCTGCAGCTCTTATATAGCGTGTATTTCACTGCGAAGCGGAATATCCTATTCGACGCTCGTTGCGTCAAAATGTCGGGCAAACACACAGGCAACCAGAGGCGAGCGATGTAAATAGGCCGGCCTGTTTAACACGTTTCACAAATCCCGGTTTTGGGAACCTTTTACACTTTCCCAGCCGGTTTTTTCTGGTTTTGGGAACCTTCTAGAAGGTTCCCTGAACTAACATATCTTTTTCTTTTCGTTTCGTTTCTTTTCTGTTTCTTTCTTTTTCTGTTTCTGTTTAAAAAATGTTTTGAATTCTCAAAAACTGTTCAGGATTTTCAAAAAATGTTCTTGATATTCGGAAAATGTTTTTGCTTTTTCGAAAAATGTTCTTGATTTACAGAAAATGTTCTGAGATTTCAAAAAATGTTCTTCGAATTAGGAAAATGTTTCTGCTTTTTTCAGAAAAATGTGAGGTATTTTCAAATTTATTCTTCAAATTTGAAAAATGTTTTTGCTTTTTAGAAAAATTTTGTGGATTTGCAAAAATATATTCTGGGTTTTCAAAAATTGTTCTTGATTTTCAAAAAATGTTCTTCTTTTTCGAAATTTGTTCTCAAAATTCATACAATGTGTGTATTTTCAAAAATTGTTCACGTTTATGAATTTGTTAAGAATTTTTAAAAAGGTTCTCATTTTCAAAATTTGTTCTCAAGATTCATAAAATGTTCGTGCTTTTAAAGAATTGTTCACGCTTCCAAATTTGTTCGGGGTTTTTTGTAAATGGTTCTCATTTTCAAAATTTTGTCCTTAAGATTCAAAAAATGTTCATGCTTTAAAAATTTGTTCGTGGTCCCAAATTTGTTCAGCTTTTTTCAAAATTTGTTCTCAAAATTCAAAAAATGTTCTTGCTTTAAAAAATTATTCGCATTTTCATATTTGTTCTCGGTTTTAAAAAACTTTCATGTTTTCAAAAAATGATTGAGAAATTCAACGTTTGTTTTTTATTTTCGAAAGAGAAAAAAATGAAATAAGAAGAAAAGGAAAAAAAAAGAAAAAGGAAACTTTCTGTTTTTTTAGACAAGAAAACAAATTCGGCTGGCCCAGTCGGGGCGAACCCCTGTGCGTGCCCCCGACTCCCTGCCGCAGAGAGCGGCAGGTTGGTTGAGAGTCCCTGTATGACGCCCGTGTGCGTTCACGAGCTGTGGCTTCGCACAGGGTGATCCGAATGGGCCGGCCATTTGCCGTTTAACTATAAAAAGGCAATGTAGAAACGCTGTAGCATATTGGCACTGTAGCAAAATGATTATGTACCTTTTGGTTCACTGTGGCAGCCCTTTTTTGCTTGTTTTTTTACGTCGAACATTTTATTAAAGTAGGAATATATATGTGTGTATCGAATACACATTGAAAATTTCTAATATAGATTGAACAATTTTAAAAAATCTGTGAAGTTTTTTTTATAAAAATGCGGAACAAATTTCAAATGCAGAATGAGCATTTTGTAATTATACATTGAACAATTCTTAATATACAATGAATAAATTTCAAATACACAGCGATTATTCTGTAAAATATACTTTGAACAAATTTTTTAATATACGATAAACATTTTTGTAGTAAAAGATGAACATTTTTATAATGCCTGGTGAACTTTTCATAAATATACGATGAAACATTTCTTAATATATGATGAACATATTTGAAATACATGGTGAACTTTTTATATGATATGAAAAAAAAAGGGAAAAAGTAACGGAAACAGCAAAAAAAACGTAAAACAAGAAGAAAGGAAAAAAAGAAACCAAAAATA
This sequence comes from Secale cereale, assembly GCA_902687465.1. Lineage (NCBI taxonomy): Eukaryota > Viridiplantae > Streptophyta > Magnoliopsida > Poales > Poaceae > Secale > Secale cereale. The sequence goes on from LR738712.1 coordinate 656,848,965, forward strand.
AGAAGAAAAAACTGAAAACAAAAAAATAGTGAAAAAATCGAAAGCAAAAAACGTCAGAAGAAAAACGAAAAAAACCGCGCAGAAAACAGCGTGGAAAACAGCAGTAAACTAAAAACAGACGCATAGTCCGTACGTGGGCCGACCCATGCGGAGGCTCCCTTCAGCGAAGCCTTGACCATTGGCCGCCCGCGGGCGGCAAATAGGATTTGCCAGGTTGGAGCTCCCCTGCGAAGCGATGTAGCGCATACCCCCTTGCGCACAGCTGTTTCCATAGGCCGGCCCATTTCGGGGTTTCACCCCCAACCGGTTTTGGCAAGGCTCTAGGGGCTCAAGGACCTTCCCTGAGCCGGGTTTTCTGGTTTTCTTTCATTTTATTTCTTCCTTTTTCTTTTTCTGTTTTATTTTTTTATTCTTGTTTTTTCATTTCCTATATTCTTTTGATGTTCTGTGTTCATTTTTTATCCTTTATTATTTATTTATTTTCATCCATGTTTCAAATTTGTGAACATTTTTATAAGGTGGAACATTTTTCAAATTTCCAAATATTTTTTTGGATTGATGAACAGTTTTTACAAATTCGTGAACATTTTTTGAAAAACTGAACATCTTTCCAAAATCATGAAAGTTTTCTTGAAATCATGAATATTTTTCGAAATCCTAAACATTTTTAAAATTTCTGAACGTTTTTCTAAATCATGAATATTTTTCATATTCACGAACAATCCTAGAAATTGTGTACATTTCTGAAAAATGTGAACATTTTTTTGAAATTTCTTAATTTGGTGAACAATTTTTAAAATTCTCCAATACTTTTTTATTATTGTGAACATTTTCGTAGAAATTCATGAACATATTTCCTAAATTGTAAAAAAACTGAATAGCCAAACATTTATTATTGAAATTGCGAACATTTTTTGAATCCGTTAGCATGCATCATTTCCTGAACATTTTTCAAATCATGAACAATCTTTGAACTCATGAACAACTCAACAATTTCGCAACTTTTTCTGAAACTCTGCATTATTTAAAAAAATGCTGAAAACAGAAAGAACAAACACAAGGGGCTCCCGCGCCCCGCACATGGGCCGGCCCATGAGGTTGTGCGGGCTGCCTTGGCTGCCTGCACGTCACGCTGCTTGCTCGTGGCCTCGCCTGCCTAATTTCCTTAGATGGGCCGGCTGATCTGCTTTTCCTGGGCTGGGCCAACCAATGCATGGTAGTAAAAAAATATTTCGCAATTTTGGAGGGTAAGCTCGAGCCTATCGAAGCTTCACTGGTAGATTCGCCCATCTCTTCTGTTGTTGTAGATCCTCCACATTCATTCATGGGCTTTAGATTCCCAAACCCTTTTTATTGGCCAAGGATCACGTAGAAACAAACAAGAACAAAATCGGTGAAGAATCTTGTCTCAAAAGGAAACTTTCGGGCTTGTCTACACCTGGTACGACTAGTGGTACGACCAGCGGTCCGAATGGTGAGAAGAAGGTGGGGCAGTAGCAAAATTTGAGAGGGGAGATAGCCAACATGTGTGGCAAGGGAAGACGAAGACATGGAGAAAAAACTATACATGTTCGCTAGAGGATAAGGTTGGATGGGATAAGCGGTTGGTGGTCCATAGTGACACATGTCGAGCATTCGAGATGACTTACCAGTTGAGGAATTAGTCGGTAAAAAGTAAACATTTCTCATATGTAAGTCGTCTGAAAATTGATTTTGGATCAGTTGATTTTTTGGTCGTCGATTCCTGCTTTGACATTCGTACTCTTTTTCACATGGGCCATTTTGTTTGTTGGTTTGGGTTGATTCTTTTTTATTGACCACATATTTGAGTTAGTGGATTTGCTACTAGGCTGAAGCCCATTAAATATACCACCCGGGCCTCCCCTCTCTCTCTGTGGGTTTTTCAATTATGTTTGTATGTGTTTATGTGTTTCTCCTTTTGTTTTTTGTTTTTCTTTATTAGTTGGTTTTTATTTTGATTTTCTTTTGTAGGTATTTTTGGGATGTTGGGCGAGTGTAAATGTGTATACACACAAATACTATGGAACATGTGGGAAAATTACGCTATTATATGATTGTTGTTTGCATAATATAAAAAATGCAGTTATACTACAAAGTTGTGTGCAAATCTTTTTTTATTTTTTTTATTATCTTTCTTCTTAAAGAGTAATACCAATGGCGCCAGAAGGAGCTTCCTCTGCGTCTGTGAAAGTGGTCGGAAAGTATATTCGTGATTGATGTTGTAGATCAAAAATTCGGTTTTGAACAATGATTTACTTGAGCTTACCTCAACTCTTTCCCAAAAGGTTTTTTTTGGCACAGTTTGACATGTACATGTACTTAATATCACTATGCTTTTACTATTTAATTGATAGCTTCGACTTATCTTGATTTTCGGTATGTGATGTTCTTTACATCATTATGGTTTTACTACTGTCCTCTTTCGTTTTATTGCCCCCAGTTAGGTAAAAATTGTAGCACATGCATTGATAAATATGTAGGTGATGGTGTATCTCTTGGATGCTTTATACCAATATATTTTTTGTGTATTTTTCCTCTTTATAACTAATTTAGTTCAACAAAAACAGTCAATCACTTAACTATAGATTTGACGTAGCAAGTTCTTGAGTTCCGCCTCTCCAGGACTAGAACTGTAGTTAGTTCCTATCCTCTAATATTTTTGTTATAAATTTTTATATTTAAATCTTGAATATGATAAATTAAAGTTTTTTTTTTTGCATTTTTCCAATAGGAAAATGTTATGATTGTTGCGGTGGAGTGTCCTTCAATGTCCATTTCAGTTCCTGTTTAAGTTTAATGAATTTTTTTTCTTGCTTGAACTAAAATATGGGGGCATTTGAAACTTATGATATTCCTCCTATTGAGATATGCACCCAAATACTATGATCATCTTCTGACCAAGCAACTAGTATGGACAAGGTCCTGCATTCTATGAAATGTGCAGTACTGAAGCTACTTGCAATGATTAGTAATAGATCTTGACTGGTATATTAAGGTTAATGGCACATCAATACATATACTAAAGCTGGAGAGAATCAGATTTTCAGGTTTTTTTTAATTTTCTTTGGCATCTACTGTTCATTTTTGTGGGGACGTCAACATCAGTGAACAGTGCCAATTAACCGTACATTGCTTTTTTAGCTTTTTCTTACAAATTCTCAATTGAAAATATATAACTATGCCAATACTAAAGTGGGAAACATTTCCTTTTTCTTCTTTTCTGATTTTTTTTCCTCTCACTTTTACTGTTCGTTTTACATAGCCATTAGTGAATAGTATCTACAAACAATATGCTTGTGTAAAATAGTAACCATGTATAACCAGTGGTTCCGTATGGGCAATGGTTTCATATGAACAGTGCCCCACATGAACAATGTTCTTTAAATGATATGTTTTTACGTGCTGAATATCACCATAGACTTTTATATTCTTAAACGAAGATCTTCATGGATGTTGTACTGCCCTTTTACAAGTGCAAATACTATGATATTATTATTATTCCTACTCTACTTTAGACTTACTTATAAATAATTACCTAAAGCGAAATACAAAAATATCTAATGGATTACATAAAAAACATAAAGGTAAAAGAATGTGCCTAATAAATACAATTTAATTTGATCTGATCTATATTCATATTATGTGATAGTCTATTTTAACTATTGTCATTCCTCTTAGTAATAATAAAGTGATCTTCTTTCACTGCAATTTTGATACAAAGCTAAAATCCAAGGAAAAAATATCATCGATCTTCGGTGCCAACCTTTTTTATTGTTTAAAAAGGTGTTGCCCATTTTATTTTTCCTTAGATTCATTCTATGAACTGTTGCCTCACGATTTTATTTTCCTCTAATGGTTTAAGTGAAATTTGATTTTAAGAGAACAACAATCAGAACAAAACAGAACAGCTAACCGCAAACACTATTTCCGAAACAGTAACTTGCAATCAACAATGCTTTATGTGACTAGTGTTTCCTTGCCCACCGAATAAACTTGAAATATATTCATATCCACTCAAAAAAACTTCATACGAACAATATCTGAAATGTAAACCGGAAACAGTACCAGCACAGTGCATCCGCGTGAACAATAATCCGAGGAAAATAGAAAAAGAAAAACTAGAGTTTTATTACTATTATAAAAGCGAAAAAAATCATTTTTTGTATTACATACTGTTGAGTTACCCTCTATAAAAGCTCTACAACCATTATAATCGTCGTTAACCCCACCACCCTTCACTCACCATGCAATCAGAAAAAATCCCACTCTATTAGGAATATTCACACCTCCATAAAACACCTTTGATGAGACACAGCCTAACATTGTTCGCCTATTAAAAATTTCAGATCAGTTCAATGAAGACATAGTAGGCCAGATACAAAAAGAATACGCAGAGACCATGGAACAAGAAGGCCCTACCACCCAGATCAGCAGCATCACAATCCACGACACGACCGAAACCAACAACACTGAAAAGGCCACATAAAGCACTACATCGCTATGCCATGAAAATCATCCGAAACAGTACCTAAATACTCCCTCCGTCCGAAAATACTTGTCATCAAAATGAATAAAAAAAGATGTATCTAGAACTAAAATACATCTAGATAAATCCCCTTTTATTCATCTTGATGACAAGTATTTCCGGACGGAGGGAGTATACAGGAACTGCAAACCGGAATCGTATCCAAAATAAACCAAAAATAGTAGCTAAACTGCTAAACCGGAACAGCACCCCGGAATAGTGAGCTTCCGTAATCGTCTCCCGCTCCTTTCCAATGATGGCACCGCTAAGGCACAAAATAGTAAACCAAAACCGTACATTCCCATGAACAGTAATCCATGGCAAATAAGTTCTCCGCCGATTACTGACCATTTTTACACCATGATAGAAGTGACCAGTGTGCTGTCAACTACTCGATCAAACTGAAACATTGTCCGAATAAACCCAGAACTGCTAATCGAAACAATAGCCCCAAAATAGCAAACCCGAATAACCCAGAGCAGTAAAACCAATGAAACAGAACAATACCTGAATAAACCAAAAACATTAACCCACCCGAACGTTAAGCCGAAACAGTAATCAAATTGTAACTGGACGGTAAACCGACACACCACCAAGTAGCAAACCACTAGACACCAATTATTATTGCAATTTCCAAATGCATGCCACGGAGCATATGGCAACCATACACCTTTTAGCTCCACTACCATTAAGCAATGATATGCATCTAGGCCCAACTAAATAGTCTTCTTCTTCCTCTTTATTAACAGATGATGCACCACAAAATAATCCACTTGCAACTCCACCGTCAATAAATTCAGCTTTGTAGAAAAATGAAATGCCTTAACCGGAAGGGAATGAGGTACATACAATTAGAGTGCATTCTACAACACGGTTAAGAAAAAAAATATAACATTGATTCTGCTTTCCTTATTGAATGTCGCCATGCCCTCACATGCTAAAGAAATTCCACAAGGACAAACAAAACAAAACACTAATGATCTACCCACAGGTACCAAACTAAGAAATGATTTTCAATTTGATGCACCATATTTAGAATGATTTGTTCTGTACCGCACCTGTATTATTTAACTTTTGCCATAAATAAATCACGGTTCATTAAAAACTTCAATCACATGGTCCTTAAAACACTTCTGAAACAAGTCAAGTATCTCTACATGCAAGGACAAAAAAGCCATTACGACGGATGTAAATGTGTTATAAATAACCCTACTGCATCAATGAACCATGCCACAACGAATCTCCACCTCCTTTCTTTCCCATAAAACCCAAACGAAACAAAACAAGTCTAACCAACTAAACATGAAAAGGACCTACATGCAATAAAAAAATTGAAGTATTTATCCGAAATATAAATGAGACTTCCCACGGGCGCGGCGTGCACCGTGCATCTTCAGTGCTAGTAGTTACATATAGATAGAAGAACTAGTAGTAGTTTGCCATCACTGTTTTGCCTATAGTTTCTGGTATGCACCAATTTTTATATGAACACCCATAACCCATTTATTTGTTTTTCTCTCTTAAAACCATGCTCAGATATCTAGCAAACATCAGCAGCTATGGAGTCCCTCATAGGCGCCTTACATGAGATGTCAATCTACATGGGAAGCACAATTATGCCTAATGACAGCTCAATTTGAGCTAAAGAACTTTTGTTTGTGAAATCACATCTTATTATAAACAAAATGTTCACATCATGTATGTGTACATACGCATTATTAGTTATTTAAGCATGTACTTCTTTAATATTATCATCTTTAAAACAGGTTACTCATACCGGTTTTTCCACCGCTTTTGCGGGCAACGCATGGCAAGTCGCGCTTTCCTATCTAGTAGATGTATATGTAAGCTTTGCATGCTCGGCGACGCTACATGCACATCCAAACTCAAAGGTCATCTTGTCTTGAGATTTCTAATTGTGTCGCTTCAACTTGTGCCACACGATTATAACACCAAACTAGTGACACACACAAACATAGGAGAAATTCCAATAGCCAAACAAACGACTATGCCACAACACTAAAATAGGAGCCATAAGTATTAGCAAAAGTGAGAAATATAAGAATTATTGTGTAGATCACTATTTTTATTACTAAACAAAGACATGTACTAAAACTGGAACATAAAGAAAAACAAAAGCAAAGAAAATGTTATTCTAAGGTAGAACGAATTGGCATTGGTATTACCTTAAAAACATAAAATGAGAAGGACAAATAACATCCTTTCTAAGGAAAAATAAATTATGGGAGTGGTTAAAACTTAAAATAAACAATACAGAATTTAAAAGGAAATGAATATTATACACCTCTTCCTAACATGAAAAAAGTTGTTCTTACACTAATAAATCATAAAGACATACTATCAAACACTTTTCCTATATGAATGAATTAGAATATATTGAAAAAATTCACTCGTCCAAACTGTGAAAGGGCAAAAGTAAACTAGTGCAACTTTAGTAATAGCTAGTAGTATGATTCGTTATTAGTAAAAAAAAACAACTATATTTTAAGTTCCCAACTCAAATTTCCGTATTGTCAAACAATTCGAGCATCAAACAACCACAACATGCACAAATATAGGAGAAAATCCAAAGGCTAGAAAATCAACTGAGCAATAAAAAAAGAGCCAGAATTATGAACACGAGTGAGTAAAATGAGAAATATTTCTCATGTGAACCACTATTTTCTTATTGGTAAGCAAAATCATATGCTAAAAAAATAAAAAATAAATTCATTATATGTTCCTAAAATAGAATAAGGGCACACGATTAGAGTTTCAAACTATTGCCGCATGCGCAAATATGGGAGAAAATACGAATGACGAAAAACTCAAGTGAGCAACTACCAAAAAGAGGCAAAAAATAAACACGGGCGAGAAAATAAATAAATTTTATCATGGCGGTTTTCTTTTAGTCAACTTGTAACCGGCTCTTCTTCTATGGCTTGAAAGGAAAGCAGTGGCAAGACATGTTGAAGTTGAACTTAATATAGAGGTGTTGGCTCTTTGTAACTTTATTTAGGAAAATAAAACTGTGCGTAGAAGATACTTAATGTGATAGGATTGGGGTCCTCTCAATTTTTCCCCGGTAATTGCTTGTTCTATGGAATTAGGATGTGGCTTCCTGTAGGTGAAACTTCTTTTGATCTGTGTTTGGAATCAGTTTTTTAGTAACTAAGGATCGTTATCTTAATTGCCTGGCATGGAGCATATGATCAGTTTGCAAATTGTATACATTCTCACATGCGAAGCATGTACCATTTGCTAGTACAAGAAAATAAAGAAAAAACAATGGTGTCACACGATGCATGGCCATGCTCGCCGCATGACCATGCTCGCCGTGTAATGCTGGCCCAACCAACAATTATATTTATTCCATCGCTTGGTTGAGCGGGACAATATAGAGCAAACAGACTGAATAGTGAAAAAAAAAATCAACTAACACAATTATTATTTCCAGACAGGGCAACTGATCAATAGCTGTCGCGCCTGCATATGCCAGTAGCCTGCATATGCAGCGGACTGAACAAGTGCAGGTTCAGAGTTGCACCTGAACTGAACCTGCATCGCCCTGCGTGGCGAGCTGGGCCGTGGGCCGTGTAGCGTGCGTGTGTCCAGAGTGGCTGGCCCAGTGCGCCAGCTACATATTGTACCCAGACCTGAATGATTGGCAGGAAGGAACGAACCTGAAACTAAACTCTCCCCTCACCACGCTCCTCACCTAATCCCTTCTCTCCTCTCCTCTAAATTCTGGATCGAGATCCCCAGGGCATTACAATCTGGTACTCAGAGCCAATTTTTTTCCCCCGATCTACGCCGCGCCGCCGCTCTCTCATCCTCTTGATCGCCGGTAACATCCACTGAGTCAGGTGCGAGTAGCCCCAGCGAGCTCGCGCAAAATCCTGCTTAGGGTTCGGTTCGATTCGGAGCGAGACGACGGCGCCGCCATCCAAGCCTTCGGCGCAGACCCGCCGTGTCCTGGACGCGATGACGGAAACCACCGACAAGTTACAGAGCCTGCTCGAGACGGTGATTCGCCGGCTGGACGCGAGCCAGAAGACCGCGGACGAACGCCATCAGGCGCAGCTCTCGTACAACGACCGCGTCTCCACCGAGCTCAAGCATCTCGCGAAGCAGATCGACCTCACACAGGCCGATGTGGACGAGGCCTGCAAGGGCGCGCCGTCGCCCGATCCCGCGGCCAGGGGCAGCGCCGAAGCACGGTCTCCCTCGGTGACTGCGGCACACGTGCCACCACCACCGCCGCCACCTCCACCGCCACCTCGCCCAGCGCCGCCCTCCCTATATACAGAGGGCACTTCGCAGCTTCCGTTCGCTCGCCTCGTCAACCATGGGCCACCGCTGTTGCTCACCGGGGCGCCCTCACCGACAGAGCACGGCCGCTACAACGACACCTTCACCAAGCCACCCAAGCATGATTTTCCTCGCTTCGATGGCACCACCCCGCGCATCTGTCTCGAGCGCTGCACCCACTATTTCGAGCTCTACCGCGTGCTGGTGCACAATTGGGTCACCACCGCCGCGCTCTACATGGAGGGCCTGGCTGCGATGTGGCTGCAGGCCTACAGACATAAGCATACAAACATCACTTGGGCAACATTCAGAGCAGCAGTGGAAGAGGAATTCGGACCAGAGGAGTTTGAGGTGCAGATGCACGCTCTGGTTCAGTTGCGACAGACTGGTACTGTGCAAGAATATCGTCAGGAATTCGAGACAGCAATGTATCACTTGCTCTCCTTGGATCCCACATTGAGCTCAAAGTTTTTCATCTCGCAGTTCTTACTGGGTCTCAAGGACGAGCTCAGACTTGGTGTCAGACTACAGGCACCCACCAGCATCACTCGCGCGGCAGTCTTCGCGCGCATCCAGGAGGAGGAACTAGATAAACAGAGGGCACCGCGCCACAGGATCACACCAGTGGGACGACCTCCGCCAACACTCAACAACCCAGCACCTGCTCGAGCGGCAGTTCCTCCACGCCAAGGGGGCGATGATTTCGCTCGGGAGCGACAGTTGAAAGACGTCCGACGCGCTAATGGATTCTGTTTTCGTTGTGGGGATAAATACTCCAAGGAACATCAGTGCAAACGAACGGGGCAGATACTCATGATCGAGGTGGGCGACTACGGGGAGATTCTATCAGATGATACAATACATGCGCTGCAACTGCTCGACCCACCAGCAGCTCAAGAACCAGAGTGCTGCTCGCTATCCCACCATGCCGTCTCCGGCGAGGAAGCACCCTCTACCATGCGCCTCCGAGCTCAAGTAGGGGATCAGGTGATGTTGTTGCTGGTCGATTCAGGCAGTACCCACAGCTTCGTCAGCAAGTCATTCCTCTCGAGGTTGTCTCTTCAAACTGAACCCCTGCCGCCGGTCTTTGTCCGAGTGGCGAATGGCCAACGCCTGCATTGCGATAAGATAGTCAGATCATTGCCATGGGAAGTACCCGGGCACACCTTCAACACCGATCTGCGGGTGCTTCAGCTCAGTGCGTATGATGGGGTACTGGGCATGGATTGGCTGTCGCAGCACAGCCCTATGAACTGCCACTGGCAACTGAAGACGATCTCCTTCCAGGTGGACGATAAAACAGTGCACCTCCAAGGTGTCAAAACCACAGACCTTCCCCCGATCACTGAATCAGATGCGTATGAGCTCCAGCGCATGGAAATCGCCAATGATATATGGACATCAGCGCTTGTGACAGTGGAGCGGACAGACAAGCCTGAACCAGCGCCCATACCACCAAACATTCAGAAGCTACTATCTGAATACAAGGACGTCTTTGCCGAGCCCTGCACACTGCCACCCCGTCGGCAGTACGATCATAGCATCAACCTCGAGCCAGGCAGTACACCCATCAACACAAAACCCTATCGCTATTCACCAGCACAAAAAGACGAAATAGAGAAACAAGTACAGGACATGCTGCAGTCCGGAGTGATCGCCCATAGTTCGAGCCCGTATGCTGCTCCAGTGCTGCTGGTAAAGAAAAAAGATGGGAGTTGGCGATTTTGCGTCGATTTTCGACGGCTGAACTCAGTTACAGTAAAGAACAAGTTTCCCTTGCCCGTTGTGGACGAACTCCTCGATGAACTGGCTGGTGCTGCATACTTCTCCAAGATCGATCTCCGAGCCGGCTACCACCAAATACGCATGCATGAAGAGGATGAGGGAAAAAAAGCCTTCAAGACGCACCACGGACATTATCATTTTCATGTGATGCCCTTTGGCCTGTGCAACGCACCAGCCACGTTCCAGTGCCTGATGAACATCGTCTTCGGGCGCCACGTACGTAAGTTCATCATCATTTTTCTTGACGACATATTGGTTTTCAGTGATGTAAGGGCATATTTCTCCCTAAGTAGTTTTGGTGATTGATGACAATGCATTTGCGGACTGATCATGTGCTCTAAGCTCATACAGGTATATCTCCCTTATGGCACAAGACGATTGCTTGCCCCTCGGATTCTATGAAGGACGGTGTTTTCTTTTTGCTCCCTGTCGGTGGCTTTGAGTAATAGGAAAGCCGTACTATTAAGAGGGGGTCCGCGTCGGAAAGGTTTGGGTAGAATCAACACGTACACATCTTTCTCCCTCACCACCTTTCCTTGCTTCTCTAGAGGTCCAACCGGTTATCTTTCGTTGTTGCAAATCTGTGGCTTCTGTACTGATCAACAGCCTAGCAAGCGGTAGTACCGCTCAACCAAGCGGTAGTACCGCGCTGTTACACGGTAGTACCGCCTGCCGACACGGTAGTACCGCTCCCGCGGTAGTACCGCGTCCCCAGAGCGGTAGTACCGTGTATCTGGCCCAGGCGCTGAGCCTAAGTACAGAAGTGGATGCGGAAGTAATTTTATACTTCCGCATACAACGCGGTAGCACCGCTTAACTTAAGCGGTAGTACCGTGTCGCGTTTTGCTACTACCGTTTTCCCCTGCGGATGTAGCCACGGATGTAATTTATTTCATCCGTGGTCGTCAATCATGTCGCAATCTTTTGCCTACGCGGTAGTACCGCTTCCCAAGCGGTAGTACCGCTCAGCCAGCGGTAGTACCGCAACTCATGCGCGGTACTACCGCTCTCTGCGGGCTGAAACCTCCAATAACGGTTGGATTTGTCCCCCCACTATATATAGGGGGTCTTCTTCTCCAAGAAGACTTACCTCTTCCCCCACTACTCCATTGTTGCTCCAAAAGCTCCATTTCCGCCCGATCTCTCTCCCTAGCCAATCAAACTTGTTGATTTGCTCGGGATTGCTTGAGGAGGCATCGATCTACACTTCCACCAAGAGATATTTGATTCTCCCCACTAATCCCTTGCGGATCTTGTTACTCTTGGGTGTTTGAGCACCCTAGACGGTTGAGGTCACTTGGAAGCCATATTCCATTGTGGTGAAGCTTCGTGGCTTGTTGGGAGCCTCCAAGTTGTGGAGATTGCCCCAACCTTGTTTGTAAAGGTTCGGTTGCCGCCTTCAAGGGCACCACTAGTGGAATCACGGCACCTTGCATCGTGTGAGGGCGTGAGGAGAATACGGTGGCCCTAGTGGCTTCTTGGGGAGCATTGTGCCTCCACACCGCTCCAACGGAGACGTACTTCCCCTCAAAGGGAAGGAACTTCGGAAACACATCCTCGTCTCCTCCGATTCTACTTGTGGTTATTTCTTACCTTTACTTTTGCATGCTTTACTTGTTTAATTCCTATAGCATACATGTGTAGTTGTTGTGCTTCTTTATCTTAGTTGTCTTCCTAGTAGAATATCTAGACAACTTATTTTGTCGCTTAATTTTAAGTGGTTAAGAAAAGCTAAAAATTGTTAGTTGCCTATTCACCCCCCCCCCCCTCTAGTCAACCATATCGATCCTTTCAATTGGTATCAGAGCCTCGTCTCTTTTTAAGGACTTTACCGTCCGAAGAGTATGGTTGACAACGTAGTCGAGACGGAGGACCATTCCGGTGGAAATCCGTCCTTGCCTACGTTAGATGGGGGAGCCTCGGTCACTCGTGAGGAGTTCAATGTGGCTTTGACCACATTGAAAGAATCACTAGCGAGCGAGGTCAAAGGCATGTTTAAAGAAATGTTTGAGGGGCTTAAATTATCCACCTCACCGTTGGAAGTGGGTCGTCCCGCTACCAACGTGTCAGAGGCTAATCCCGACAAGGGAGAAGCTAGTAGTGAGCAAGCCCCGGTCACTAAGCATGGAAGTGGGAAATTTGCCCAATCTGCTCCTCCTACTCATTATGGAGGACCCGTTCCCACACCGCATTTAAATTCTGTCGGGCCCCCTCCCAAGTTTGTTAAAAATACTGATTTTGCTACTTGGGTGTTTCGTTTCAAATGTCATATTAATCATTGTTCCACTAACCTCTGGAGAATTATTGAGCAAGGTTTTTATCCATATGATCCCGACAACATGACTCCAAGAGAAACTGCCGATCATCAGTTCAACGAGTCCGCACTTTGCATTCTTCAAGATTCCATTCCTCCTGAAGACATTGCTCATCTTCGTCCATTCACTGTGGCCAAGGAAGCATGGGAGCATGTTGGCACAATGTACAAGGGAAGCACAAGTATTCAACGATCCAACTATGAAGTGGTGCAAGATGAAGCTGATGAGTTTGCTATGATCGAAGATGAAGATCCTCGTGAACTTTATCGAAGATTAACTATTCTTGCAGTGTCTCTTCGAGATCATGGCAGTAAGGATACGGATGACAATTGGATCAAGCGCAAGTTCCTCAAGGCCATTATGCCCTATCATAAGGCCATGTCCTCTGTCATTCGTCAGAGACCGGACTTCCACACTTTATCCTCAAACGAAGTGTTGGATGAATTTGTTGCCATGAGGATCCTTGACGTAACCGCCGACAATGCGGTCCTAAGAGCTCAACGATCCAAGAAGCCTAATCTTGCTCTGAAGGCCAAGGCTTGTGTGGAAGAGGAGGAAGTGGAAGATGATGATGAGTGTTGCCCCGAGGACACCAAATATGCCTATCACGAGCACATGGCTCTTGCTTCAAGGCAATTCTGGGGCAAGAAGAACTCAAGGTCCAACTTTAACAAGAACAACTCCAGTGGGAACAAAGGGAAGCAACGAGTAAGGACATGTTTCAACTGTGGAAATGTAAGTCACTTCGTTGTGGATTGCCCATATGAGAAGAGAGAAGACTTTGGAGGCAAGCTTATTCGGAAGGACAAGTCAAAGTCCTATCCCAACAAGAACAACTTCATCAAGAAGACTCCTCCGAAAGTGTTGGTGGCTCAAGAAGAATATGTGGAGGATGATGACAATGATGAAGACGATGAGGTGACCACTATGGCCACAATTGCAATTGCTACCACTCCGCACTCATCTCTCTTCAACTCACCAAACGAGAACATCACCGCCAAGTGTCTCATGGCCAAGGCCACCAACAAGGTAACCCCAAACATCAATACTACTATCTCTTCTAACCCCTCATTGACTAATTGTATTGATGAGGGTGAGGGTATTAAGGAGGGAGAACATGAATTTGATGTGTTCTTAAAGAATCTCAAGGGCAAATCCAAGAAGCATGTTGTTGCTCTCTTGGAACAACTCGGTGAGGCCAATGACATTATCGAGGCTCACGAGGAAACCATTACTAAAATGGAAGGGCATAGTCGAGACTATGCCGATGAGATATCGGATCTCTCTAACGCCCTAGAGGAAGAGCGTGGTCTTCGTTTGACTCTTGAGGAGTCACACAACGATGATCATGCTAAATTAAAGAAAGGTCTTGATCATGCTTTAGTTGTCTCTCGTGTCCTTAACTCTGAGAAGGCAAAACTTGAGGTTGACCATGCTAAACTCAGAGAGGAGTTTAACATACTTGACAAGGCTCACAAGGCCTTGAAAGGAATGCATGCTACTCTCAAGGAGTCTCATGATCAACTCCAAGTTTCGCTAACCAAAGAAAAGGCTATCTTTCCTCGCATGGTTTTAATTGATAATGCAAATGCTACTAACCCATGTTGTGAGCATGTGCATCTTGTTGAAGAGAATGCCGAATTAAAGAAGCAACTTGAGAAAGGCCTTGTGACTTGCATACAAGGTGAGAAGAACCTCAACGCCCTTTTGAGCAACCAAAAGGAAGTTGTGGCAAAAGAAGGAATTGGGTATGCTCCTAAGCCCAAGAAGAAGAAGAATGACAAGACAAGGCAACCACCCCCTCTCCGACAATCCTTCGTGAAAGAAGGAGAGGGCACGTCTACCAAGAAGAAAAGTGGTGGTGTCAAGAAAAACTCCACCATACCATCAAACATGGCCGGCGATTTTAATCCCTCATATGTGTTATGCCGTGCTAGTGATGGCCATGTGTTTGCTAAATTTGTTGGTTCTTCTTATGAGTACATTGAATGGTCCATTTGGGTTCCCAAGACCCTTGTCACTAACCTCAAAGGACCCATTACCAAATGGGTACCTAAATCCAAGCATTCATCTATTGTAGGGGTTTGCTTCCGGTGGGGGATCATGGTTGCTCGATAGTGGAGCCACAAATCATATGACCGGAAGCAAAGACTTGGTGGTGGACGTGCATCTCGGTTCATCTATGGCCACCAACGTCGAATGGGGTGATGCTTCATCTTCTAAGGTATTGGGACTTGGCAAGGTTGTTGTCTCTCATGATCTCACGATCGAGAAAGTCATGCTTGTTGAGTCCCTTGCATACAATTTACTTTCTGTTCACCAACTTGCACTCATGGGCTTTGCTACATTCTTTGATATTGATTCTGTGGCCCTCTTGTGGAGCAAGACTCTTAAAGTAGCCTATGTTGGGCATGTCGAGAATGGCCTTTATGTGGTTAACTTCTCGAAGCAACCCACTAAGGTCGCGACATGCCTAATGGCTAAAGTTGATGTGGGATGGCTTTGGCATCGCCGTTTGGCCCACGTCAATATGAGATCTTTGCAAAGTCTTCTCAAGGGGGACCATGTCCGAGGACTAACAAATGTTAGCTTTGCCAAAGATCGTGCTTGCAGGGCGTGCATTGAAGGAAAATTACATGAGAAGGCTCACCCTCCCACGACTGTCATCTATTCAAAGAGACCTCTAGAGCTTCTCCACATGGATCTCTTTGGGCCTCCCACTTTTGATAGTCTTGGGGGTAGGAAATATTGCTTGGTGATTGTGGATGATTACTCAAGATATACCTGGGTGTACTTCTTCAAGAAGAAGAGTGAGACCCAACAAACCGTCATCAACTTCGCAAATGAAGCTCAACGACAACATGAAGCAAAGATTTTGATGATCAGAAGTGACAATGGCACCGAGTTCAAGAACTACACCTTGGATGAGTTTCTTAGTGATGAGGGGATCAAACATCAATTTGCCGCCCCGTATACCCCTCAGCAAAACGGTGTTGCGGAGAGAAAGAACCGAACCTTAATAGATGCTGCAAGAACCATGATGGCTGAATTCAACTCTCCATACAACTTTTGGGCCGAAGCCATCAACACCGCTTGCCATGCGTCAAATCGTCTCTATCTCCGCAAAGGCTTGAACAAAACTCCGTATGAGATTCTTACCGGTAACAAGCCCAATCTCAAGTACTTCCGGGTGTTCGGGTGTAAGTGTTTCATTCTCAAGAAAGGTGTTCGTTTGTCTAAATTTGAATCTAGAGCTCATGAGGGCATATTTGTTGGTTATGCTACAAACTCTCATGCTTACCGTGTCCTCAACAAGTCCACTGGACTCATAGAGGAGACGAGTAACGTAGAGTTTGATGAAAATAACGGCTCCCAAGTGGAGCAAAGTGGTACTTGTGATGCAGGTGATGAAATTCCTCCTCAAGCCATAAGAAGAATGGGTGTTGGATATATCCTACCCGTTGAGGAACCCCTTGTGGCCGAAGGAGAAGGACAATGTACCACTCAAGTGGAACCATCACCTACCCAAGACCCACACGCTTCCGAAGAACAAAGTGAAGGCCCTCAGCCTGTTGAACAAGGCCAAGTGCAAGATCAACCTCAAGTTGGTGAAGAACCACCAATTGATGCACAAGGCCAAGTTCAATCCCCCGAGCAAGATCAAGGTCAAGAGGAAGCTCAAGATCAAAATCTTGCTCATGATGACGCTCAAGATGATCAACTCAACGCTCCTCAGTTATCTCTTGAAGAGCAATTAGAGCGTCGTGCTGCAAAAGTTGCCTCCAGGCTTGCTTCCAACGAGCATCACATCGAGAACATTTTAGGAAGCATCAAAAGGGGGGTAAGCACTCGTAGACAATTAGCAAACTATTGTGCTCATCAAGCTTTTGTCTCCTTTGTTGAACCTAAGAAGGTCTATGAGGCGCTCGAGGACCCTGACTGGCTCAATGCCATGCATGAAGAACTCAATAACTTCGAGCGCAACAAAGTGTGGCGTCTGGTGCCAAGACCAAAGGAGAACCATAATGTCATTGGAACCAAATGGATCTTTAAGAACAAGCAAGATGCCCATGGTATTGTCATCTGCAACAAGGCACGTCTGGTGGCTCAAGGCTACTCCCAAGTCGAGGGTATCGACTACGGTGAAACCTTTTCCCCCGTTGCTCGTCTTGAATCCATTCGTTTGTTGCTTGCCTATGCTTCCCATCATAACTTTAAGTTGCAACAAATGGATGTGAAGAGTGCATTTCTTAATGGTCCCATTAATGAGTTGGTGTATGTTAAACAACCCCCGGGGTTCGAGGATCCTAAGTTCCCCAATCATGTGTATCAACTTGATAAGGCACTCTATGGCCTTAAACAAGCCCCACGAGCGTGGTATGAGCACCTTACCGAGTTGTTACAAGATCGTGGGTTTGAAATTGGGAAAATCGACCCCACTCTTTTTACTAAGAAGGTCAAAGGGGAGTTGTTTGTATGCCAACTATATGTTGATGATATTATCTTTGGTTCTCCTAACAAAGCTTTCAATGATGAGTTCGCCGCACTCATGACCACGCATTTTGAGATGTCCATGATGGGAGAATTGAAGTACTTCCTTGGATTTGAGATCAAACAACGAAGAGAAGGCATCTTCATCAAACAATCCAAGTATACTCAAGACATGCTCAAGAGGTTCAACCTTAGTGATGTCAAGCCGGCTACTACTCCAATGCCAACCAAATGCCAACTTGACATTGATCCCAATGGTAAAGCGGTGGATCAAAAGGTATATCGCTCTATGATCGGATCCTTGCTTTACCTTTGTGCATCTAGACCGGATATTATGTTGAGTGTGGGAATTTGTGCACGGTTTCAAGCCTCACCTAAGGAAAGTCACTTTGTGGCTGTCAAGCGAATCTTTCGATATTTGGCTCATACCCCAAACTTTGGCTTATGGTACCCAAGAGGAGCAAATTTCAACCTTGTTGGTTTCTCTGATTCTGACTGGGCAGGAGACAAAGTGGATAGGAAGTCCACCTCGGGAGGGTGCCAATTTCTTGGTTGCTCTCTTGTTAGTTGGTCTTCCAAAAAGCAAAGTTGTGTGTCTCTCTCGTCCACCGAAGCAGAATATGTGGCAGCTGGCAGTTGCTGTGCTCAACTCTTATGGATGAGGCAAACTTTAAAGGATTACGGTGTCACTTGTGACAAAGTGCCTCTTTGGTGTGACAATGAAAGTGCCATCAAGATTTCTCTCAACCCGGTGCTACACTTCAAGACGAAGCATATTGAGATTCGGTATCACTTCATCAGGGATCATATAAGGCAAGGAGAAATCGAGCTTCACTACGTCAACACTCATGACAACCTTGCAGATATCTTCACGAAGCCTCTGGATGAAGCAAGATTTCGCGAGTTAAGGCATGAGCTAAATATCATTGATTTGAGCAATGTGGTTTGAATCTATGCACACACTCCTCACACTCGACATAGCTATCTTGTCTAGATGTAGGCATGGACTTAGGGGGAGTATTGTTCTCTCAATGAACTATTCCTCCCCTTATTATGCATAAACTAACCAAATCTTCATCATTTGCCATACATAGTTGGCTTAAATGCTTCAAGTCGAGTTTGGATCATGGGCCCAAGGATAATTCTTCGCGGTGCCATATCTATAAAACTCAAACATAGGTGGCCTCGGCCACCGCCCTCTTATGAGGAATTTGTGTTACGAGTTTTGCTTATGCACATGGTGTTTTTACTCTCTCTAGTGCTTAAAACCTCATCCTTTCGTGCATTTTCTTGGGAGAGCAGTACTACCGTGATCAGTTACGGTACTACCGCGGAGGACTTGCGGTACTACCGTACCTCCAGCACGGCAGTAATTTTTTACTGCCGCTGGTAGGGCGGTACTACCGCCCGGAGAGCGGTACTACCGCGCAAGCGGTACTACCGCGATGACCGCAGTACTACCGCACATATCAGAACGTGTGGGGGGTCATAAGCAGGCAGGGGGAGTTCCATCTCCTCCATACCCATTCACTCCTAACCCCCACGTCGTCCCTATCTCTCTCTCTCTCAAGGACGCCGCCGGAGGACCTCGCCGGATCTCCTCCCTCGGCCACTCTTCTCGCTTTCCGACCGGTGGGATCGTTCCCCACCACGTCCTCTTGCCATGGATGCAGGTTTCTCCCCTTTTCCCCTCTTCTTATTGCCTTGCCTGAGTTTTTAGGGTTAGGGGAGATGCTTAGTGCTTTCTTGTGTTCTTCGTGATCTTATCCATGGATGCTTAGGTTGTGGGAGAGTGTTTGTGCTCTAGAAATATGCTTAGAGTTGTTGCTATGAAGTTACTATGATCAGCCGTAGTACCGTGTGTCGATCTAGTTGGTAGTTTCTAGATCTGTTCTTCTCAGATCTGTTTCGTGCGGTACTACCGCTGGAGAACCGCGGTACTACCGCATGATGTAATCCAGATCTGATCTGACCTGAGCGGTACTACCGCTGTCCTCAGCGGTACTACCGCTCGGGCGGAAGTAAAAACTGTAGTACTGCGTGCCGAGCGGTACTACCGCGAGCCATTACGGTACTACCGCTCCGCATGCAGCACTAAGTTTTTAGTTCCGCCCCCTCGGGCGGAAGTAAACTTTTAGTACTGCTTGCCGAGCGGTACTACCACGACCCAATGCGGTACTACCGCTCCGCATGCAGCACTAAGTTTTTAGTTCCGCCCCCTCGGGCGGAAGTAAACTTTTAGTACTGCTTGCCGAGCGGTACTACCGCGACCCAATGCGGTACTACCGCTCCGCATGCAGTACTAATATTTTAGTTCCGCCTCCTCGGGCGGAAGTAAAATTGTACTACCGCAGGATATGCGGTACTACCGCATGTGACATGCGGTACTACCGCTTACCCTGCGGTACTAATTTTTTACTTCCGCAAGGATCAGCAGTACTACCGCTTGGATCATATGTTCTTTCGTAGCATGATCTCTTTTCTATTTCCCCTGGTTTCTCGTGTCTTTCGAGGTTTTGGCATTGATTCTTCTTGTATTTGTGTTGTTGTGGTCTTGTGTTTGTGTTTTTAGGTGGTGGCTCCGGTTTTGAGGGTCGTCGTACCAACCCAGTCCGTGACACCGGTTCCAAGCGCCTGCGTACCCCAAGTGATGTGCCAGAGGGCTCCAATCCCCAGCGCCGGTACAAGACTTCAGCCAACAAGCGCAAGGAATCATCAATGTCTATGGAGGAAATGCCTGCTGCTGAGTTCATGTCTAGAAGGAAGATCAATCCATATGGAGAACCCTGTGAGCACTTTCCTGGTGATGATGTCTTCTGGACCAAGCAGCAGTTTCGCATCTATCATGAGGTGCTCAAGACCAAGGCCAATCTCTATGTGGATGCTCACTGGGTGGATGTGGAGCACATGAGGAAGGATAAGAACTGGGCATACTTTGCAGAAGCCCTTGATTTGATCGAGCAGCTGGGTCTGGAGCACATCATGACATTCCAGAACGACTTTGACCCTGAGCTAATTGCGCAGTTCTATGCCTCGGTCAACTTTCAGGCCAAGGAGGATCGCCCCATGACTTGGATGACCCATGGTCACAAGATGACCTCTACTTGGAAGGAGTTCATGGATCTTCTTCAGCTTCCTGATGAGGGTCTCCATAACCCAATTGGTTTTCGGCCTCACGCCAATCCTGAATCAGCAACCAAGGACAAACTGCTTCCATTTTATGAGGCGAAGACCCTTGCTAGTGGCAAAACAACTTGGGTGTTGAACCCCTTCTTGGACATCATGTATCGGATCTTTCGCAACACTCGGTTCCCTCGTGTTGGCGATAAGGACAAGGTCCATGCCTATCTGGTTGATATGCTTCTGATGTGTCAAGAGGCTCGCTCCGCCCAGGCTGCACCGCTTGACATTTCCCACATCATGTGGAATGAGCTCCGGTTTGCCATCTACTCTCGCAAGGTACCCATCTATGGTCCATACTTATTTCTGCTCACCTCCAAAACTTGGGAGAAGTTGTATCCAGAGGAGGAGTTCGAGGCCGACTGCTACCGCCATGATCCTATCCGGCTCCGTGTCAAGACTCGTTGGGCCAACACCACTACTCGTGCTCAGGCTGCTGCTGCCCAGATGGGCACTGAGGATGAGCCTGTGGAGGAGACTGCTGATGTCCGCTCTGGCAGATTTGCCCCCTCTTCTTCCTCTGCAGTGGAGAAGCCCTCTTGGGCTAAGAGGCTACAGCAGAAGATGAAGGCCCTCTTCTGCATGCAGGCTCAGGGGCAATACCGTGCTCATGTGACTGACAAGAAGACTCGTCAGCGGGACAAGAAGATTCTGGCTTTGTATGGAGAGGAGGTTTCCAATGGATCGGAGGACAACATCACTCCTGAGGCTACCTGGATGGCTCGCCAGGGATACAAGTGGTCAGAATCTGATGAAGAGTATCAGCCAGAGCAGCAGGGATCTGATGATGAGTATCAGGAGGAGCAGCAGCAGGGGTTTGATGACGAGTATGACGACTGAGCTTCTCCCGGGCTGCCACCCGTCTTCGTATCCTCTTTTCCCCTTTGTGGTGTCTCGATGACAAAGGGGGAGAGTGATTTTCCGTCTTGTGTCTTGTGTGCCGTGTTCGTGTGTTTATCGTTGAACTTGGTTTATTTTGCGTGTTTCTGTGAGACTATCATATGGTGTAAGACATATGCCCCGTTATCGTTTAACTCATTATCATTATGTCTTTAATGTTTATCCTGTGCAGTTAGTGTCATATAGAGTATCTCGTGTGTAGATTATTAGGGAGCACTATACCTAGTATGTGTGCTGTGCAGTCCAAAGCACAATCGTATGAAGGCACACATCCAGGGGGAGCTCTCCTATACTCTAAGGCTTGTACTGCATACTCTATTATTTCTTTTCTGTGCAAATCTCGTGTTGTCATCAATACACCAAAAAGGGGGAGATTGTAAGGGCATATTTCTCCCTAAGTAGTTTTGGTGATTGATGACAATGCATTTGCGGACTGATCATGTGCTCTAAGCTCATACAGGTATATCTCCCTTATGGCACAAGACGATTGCTTGCCCCTCGGATTCTATGAAGGACGGTGTTTTCTTTTTGCTCCCTGTCGGTGGCTTTGAGTAATAGGAAAGCCGTACTATTAAGAGGGGGTCCGCGTCGGAAAGGTTTGGGTAGAATCAACACGTACACATCTTTCTCCCTCACCACCTTTCCTTGCTTCTCTGGAGGTCCAACCGGTTATCTTTCGTTGTTGCAAATCTGTGGCTTCTGTACTGATCAACAGCCTAGCAAGCGGTAGTACCGCTCAACCAAGCGGTAGTACCGCGCAGTTACACGGTAGTACCGCCTGCCGACACGGTAGTACCGCTCCCGCGGTAGTACCGCGTCCCCAGAGCGGTAGTACCATGTATCTGGCCCAGGCGCTGAGCCTAAGTACAGAAGTGGATGCGGAAGTAATTTTTTACTTCCGCATACAACGCGGTAGTACCGCTTAACTTAAGCGGTAGTACCGTGTCGCGTTTTGCTACTACCGTTTTCCCCTGCGGATGTAGCCACGGATGTAACTTATTTCATCCGTGGTCGTCAATCATGTCGCAATCTTTTGCCTACGCGGTAGTACCGCTTCCCAAGCGGTAGTACCGCTCAGCCAGCGGTAGTACCGCAACTCATGCGCGGTACTACCGCTCTCTGCGGGCTGAAACCTCCAATAACGGTTGGATTTGTCCCCCCACTATATATAGGGGGTCTTCTTCTCCAAGAAGACTTACCTCTTCCCCCACTACTCCATTGTTGCTCCAAAAGCTCCATTTCCGCCCGATCTCTCTCCCTAGCCAATCAAACTTGTTGATTTGCTCGGGATTGCTTGAGGAGGCATCGATCTACACTTCCACCAAGAGATATTTGATTCTCCCCACTAATCCCTTGCGGATCTTGTTACTCTTGGGTGTTTGAGCACCCTAGACGGTTGAGGTCACCTCGAAGCCATATTCCATTGTGGTGAAGCTTCGTGGTTTGTTGGGAGCCTCCAAGTTGTGGAGATTGCCCCAACCTTGTTTGTAAAGGTTCGGTTGCCGCCTTCAAGGGCACCACTAGTGGAATCACGGCACCTTGCATCGTGTGAGGGCGTGAGGAGAATACGGTGGCCCTAGTGGCTTCTTGGGGAGCATTGTGCCTCCACACCGCTCCAACGGAGACGTACTTCCCCTCAAAGGGAAGGAACTTCGGAAACACATCCTCGTCTCCTCCGATTCTACTTGTGGTTATTTCTTACCTTTACTTTTGCATGCTTTACTTGTTTAATTCCTATAGCATGCATGTGTAGTTGTTGTGCTTCTTTATCTTAGTTGTCTTCCTAGTAGAATATCTAGACAACTTATTTTGTCGCTTAATTTTAAGTGGTTAAGAAAAGCTGAAAATTGTTAGTTGCCTATTCACCCCCCCCCCTCTAGTCAACCATATCGATCCTTTCAAGTGAGGAGCTGCAGGAGCATGAAGAGCATCTACGAGTCACCTTGGACCTCCTCCGCGAGCACCAGTTGTTCGCCAAGGCCTCCAAGTGCTCATTTGCGCAAACCAGCATCGAGTACTTGGGCCATATCATCTCCAAGGACGGCGTCGCAACAGATTCCAGCAAGACCAGTGCGATGAACACCTGGCCCGTTCCAACAAACCAAACGGAGCTGCGCGGCTTCCTCGGACTAACCGGCTACTACCGCAAATTCGTTCCGCACTATGGAATCATCGCCAAGCCCTTGACACAACTACTCACCAAGAAGGGTTTCGAGTGGGGGGAGAAGGCCGAGGACGCATTTGTCATGCTCAAGAAGGCAATGGTGAGCACACCCGTGCTCGCCCTCCCGGATTGCGCGCGCCCGTTCACCATCGAGACCGACGCCTGTGACACCGGCGTAGGCGCGGTGCTCATGCAAGACGGTCACCCCGTGGCCTACCTCAGCAAAGCCTTGGGCGTGCGCAATCAGAAGCTGTCAACCTACGAAAAGGAATTCTTGGCTGTGATGATGGCAGTCGACAAATGGAGGCCATATCTTCAGCGAGCGCCGTTCGAGATCGTCACCGACCACAAGAGTCTTTGCGCACTCAGCGATCAGCAATTGGCGACGGAGTTGCAGCGCAAGGCCATGGCGAAGATGGTTGGTCTCCAATTCACCTTCCGCTACAAGCGCGGCACCGACAACGGTGCAGCGGACGCGCTGTCGCGTGTCGGCCACCTGATGGCTCTCGACGCGCTCTCCATGTGTCAACCACAGTGGCTTCAGGAAGTCGCCAACTCTTACGCGACGGACCCGGACGCCCAGAACCTGCTCACCAAACTTGCCGTCATCGACACCGACGACCAGGGGCGCACCCTACAGCA
The DNA here is from genome assembly GCA_902687465.1 of Secale cereale. Taxonomy (NCBI): domain Eukaryota; kingdom Viridiplantae; phylum Streptophyta; class Magnoliopsida; order Poales; family Poaceae; genus Secale; species Secale cereale. Next base: position 656,873,299 of record LR738712.1, read on the forward strand.
AGGTGTCATCAGGCAGCGTGGACGCCTCTGGATTGGCGCAAATTCGGCCTTGCAGACGAAGCTCATATCGGCGCTGCACCACAGCGCTGTCGGCGGCCACTCTGGCGCCACGGCGACATACCACCGCGTCCGCAAGCTGTTCGCCTGGACCGGCCTGAAGCGCGCGGTAGAAGATTTCGTCAAGCAGTGCGCCATGTGCCAGCATGCTAAACATGAGCACACGCACCCGGCCGGCAAGCTTCAACCGCTGCCAATTCCTCAAGAACCATGGCAGGAATTGACCATGGATTTCATCGAAGGACTTCCCAAATCGGAGGGCTATGATGCCATCATGGTCGTGGTCGACCGGCTCACAAAGTACGCGCATTTCGTGCCGCTCCGCCATCCCTTCACGGCAGCTCAGGTCGCCCGCGCGTTCTGGGAACACGTCATCAAGCTCCATGGCGTGCCTCACTCCATCGTGTCTGATCGTGACAAGATCTTCACCAGCGCAATGTGGCGCGAGCTCCTCGCCACCGCTGGGACCAAGCTTCTGTATTCCACGGCGTATCATCCGCAAACAGACGGCCAAACCGAGCGCATCAACCAGTGTCTGGAGATGTATCTCCGGTGCGCGGTGCACGAGACGCCCAAGCAATGGCGCAAATGGCTACCTACAGCGGAATTCTGGTACAACTCGACCCATCACTCCTCTCTGAACTGCTCCCCGTTCAAAGCTTTATATGGAAGAGAACCGAATCTCGGAGGGCTACCACAACTGAGCTCTGAGCTGCCAGAGGACGCCCAGGGCGGGGACCTGGACTGGGCCACCCACACTGAGCTGCTGCGATCGCAGCTAGCTCGCGCCCAAGATCGTTTCAAGAAACAGGCAGATCGTCACCGCGCCGAGCGCGCATTCGATGTGGGAGAGCAGGTTCTGCTCAAGCTGCAACCCTATGCCCAATCTTCAGTCGCCAATCGCCCATGCCGCAAGCTGGCATATAAATTCTTCGGGCCCTTCCTCGTCACTGAGCGCGTGGGCACGCTCGCTTACCGGCTCCAACTTCCTCCAGACAGCCGCATACACCCGGTGTTTCATGTGTCCCAGTTGAAGCCTTTTGTTCCTAACTATACACCAGTCTTCGCTGAACTTCCCAAGGTACCGGACCTGGCGGCCAACGAGATACAACCAGCAGCAATTTTGGACCGTCGCATGATGAAGAAGGGAGACGCACCGGTCATCCAACTACAGATTCAGTGGGAGAACATGCCATCGGCAGCAGCAACCTGGGAGGACTACTCAGTGCTTCGTCAACGTTTCCCAAATGCCAGCATCTGGGAAGGAGATTCCTCTCAAGGGGGGGACAATGTCGTGCCTGCATATGCCAGTAGCCTGCATATGCAGCGGACTGAACAAGTGCAGGTTTAGAGTTGCACCTGAACTGAACCTGCATCGCCCTGCGTGGCGAGCTGGGCCGTGGGCCGTGTAGCGTGCGTGTGTCCAGGGTGGCTGGCCCAGTGCGCCAGCTACATATTGTACCCAGACCTGAATGATTGGCAGGAAGGAACGAAGCTGAAACTAAACTCTCCCCTCACCACGCTCCTCACCTAATCCCTTCTCTCCTCTCCTCTAAATTCTGGATCGAGATCCCCAGGGCATTACAATAGCCTACACCGGAAAATATGCAGTGGATTCCAACTAGTTATGGACCCCAATCACGAGCGAACATTCGCTCCGAGGGATGACAAATGATTTTGATGGCAATTTATGTTGGCCAAGCATAGCAATTTTAGTTAGTGAGCATGTCAACTCCAGTACAATTCTGTTTTTCGCCGGAAAATTGCACGTGGTTGCAAACTAAAATTGCCATCATTTTGCCATCCTTAAGACAACTAAAGTTGCCACAGACCGGCCACAATTGTCATCTCATCCAGCAAACGATCACTGATTATGACTACCTTTTAATATAGATGACAATGCACAGCAATGCTGGATTTCAACTATTTAATATAGATGATAAGGTACAGCAATGTTGGATTTCAACTATTTAATATAGACAATCCCTCAAAACAGAAGTGTACAACGAGTCTACGGAATGGCGTAATCTTTCAAAATGTTGACGTAGCTGTTGCTTCCTGCCCCAGTCTTCCACAATCATCATAGTCAAATACGCTGGTTGTCCGTTGTCGCGCCAAGAACGCAGAAGACAAAACCTAGAGGATTAAACATCTTAATGCACATCTTCCAACACAGCACCCATGTTCATCAGAATACAAAACTATAGATGCATGGTGCCAGCATGTACTATTACAAAACAGTCGATTTGCCCATCCCGTTCGGTCCCGTCTGAATACAACAGGCAGATAGAAAAGGAGCAAAAAACGAAAACAAGTAGGAGTACTGTGCCCTGCTTTGACCTTTGACCTCGGTGCTCGATGGATAGCCACTGTGCTATCGTCCAACGAAAGCGTCCAAGATATACCTCACTATCGACTGAGCTGTTACACTCGTTGGCTGCATGCATGGCACCTAGCCAAGAGCCCAAGACGCACTAGCATTTCTCTCCATATATCCTCCAGAGCAAATGCTGTGAATTCATGGCCCCTCTTGGTGATGTAGATTCTCGTATCCATCCATCCACACTAATGCACGCCGTCCCGGAGAAGCGAAACCGTAAGCATTCTTGTAACCTTTCTTGAACTACTACGTAGTCCCCACGGAGTTGCCAACTCTGTACAATTTTCCATATGGCACAGTCAGTTCCATCCGTGTTGCATTTCGTTGTCAACAGTGGTGGTGGTGTGCTAGCGACCCGCCTACCATCACCACTGCACCACTCCATGGAAGAAGAAGGGGACATCAAACGTCGAGCATCAAACTGATACGCATCGTTGTGGCCATCTTGTCACTCTTTTCTTCGGACATAGCTACAGTGGCGTACTAGCCGACTAGCGTGCGCATGCGCGCTCTGAAACTGCAATAGGTGTGACCTGCCCACTGGCGCTCACGCGGAAGGCGCTGCCTATAAGAGGCGTGCTTATGCGTGCTGATACGCATACGCCACAGGCTCCTGATTGATTGTTAAACTAACCAGCTAGTAGTTCGTGTTTGTCTCTGACTCTGACTGACAGAGGGTGAGGGTGGGGAAGGAAGCCATGGGGGAGGAGGAGCAGAGGAGCAATGGCGGCGATGGGGGCGGGAGGAAGAACGGGACCAACAAGTACGCGGTGGCCTGCTCCATCATCGGCTCCATCATCTCCATCCTCATGGGCTACGGTACGTGAGCACAACGGAGCATCGTCTCCATCCTCTGCTCTGCATGTGAAGTGAACGATGGAGCGTGTTAATTAATGGATGTGTGGTGCTGTGGGCGCAGACAGCGGCGTGATGAGCGGCGCGATGCTGTTCATCAAAGAGGACCTCAAGACCAACGACACGCAGCTGCAGGTGCTCGCCGGCATCCTCAACGTCTGCGCGCTCGTGGGATCCCTCACCGCCGGCCGCGTCTCCGACTGGGTCGGCCGCCGCCTCACCATCTCGCTCGCCGCATGCATCTTCCTCGCCGGCTCCGTCCTCATGGGCCTCGCGCCCAACTTCGCCACGCTCCTCGTCGGCCGCTGCGTCGCCGGCGTCGGCGTCGGCTACGCCCTCATGATCGCGCCGGTGTACGCCGTCGAGATCGCGTCGGCGGAGATCCGCGGCTCGCTCACCTCGCTCCCCGAGATATGCATCAGCTTCGGCATCCTCATAGGGTACGTGGCCAACTACTTCCTCGCCAAGCTGCCGCTGGTCTACGGCTGGCGCACCATGCTGGGGCTCGGCGCGCTCCCCAGTGCCGCGCTCGCCGTCGGCGTCCTGGCTATGCCGGAGTCTCCCCGCTGGCTCGTCATGCAGGGCCGAGCCGAGGAGGCGCTCGTTGTTCTCCGGAAAGTGTGCAACACGGCGGAGGAGGCTGACGTGCGGCTCGCGGACATCAAGAGCGCCGCCGGGTTCGTCGAAGGCGACGCGCCGCCCGCGCCTCGCAGCGGCGGCAAGGGCGTGATGAAGGAGATGTTCCTGCACCCGACGCCGGCCGTCCGTCGCATCCTCGTGGCCGCCCTAGGCGTCCACTTCTTCCAGCATCTGACGGGCATCGAGGCCGTGGTGCTGTACAGCCCGCGGATCTTCAAGGCGGCCGGCATCGCGACCCGCAACCAGATCCTGGCGGCCACCATCGGCGTGGACGTGACCAAGACGGTGTTCATCATGGTGGCGATCCTGCTCGTGGACCGCGTCGGCCGGCGGCCACTCTACCTGTCCAGCCTCTCCGGCATCATCGCGTCGATGGCCTGCCTCGGGCTGGGCCTCACCGTGATCGAGCGGTCGGCGCCGCACCACGGCGCGCCGTGGGCGGTGGCGCTGGCCATCGCCGCGGTGTTCACCTTCGTGGCCGCCTTCTCCATCGGCGTGGGGCCCATCACGTGGGCCTACAGCTCGGAGGTGTACCCGCTCCGGCTGCGCGCGCAGGGCGCCAGCGTCGGCGTGGCCATCAACCGTATAATGAACGCCGGCGTGTCCATGACCTTCGTCACCCTGTACAAGGCGATCACCATCGGCGGCGCCTTCTTCCTCTTCGCGGGCCTGGCGGTGGTAGCCGCCGCCTTCTTCTACTTCTTCTGCCCGGAGACGCAGGGCAGGGCTCTGGAGGAGATCGAGGAGGTGTTCAGCCGCGGCTGGCGCGCGCGGCAGAGGCAGCAGGCGCCGTCGCCGTCGTCGGTGGAGCTGCCGCCGGTGCACGACAGCAAGGCACGGCCGTGATCGCTGATGGAATGCTACTAGTACTATGTAGTGTTTGACGCTACAAACCATGCACCGGGACGTGTCAGTGCCAGAGTTCGCATGCCCGTATGACATGAACTGTTCAGGAGATGGAGAAGTGAATTGTCTTCGTATGATTTTAGCCTTTATAGTGCTGCACTTTGGAGGGTTTAAACATGACAGTAACCTAGCAGTGTGTATAGTAGCTGTCCTAAGTCTGGTCTGACTTTCCAAATCGGTCTTTAACTCTGAAGAGCATTTGCTTAGAGGGTGTTTGTTTCCAAGGACTTATTGGTCTAGGGACTTATTTAAGTCCCTATAAGTCTCATCTAAACCAAACAGGAGGGACTTATAGGGACTTAAAGTGGACATTTGAGACTTATCAAATAAGACTTTCAAGGAGGGACTTATAGGGACTTGTAGTTGTAATATGGTCTACTAGTACATGTTAAGTCCCATGAACCAAACAGGTAGGGACTTTTTAGGGACTTATGACTTATAAGTTGGGACTAAAATAAGTCTTGGGACTTATGAAACAAACCATGCCCTGTTTGGAAGTACTACGACAAGTCATAAATAGTATACTCTCCGGTGCAAATCAAATGAAATTCTACGATTTGCTCTAGATGAAACCTTCTTCTTATTTGACCAGAGTTTTCCGATTGTTGGAATAACAAGCAATGCCATTTTTCAAAATAATTTGGTCCAGTTAAATAGCATGACTATAGTTCTAACAAAATTAAGAAGAATCAATTACACCGGCAGTGCTTAAACTTGGCGCAAAACGGTCACTTTCGTGCAAGAACATGTGGCATACATTGAATTGGTGTACAAACTTGGTTTGTGCGTGCAAGTACGGTGCAAATCACGTTTGGATATGAAACGATGTTGACTTGGCATGCCAGTGTGGCATGGGCCCGTTGTCAGTGACGAGAAGTCTGAGAGAGGGCCTGTGGCCTTTTTTTTTCTTTTGCAAAACTCCCCTTGAATTGGCATTTTATTTTATTCCGCCTCTATGAGAGGTGGGTCCCGATTGTCAGTGAAGTGTGAAAATTAACAATTTTTTCCCTTTTGCGACGCTCCCTTAAATTGGCATTTTATCCCCCCCCCCCCCCTCTACGAGAGGTGGATCATGTCTGTTAGTACAGTGTGAAAATTAACGTAAAATGAAGCTCCGGTATCTTGAACCATCGACCATGCCTCTGCACACAGTAGGACGTAGCCACTCCACCTTCTAGTATTCACGAAACAGAATGGATAAGTACGCTTGGTGGAGCAGAACAAACACGCTCGTGGAGCTGAAATGGGAATGCTGCCGATTTGCACCTGTTTTTTTTTTTGGAAATTTTTAACGGAATAGGTAAATCCCGAACTTTCGGAATTTAAGCATGTCATCCTGAACGTTTTTTTATGGCAACTTTAGTTGCTGCGAGGTGTCAACTTTAGTTGTTAACACATGGCAACTTCGTTTCAGTTCGATTTTTTGTCAAAAAAATTACCATGTTTGTCAACATCGCCTTAACTAAAGTTGTCATGAAAAGAGTTCGGATTAGCATGCTTAAATTCCGAACGTTCGGGACTTATTGAGGTCCATTTTAAAAAGCTATATAAATTCTAATCTCAGTAAAAATAATAATGTTTAATTATTCGTGTGTTATAAATATTATACATACAAACAAAAGAACTTGTGTTTCATAATTGTTCACGTATTATTTTAAAAATATTCATATATTTAAAAATATATTTATGAATTTAAAAATCTTTGGATAAGTCATAACTATACAAATATTTTACCATTACAATTCAAAATGTTATTTTAATTATAATTTTATTTCATATATATATACACACATTTCTGTAGTTCAATGGTGACATAAATAAATATTCGTGTGTCGTATATGTAATAAAAAACAAACGCGTGCAAAATGGGCCGCGCTATTAGCAGCTTATACAAGTCCCACATGTGTCCTTCTCATACTACATTAAAAGACTGTTATCTATATTTATCATTTGCCTAAATAAAAAAATCAATAGCTAACCGGCAGATGGTCTTGAGTTCGAGCCGCGGAGGCATCTGTTCTTTTATTTTTTACGTACTGACAGCTAGGCCCCATGTGTCGTAGAGTCAAAATGAAATGGCACCTGGCATATTGATAGCGGCTTTTTGCGAGAAATAAAATATATTGAGGGGGTTTCGCAAACAAACAAGCCACACACGCTCCTCTACACCTTCTGGTCACTGATAGCAGGCCCCACGCTACGTTGGCGCGCCAAGTCAACGTCGATTTTGTATCCTAATGCGATTAGTACCGTATTTGCATGTACGAGTCAAGTTTCCGCATCAGTTCAATGTATGCTGCAAGTTCTAGCATCAAAGTGACAATTTACGTCAAGTTTAAGCACCATCGGTGTAGTTGGCTCAATTAAAAACATAAGATAGATTCGTCATGTGAGTGCATATAAAACAGAGAGCTAACATATCTATGAATTTGCATGAATACAACACAATATCCAATAAAAGGACGGACATGAGTCCGCGTGCACGAGGATGGTGGAGGAGGAGAACGGGTGTATTAGTCATCTTCTCGTGCTCTAAGGATGCAAGAACCATAAATTTGACCTATGGATGAAACAATATCACAAATGAATTGTTGATGAATTTTTTCATCCGACTGATATTTTTGTGTAGCGTCTGACAGCTAGGCGCCACACCATACTATGCAACACGTGACTAACAGACGCCACACGCTTGGTCAACGTCGCACCCTAAGCTGCCTGCAAAATGATAAGTCAGTGTGCAACGCGTCGGAGATGTAGTGGCAAATAGTGCGGCCGCTAGTGCAGCGCCTAGACGCTACACAGTATAGTGTAGCGCCTAGCTATCAGGCGTTGCACACTGACTTAGCAATTTTCAGGTAGCCCGAGGTGCGACGATGGCCAGGCGTGGAGCGCCTGTCAGTCAGGCGCCGCACAGTGTAGTGTGACGCTTAACTGTTAGGCGCTACACAAAAGAGTTAATCGGTGAAAAAAAATCATCAACAGTTTATTTTGTGATTTTGTTTAGTTCATAGATCAGAACAGTGATTTTGATCCTCTAAGAAGGGGTCTTAACTCAATTAGAACAGTTGCACGTAGAGAGACGGTATGGCATTATTTTTCCCGCAAATTTTAAATCTTGCTCAGATAGAGAGATCCATTGGTCTCGTCTACATGATCGACGAAGTGGACCGGCCCAATAAGTGTGATATGAGATGTTTTTTGAAGCTTCCAACAGTGGTTCATGGAATCCTACACCCGGTCTTGCCAATTTTGAGAAGGTTTCACGAGATTTTTTTTATTTTACTTTTTTGTGTTTTTCTATATCGATTTTCGTTAGTATTTTTGGGTTTTGCGATTTTTCTATTACTTTATTTCCTTCTTATTTAAAAATATATATGTTGACACTTGTTTACACGTTGCACTTTTGTATACATGTTGAAAATTCTTTAGATACACTTTGAAATTTTTCCAAATATGTTGACATTTTTTTTATCAAAATACATGTTGAATTTTTTTTGTAAATGGAAATTGAATATTTTGAAAATGGACCGTGGACACTTTTAAACACACACTGGACGTTTTTTAGAAACTACAAGAATAATATTATTGTATGAACATGTTTGAAAAATGTCATACACATATTTCTAAAACATATGAACTTTTTAAAAATGTGGTGACATTTTTTGGATGCTATGAATAGTTTTTACTATTTAAACAATTGTTTTACATTACATGAACATTTTAATGCGCGGTGAATTTTCTTTAAAAAATGAAGTATAATAGATGTGGAAATATATGTAAATAAAAGTTATCAAAATATAAAAAAAACTAAAATAAAATAAATATCAAAGGAAAAAATTAAAGAGACTTGCCCTTTTTTAGGCTAATGAAACGGACGTACCTAACCGCCAGCGAGCGACTAGCAACACCAACATCAACATCACTCTCGCAACGAGGCGCTTGAGGCAACACCAACATCAGTCTCGCAACGAGGAGACATAGACACGTTCCATTTTAAGCAGAAGCAGAAGGTTTGAGCTTTGTGTATGCTGTACGATGTATTAGTAGACCTATATGACATTTTTAGAAGTTTAAAATAAATGGGCCCAGAGCCCATAACTATGGACATAAACTACCTTAGCGCGCGAAGTCATTTCTAACTATGGGGTTATGTAATGAAGATGCGTCTACAGAAAAACACCGGACGCCTCCCTTATTCCAAAAGAATAAGATTACCTTAGCAGAATAAGACTCTTAAGGATGTTATCATAAACTACCTTAACCCAGAGCCCAGTGCTATATTTTCCTTGTTTTTGAGTTTCGCAGAAAAGGAATATCAAACAGAGTCCAAATGAAACGAAACTTTTTGGAGACTTTTCTTGAACCGGAAGACATCAGATAGACTTGGAGTACATGCCAGAGGCTCTGCGAGGGAGCCACAAGGGTGGAGGGTGCGCCCAGGGGGGTTGGGCACTGCCGTGGAAACTTCACCTTGAGCCGCGCAAAGAACCTTTTCACCTGCTCTGTTTCAAACACACGAGGCCGCAGACTGGGAACCCCTGCATGCTATCGATGTCGCCGTGGTTGGGGAGGCAGTCCCCAACGCCGGCGGTCGCAATCCAGACGTACCCCTCCGGCATCATGCCGGCGACCATGGCCCGGCGGAAGAGGCGCGTGGCCAGAGCGGGGAGCATGTGCACGATGTAAACCCGTGTCGGCATGGGTGAAAAATCACAAAACTGGCCCTTTGGCCGAAGTTCATCACAAAATGGCCCTCTTTTGAAAATATTTCGTAAAATGGCCCTACCCGCATGACGCCCGCACCCGGGGCGCCGTGCTAGATAACATAACACCCTGGTTAATGGCGCCATGCGCGTCGGCGCTGACCGCCACGTCGGCATGGCCTTGGGCCCATGACGCCTCGGTCCAGGGCGCCATGGGCTGAACCACGACGCCCCGGCCTGGGGCGCCATACCCCTTCACCACATCGTCGCCCGAGCCCCTCTGGTCTCTGTTCTTTCTTTCTCTCCTCCCTCTGTTCTTTCCCAACCATGGCACCCCTCAAATCGCCCCTCCCTCTCCCCACTCAAGAGCTGCGGATCTGAGCCGAAGATTGGTGGATCCGGTTGCCCTTCGAATCCTCAAGGTATTCCCCTCCCTTTCCCCTCTTTCTATTGGTTGAAATCTGTCCATTTGATTGATTTGGGTGAAACCCTAGTTCATCCTTTTGTTGAAATGGATAGTGGATTTTTGTGTGATAATGTGGGGATTAGTGTGATTTAGGATATGTATGGCTTAGAATATGTATGATATAGGATTTTTATGAAAGTGCTATGAGTTTGGTTAGGATATGTACGCACATATATGGTGTATGGAAGAATTAGTGCAAATATATGGTGTATGATATTGTAGAAAATTATATGCACATATATGGTGTAAGGAAGAAGAATTAGTGTAGAAATTTTGCACTTGTATGTATGTTTTTGCAGTAGTGCGGATATTTGCAAATGACAACGGGGCTTACCATATACATTTGTAATTTGCAGGATGGCTTCTCTTATCCATCCATCGTATGATCAATTGCATCATGGACGGTTCATGGCAGATGAAGGAAGGGTTTTTGATCAGCTTCACCTGAGGTCCGGTTCGGTTCATGACAAGATGGAGTACGACGAGCGATACACGGAGTATATCCGGAAGACTAGGCTTCTCCCTTTCATCTCACTCGTGTCTCGTTCGATGCCGAAGATGAACCCTTGTGCGATCACGACACTCGTTGACCGATGGCGCCCTGAGACACATACTTTTCACTTCTATGCTGGGGAGATGACGATCACTTTGCAGGATGTTTCTCTGATCACTGGACTTCCTATCAAAGGAGAGCCTATTTGTTTTAGCATAGATTCTGATGGATGGCGTGAGATTATGGTTGGACTCATAGGGAGGGAGTCAGGGGTACAAGGGAAGTCCGCCGGTGCAAGTTATCATTGGATTGCTGAACACTTTGGGAAATGCCCGGCTCGTGCGGACGATGAAACAGTGCAACAGTATACCAGGGCATACTTGTGGTATGTAGTCAGTCGGACTCTTTTCGCTGACGGCACTGGCGTGAACACTTCCTTTATGTGGCTTAAGCTGTTTGCTGGGTGGGAGCATGGACTCAGTTGGGGTACGGCGGTGTTGGCTTATTTGTATCATCAGGTAAGTAGTTTTGCTTATAATAGCGTATTCACAATGTAGAAATTTTCTCTAGTTTGTAATGACATATTTCTTGTTTGTGTGTAGCTGGACGAGGCGTGCCGTAGGGGCGCGAATCCAAGAAACGTCGTAGAGTCAAAGGAAGCCAACATCGGTGGTCCGATGTTTCTATTATCGATCTGGAGTTGGGAGCACTTGCCATTGGGGCGGCCTATACCAAAGGGTTACGACCGGTGGGATGATCATGATGACCCAGACGGTATGCCTACATGGGCGTATAAGTGGGACAAGGTTGAAGGTTTTGTTGGCAATTCAAATACCATGTATTTGCACTACTGCAACGAGCTTGACATCATGACCCCGGAGCAGGTTATCTTAGTAGCCTCTTACTTTGTCTCTTCGGTTTGTTTGGTTTTCCAAAATTCATACTAACAATATAGTTTTTTCTTAATCTTTGATTATAGGTTACCTGGGAACCGTACGGAACGGAGGGCAATATTGGTAGGGGAGCTGGTTTTATTACTTCCAACGAATATGTTGTCCATACCTAACATTATACCTTCCGATTAAGTCTACTCCATCGCTTTCTTCCATCCAATTCACCCTTCTTCGAAGCTCAACCAAAACCTCCTCAAGGCTAGGATTTGTGGGAAACACCATCACTACCGGCTTCTTCTTCGGGTCACCATACTCCGCGTCTCCCTTCTCAAAGGAGACAAATTCCACATGATGCACATTGACGATCCTCGCCATCTAGAATCATAAACACCAAAAGCATCAACAAAAATAGCAAAATTGGATGACCTAGGGTTTCCCCAAATCCCCACAATGTGGATATTTCAACCAACAAAAAGAGGAGGGATGATGAAGAATACCTTGAGGGGTCGAAGGGAAGGATAAATCACCGATTTGGAGCTCCGATCCACGAAATTTTGTGGGCATTAGGGAGGGGCTTGAGTGGGGCGGCCGGGGTGGAGAAGAGGGAAAAGTGAGGGTTTGTGGAGGGGAAAATAGGGGGTGCTCTGTTTTGTTGACGCAAGGGGCCTGGCGCCCCGGGCAGGGGTGCCATGATCATGGGCATGGCGCCTTGCCCTGGGGCGTCATGGTGCCATGCCCTGCCAACGTGGCAAGTCGCCGCTGACCAGTATGACACCATTGACCAGGGCGTTGTGTTAATTGGCATGGCGCCCCGGTTGCGGGCGTCATGCGGGTAGGGCCATTTTATGAAATATTCTCAAAAGAGGACCATTTTGTGCTGAACTTTGCCCAAAGGGCCAGTTTTGTGATTTTTCACTCGGCATGGCCCTGACGGCAAGAAGCGCGGCGTCAAGGCGGCTGTTTGACGCGTCACTGGGCACGACCACGCTATCCGTCAGGCGCCATGAGAATGTCGATGCCATAGGGCGAGTCCTCGTGCAGCAGGATGGCAGCACGTCAGAGATCATGCTGGGTGAGGTGCGCACAAAGAGACGTGATTGCGGTGGCCTCAATGTCGGCACGGTGGTGGACTCCAATCTGTTTTGAAAGGTCAGTGTACTATTTAATCATAATTGATCTATGATAGGAATGGCAACAATCTTAACTACTCCCTCCGTAAACTAATATAAGAGCGTTTAGATCACTATTTTAGTGATCTAAACACTTTTATATTACTTTACAGAGGGAGTACTTGCTTACATGATCCTTAAGAAATTTTGGACTTTTACACCTTTCTGCCTGGTTTGAGTTGTCTTTTAGTTCTCGTATTGTTCTCTACACTAAAAAAGAGACAAGTAACTACCTAGATCGGCATTTGAGATCGTTGTCAAGGTAATTAATTCGGTGATTAAGGGGACCTCTACTTCCTGTGAGCTTCCTCAAAGTACGGACGGATGCAAGAGATCAACGAGACCTCTACTTCATGTCTTCTCTCCAACTTCCCACATCACCTCTTCTCTTCCCAGCCCCAAGCATGGAGGTTCATATTAGCTTTGTCATGAGTACTATTATTTCGAGAAGTCCAGATTGCCCACATTACCGAGACAATTTTTGCTCTATCCGACGCATCAAACATGCTCAAGATGATCAAAGATGCTCTTGCAGTGTTGGAACTCCCGACCAAACACGCGAGTATTATGTCGGGTCACGGTTGGAGGCCACCAGAGGAGGAGTGGATAAAAATCAATATGGATGCTGGTATTTCTATGCAGGAGCATAGAGGAGGTATTGGAGGTGTTGCGAGATCATCTTTGGCTTTCATTTATGCTTGGTGCAAGCCTTGCACAGGTATTATGGATCCTCTTGTCGCGGAGGCTTAAGCCGTTCGTGAAGGTGTGATTGTGGCAAACCTTCATGGATTTGCGCGTGTGGATATTGAGACAGACAGTTTGGAGGTGGTGAACCTCTGGAAATCGCGCCGGACTTCGTGCTCTGTGTTAGCGCCGTTATTTTTAGATATTGAAGAGCTAGCTGCTAGTTTTCTTTATTTTGATATTCATCATGTAAAGAGACATGCAAACATCTCCGCCCACCTTTGTGCCCAGCATGCATGCACACTGGAGGTGACGGAGTGTTGGATGGACTCTCCCCCGGGGTTGCTGGTCACCAGCCTTCTGGCTGATAGGGCCGGTGCCTTCTCGTTTGAATAAAGCTCTTCTTTACCCCACAAAAAAGCCCCAAGCATGGAGCAGCTCTACGAACGGACGGGAGTGCTCTCTCATCTTGCCTTCCATGTTCGGGGCCGAAGGTGCTCCGCGCCGGTCATGCTCTGGCTCAGGACGCTGGCGGGGATTAGCACGAGCCGCTAGGGCAGACAACGGAGCAGACTGCACGAGCATACCTACTACAAGATCAAGTGAAGCCAGATCCAATTTTAAACTAAAATAAACTAAAATCGTCCCTCATCTTTTACCGCTAGCTGGTCTATGCTGCAGGAACCAAATGAGAAGAAGAAGAAGCACGCTAGACACACGTACCTCCTCACAGTCACATGGGCCTCTTGCCATCGCCCGTAACCCATCGTCCCAAGTCCTAAGTCACACGTGCACCCCGCACCCAGATGGATGACGATTTTCTGTATATATAGAGATGGCTACATGGTGGAGAGAACAAGGAGGGGTGCAACTCCGTGATCCATGGCCAAAGACAAGGCCATGTCGCGGATCACTGACATGGCGCAAGACGGACCATCCCTTGGTATTACGGTGCTACTTATGCTTATATATGCACACCTCTAAATTAATTCTCACGCCAGCCAGCTGTCTCAGTTAATGCTTCATTGCATGCAACCAAGGAAAAATGCAATAGTATTGATAACCAACAACCATGATTTAAATGCTATGTACAGGGACCGAATCACTTCAATTGAGTGAACAAATAGACCCGGGGGCCATAGTTTTCACTAGAGGCTTCTCTCTCGAAGAAAGCATACGGTGGGTGAACATATTACTGTCGAGCAATTGATAGAAAAGCGCAAATTTATGAATAGTTTTCACTAGAGGATTCTCTCTCGAAGAAAGCATACGGTGGGTGAACATATTACTGTCGAGCAATTGGTAGAAAAATGCAAATTTATGACGATATTTAAGGCAATGATCATGAATATAGGCATCATGTCTGTGACAAGTAGACCGACTCCTGCCTGCATCTACTACTATTACTCCACTCATCGACTGCTATCCAACATGCATCTAGAGTATTGAGTTAAAAACAGACTAACGCCTTAAGCAAGATGACATGATATAGAGGGATAAACTCATGCAATATGATATAGACCCCATCTTATTACCCTTAATGGCAACAATACAATACGTGCCTCGCTACCCCTACTATGTCACTGGGTGAGGACACCGCAAGATTGAACCCATGATGGCTTCTCGCCCCTCGTTGGTTACCCCAAGTGGAAGGTTTGAGATGCAGTGTAGCGGAAGTTTTCCCTTGGCAATACCAAGGATCGATTTCCCTGAGACTCCCAGTTTCAACAAGAAGGTGTCAACTGCTAACGGCGCCAGATATTAGCAATCAACGTGGACCTGCACACAGATACAAATAACTTTGCTCCCAACGAGTACAGAGAGGTTGTCAATCCCTCCGGCCTTGTAGTTTACAAAGGATCAAACGCAAGTGATAATAGTGATAGATATAATTGCAATAGTAAGTAAAAAGCGGAAAAGTAAATAGCGGATGTGATCAATGATGGTAATATGGACCGGAGTCTCATGATGTTCACTAGTGATGTCTCTCTCCCAAAAGACGATAAAACAGCTATGTGAGGTAAACGAATTACAGCTGGGCAATTGACAGGACCATGATACGTCCAAAACGTATCTATAATTTCTGCTTGCTCCATGCCACTTTTGGGTGATATTGCTATGATATTCATACACTTCCATACACTTTTGATCATATTTGGACTAACCTACTAATCCAGTGCACCCCGGTGCCAGTTTCTGTTTTCGGCTGTTTTTGTATTTCAGGTTTTCACGTTACGAGAACTGCCAGGAAAAATCCAAAAAAATCATATAAAAAATCAG